>NTHP01000164.1:387913-412985 GCA_003416845.1 Oplegnathus fasciatus
CATGCACACAGTCAAAAACATTCTCATACACGTACACACACATACTGCACATATGCACCACTCCGCCTTCCCTGCTGTTATTGGGGAACTTTGACAACCTTAGGCCCAATCCATTCTCAGATCAAGGTCATGAAAGAGAATTACACAAGAGTGCATACATATGGACAAACAGACCTCCACCTTCTTTCCCTTCTGTCTCGCTGGTCTCCAAACATCACTCCCAACAGTGCCTGTCTCCTTTTAATAGAGTTTATTTACAGCTCAGAGATAAAACACACCCTCATCACCGTGCTCTCCGCATGTCTGTCCATCTTTAGGTTGTCTGTCCCGTCTCTGAAGAGGACTGACGCTGGCCTGTATCAGTGTATGGTGAGGAACAGGATGGGAGCAGTCATACACAGGAGAACAGAGGTGCAGGTGGCCTGTGAGTACACAAGTTTTCACACCATTATGATAACACCAATACGGGAGGGTTTTTTTAATGACTAATGATGTTGTTTTTGAGGAAAACGAAACCAGCGGCAACTTTTTCCACACCAACAAGCAGCCTCTCTCTTAAAGTCCAACTGAAATCACAATTAGTCGTCCCTTTCTGCAGTCAGAAATAGTGTCAAAGTACATTTATTGTTTATATTTTAGTAGTACTGAAAGGAAGGAAAAAACAGAAATCCTCATTTTCTCTTTTAAACATGCTATTTAATTTCATTTGGACTAGTATTTTAATGTAATATGTGTAAAGCCTTTAAACACTGAAATACTGAGCACACAATAAATCCAAAGAGTAAATACAAATTAAATTTGGCTAACGGCCTTGTCACACCAGTATTTAAAACAGTGAAATCAGTTCATTCTAATGGAATCGTTGCAATCAGCGGATTTGCTCACAGGAACAAAATTAATTTGTGTGAACTTCCACACACACATTTGCGCTGTTGAATAGTGAGACATCTGGACAGTGCTGATGGAGAGCCGGAGAGCCCACAATGGAGGAAGCTAACGTAGCGGTAGTACAAAATGCCAGGTGATGGACTAGCACTAACATTTTCCTGGCTTGCTAGCATGTTCGTAATTAGATTGCCAGCTACAGGAGTTCACCAACTAGCCCTGCGAGTATAGTCACTACGTCACCACGTATTTCGTGAAGACTCACAGGTGAATTTTGCGATGCCACTTTCTGCTGTGACCAGGCCTTAATGCTGCTTTTTCTTTGCTTGCATTTATATTCTTTTTTGGCTAAATGTAATTTGATCCATTGGTATTGATGCTCTTCACACCTCTCTCCTCCTGTAGTTTTGGGGAACTTCTCCGCTGAGGAGCAGAGAAAGACGGTGACTCAGGGCCGAGCAGCCATCATCAGCCAGCCTCCCCTCGCTTCTTTCCCCCGACCCCTAGTGACATGGTTCAAAGACGGACACAAGATAATCCCCAACAACCGAATGTAGGTGTCTCTTTCATCCTCTCTCGCTAGCTCACGTCTATATAGTGACTTATGCACACACACTGGCACAAAGTCTGTCTAACAAAATACCGCTTGAGATAAAATTTTAATTTTACAGTTCTTATCCCTCAGTGGTATATTAATTAGCGAGCTCTAGAAGCACAAAAGTTCTTTTTAATCCTTGCACACCAATTGTTATGACTAATAAGCCATTTAGATAACTGACCCTTTTCATTAGACATCTGTACAATAGACCTAGGACATTACCAAGAGAAGATAAAATGGAGTTTTCAATGAATCCAATCTTTTTCACTTGTCTAATCTACAAGGTTATTAAGTAATTTTAGGTGCAGGGGAGATGTTCTTTTATATTAATTGTACAGCAGAGATATGAGGGTCCCTGGATGTGTTGTGTAAGCTGTATTTCACAGTCTTTTGTTTAATGCTGTTGTCTGGCTCCTTTTGAAATGCCTGTAATTTGCATATTATTCTGTCGCTGCTGCAGCTATCCTGTCAGTGTCGTTATTTTGAGGAATGTTCACACAATGTATTAATAATGTAATTATTCCAACAGAGCTGGGAAGTGTACGTTTGTTGTGAAAGGTTTTTTAGAGTAATGTGTATAGATTGAGGCAGTATCTTAAATTATTTTAGAATATGTACCTGTTTGAATCTACTCATCAGTGAAAACAGGCGTTGAGATACAGACCTTCAGTGATTTTATGAGGCTGCTCTCACATTCTGAGATAACTAACTCCCCATTAAGAACACTAACGGCTCCCTTGTGTGTTATTGAATGAAATTGTCAGTGGCCTTGCTGTACACGTAAATGGCCAGACAGCAACTTTTTCACTCCTTTAATGACCGTCACCACCTCAAAAGTGCTTTTGAGAAAGCTTTGTAGAGTCAGGTTACATAAGCAGTTTTTTTTTTATTATTTTTGTCGTTGGGTCACATCAAGTTTGACTTTGCTTTTTAATTTGAATGAACATGTAAAATGGCTCTCCTGTTAACTTAATGGGGCTTCATTCAGTGTGGCTTAATGACGGTGGACTGCAATTATTTTGCTGCTCAAGACACTGCCTGCATTGAAAGTGTTTACTGTCAGAGCATCTCCACTACAGTACAGTGCTCTCACCGCTCCTTAATGTCATACACCACAAATAAGAGCGCTACTACCACTGCCACTGGCAATTAAAAAATGAAAAATGGATATGATATATAAATATTATAATAATATATAATAATAATAAATAAATAATAATATCTGACTGAAGTCACAGTAAGATAAAGGCTTCTAATGCTACAAATGTGCAATATATCTATCAGTTAATTTAATGGCCACTTCCATATCAAAGTAGCATTGACAGCAGGGCATAAAGAGCCCAAAGAGTGTTTGAGAAAATTTCAAGTGTTTTCTCATAATTTCAAGTGTAATTCCAGCCTCACAGAGCCGCTACGGAGGCTGTAGACTCGATGTATGCTGGAAAAGAACGGGTTCATAAGACGTGTTGTCCAAAAGCAAAAGTGTTAATAACGGGCACACTCGGAGGTGGGGTAAAAAGCTAGCCGTCATAGAGGGGACACACTTTCACACAGTCTTTCCTGGGAGGCAGATGGTGGATTTGTTGGAGTATACTGGCACCTTTAGTCTTGTTTTACTACTGACATGGGCTTGTGGTTCATAATTCTTACTAGAGGAAATCAATATACATATTATTCATATATATTAATTATCTACTCTGAATTAGGCTTGACAGGAATGGAAAGCTTGCCAGAGCCTGTAGATCCATTTTAATATGAGCACAAAGAGCAAACTCCTACAAAATATCTTTGTATTTTCCAGGACCACTCCCTTCAAAATTTGTTACACAAGGAAAAAAGCTGTATAGTTATATTTATGTTATATATACTGTATATAGTGTATTATACCTCTTCTGGAAGATCCCCATCCGGAACTAGTTGAGAAAATAAGAGAAGCCATACAGATGAGTTGTCACATGAGTATAGCAATAGAGCAAAACAAATGCAATTAATAGTAAAAGCGTAAATTGAAGATAATGAACGTTGAGTTGAAGCTGAGGCAGCTGCAGAGATTGCAGAGTAGGCGCTGATGTAACAGTTGCAGCAGTAAGTTAGCAGAGAATTTAAAACACAATATGATTTGACAGTGAGCAATTGGCTGTCACAGTTTGGCAGGTGTACTCAGCTGAGCAGTCAGAGATTTGGCCTCCTGATCACGACACAGATGACACTGTGTCCTGTGTATATGTGGCTGATGTAGCTCCATTGGCTCCATTTCTCTTCTCCCTTGATCTTGATTAAGTTAAGAAAAAACAGATAAATATCCTGCCTAAAAAATGCACAGTCTATGCATTTTATTATCAAGACAACCCATTAAATTCAGGGTTTTCCACAGCTATTTACTGCAGATACGGTTAGTTTCTACTGAATACCTGACTGCCTCCACTAAAGTCATAAGAAATTAAGGCATTTTTATGAAATAGTTAGTGACATTCAGGGAATTAAAAAACAGAGGTGCTGCTTCACACAGCAAAGGCCTTACACTTAATGGAGGAGGCAATTTATTTAGACCATATACCAATTTTATGCAGAGAGAGGGAGACATGTCGCCTCCAATAATTTGATATAAATCATTTGCCCGTCTCAATTAACTCTATCGAGTGTCCAGGGCAATCTCTCCCCTCCTCGGATGGATGAGAGAAACAGACAGAAACTGAGACAGAGATAGATTCAGCAGTCAGTATTTCACATGATACATTTCTTCACACCTCTGACAAACAGCTGGCACAGCTGTACAATCAGTGTTCTTGCTAAAAACACTTGCTCAGGTTTTCTAACTACATTTACTTGCACATTTAGTTGCCACAGCACAGCAAGTATACAGTATGTGTGCATGACAGGTTCAGTGAGCTACCAGACAACATGATCATAGTTAATTCTTTTCAAAGAGTTATTCATGCAGTGGGTCTGATGTCTGCGGGTCCTTAAAAAGTCTGAAACTGTCTTAAATTCTAATTTCACAAATATTAAACCTTAAGTTGGTAATTTGTCTTAAATGTGAATTCATGACATGTTATTTTCAAAATTAGTATTTAATTTGTTTCTTGTTGAAAAGGGAAAAGAGAGTCTGAACTTCACTGATTATGCGCACCACTTTAATCAACCAGTAATCATCCTTGCAATTGTATTTTGAGTATTTTATTTTAGTTTTAGAGTCTTTTGTAGTTGTGCAGTTTTTGTCTAAGTGTTGAATGCTCTTTCAGTTAAACTAAACTCTTAAGAGGTGATGAACCCACACCTTAATGAATAGTTCATGAATGATTACTTACTTAATCTTTAGCAAAAAAAACTTTCCAAAAAGCACTAAATGCAAACTCTACAGCAGTTCTAACCCATGTTTTAAGTCTGAAACATATTCCCACTGGCTAAATGACAAAACTTAAAAATGGCAGTATGCAGTCTAAAATAAAGGATAATGTAGAAAATTCGTCGTTAATAAACATTTTGAATCATTTGATATTAATTCATTTCAATATCTAGTTACTCTGTGTAATGTCTCCTGAGGAAGTAAAAAGTTGATAGATTAGACAACATAAATTGAGGAGTGAGAAACCCTTTCAGCTCATTCACTGATCAGATGTGATTTCTGGGTACACAGTGGGATACAGTGATGTTGACAGTTTGTCTGGGCCAAGAAGACCTGATTGGTGTGCAACTTTGGAGCAGAGAGTTTGTCTAAAACTCAAGGCTTTCGCCCCAGTACCTGTATCCATGGCAACAAGACAAAAATGACAGCTGGTTCTGCCACTTGAAGTGTCTGGTTATGGTAGTATATTTTGTGATATAGAAATACTTTGAATGATATTGTTAGATACGTAAAATGCATGCAGAAATAAAAAAATAATAGTTTTTAACTATGTTTTTCTGTTTCCGCTCTTCAAAAAACATGCACACCTGTAATATGACTAGAAGAAATGAGTCCCACTACATCATTGTCAAGTATTAGTATAATCTGGATAAAAACCTCTCACTCTGCATTGTGAGATGAAATATTCTGATTTGCTTGCACCCCACATACATGCTGTGATGAAGATTCATGCATAACACTTCCTTTGAACCCTCGTAGAAAAGACTAATTTGCACCTTTCTTCACAGCTCCCCTCTTGTCTCTACAAGACATGTCCTCCTCTCCCTTTCCCCCCCCTCACTCCTACTTTTCTGCCTCTAAATTATTCTTTATATTGCTTTGTTCTCTCCGCTGGCTCTCCTTCTCTCACCTCTGCCTCTTTTTACGGTCATTATCATGCTACAGGATATACTGTTACAGAACCCGTAAACTTCTGTTCCTGAATAAACTGCCTAACTGCTGTGGTGTACGCACACAAACACACTCACACATACACACAATCTGTCTCTCCAGACCAATCTCAGTTGCGTCTACCTGGCTCGAGCGTCTCTGTGTGCGCTCATGCGTGTCAGAGTGAGCGCGCTGAATATTTGCACGGCTCTGCTCGTGTGCCGGTGTGTGTGCGCGTTTGTATTTGTGTGTGAGGTTACGCTGGCTGATCCTGCGGTCCGGCGAGACAGGGCCAGATGGTGCCTGGCGGTTGGCTGTCTTCGTGGTGACCAAGCTGATGATGTTGTTTATGAAGTTTATTGATCCGATATGCATCACTCCCAGAGTCCCCAGCCCCATCTCGCTGTCTGTCTTTCTGCTTCTCCCACCGCTCTCAATTTATATCCGTGTGCCTGCCCCTAACCCCACTCTGCATATCCAACACACACACGATAATCTCACTCCTTCTGTGTGTCTTCACTTCCACACACACACACATCCTGTCTGTGTATGAGCATTCCCAAACTCCCCAGCCCTCAAAATACTAGCCAGCAAAGAACTTACAAGCTGTCACTTCCCACACACTCTGCTCTAATCTAATGGAGCCCTCACTCCCTGCCCCTTCCATCTCCTTGCTGGTCTGCCATCACTCTGATTTTCCACCCCCCACAAAGTATTCTTTTTCCCTTTATCCTCTCATTTTCACATGTCCTCTGAACTTTAGACATATTGTTTTCTTCTCCGCTGTCCAGCAGCAGTCAAAACGACTTCGGGACAGTGCTGCCACCTCGGCGGCTGATCTATATTTTAGCTGTGACCTGCAGCCCAGGTCGAGGAGAGCGAGCTGCTGTTTTTAATTAGCTCTGAGGCCTGTGGCAGATGGACGTGAAATGATTCTCATAGCCAGCAGCTTCAAGAGGACAGCCAGGATGAGGAGAATTAGAACTCTGCTTTCTTCTTCCATCAGGGACGCAGGGAGCCCAGATTGATCAAATAAAGGCAGTGATCTATGCAGAAGCATGGCAGGGCGGACAGTGAATATTTCAGTTTCTTCTTGCCGTGGAGTCGAGTGATGCGGCGAGCGCTGATGTCGCAGGTGGTCAATGTCAGGACGGGGCCTTGTGGGAAATATTCCTCCTCGTAGACCTGGCCTAAGCAGCCATATGCTGTGGAGGTGTGTGTGTGTATATCTGTGTGCGTGTGTCTCGACATTCATTCATTTTAATTTGTCAAACACCACTTTAACAGGGGGAGCGATTCATTATTTTGCCGCTTTCTGTCACACGCACACACACACAGCAGAGGTCTGAACAGAAGGAACTTTCTCGCTGTCTGAACTTTGCAAGCAGATGTTGTGTGTGTTTGTGTCTGCGAGCCTGTGCACATATGCATGTGTGTGTATTAGACATACCACAAGATCAAGAGAAAGGGAGCATCATTCGGAGGGAGACTCAAAGGATGTGTAGGCTTAGATCTCACCACATGTTGAAAATACAACCGGCCATTTGAAAGGTCTTCCATCCACAACGGTACCGCTGCGGTTCATAATGACTCAGTTTCTCACGGCAGCCAAAGGGGAGGATCAAAGTGTCTGAGAGAGAGGTAGAAGAAGACATGAAAAAAAGTTACAGGAAATGAATATGGAGTAAAGAGTTTAAGCTCATCTGAATCCATTGTGTCTGGAACTTAATCTCTGGAGCCACCAGAAGCTTAGATACTTCATGTGACTGTCTTCTCAATTATATGATTTAGTTACTTTTGGGATTACAAAAGCATCTCAGACATGTAGGATTTTAAGACATATGGCTGCTCTAAGAAGAGCCTTGTGCCATAGTTTTCTCTACTTACTCATGTATTGTTTTCTACAATCCTGTATTTCTCTGTCTTTGTTAAGGCTTTCACTTAATTTTATTGCATAAACTGACTTGCATGAATAAGGTTTTGAGACTTCTCCTGGTTTTGATTATATTAAATATTGATATTTATGTATGAAACAGTATCCAGGTTTCTGTTCGTCTCAGTTCAGGTGTGTCTTTGACTTTTCCACATCCAGCAAATATTTCAATATCATTTTTTTACCGACTTAGTTTCCTCAACAGTTGAGGATGAACTCAGTTTATTTTCTGTTAGTTTAGTGTACCATTTACCTGCCTGATTTAACCTCTGCATCTAATCATTATTAATGAAAAACGCAAGCGACAATAAAAAGTACTTTTATTTTAGCATAATAATAATGTTAGTCCATCATTACATTGCTTATCGTCATATTTTTTGTTTTACTAACTACTACGTAACTTGTGTCAAGAACGCACCTACGAACATGGCAGAGAATAATCTGAAACCTGGGTAAGGTGTTTACATTTCACAGTGTCCTGCTTTCTGTCTGACTACTCCAGCCAGCACATCCATATAGCCTCCATACTCCTAAAATCATCTGATCATAACTGGGAAACTAGTATGCACAGAATGCGTTGTTGGTTCATGCCCTCTAGAACGACACATACAGTACAGTATAAGCGTTTCTGATCTGACCTTATCGGCTGGACGACAGCATTTGTTTGTGGCTTCCAAAACCGTTACAAATCAATATTGAAATAAATCTTTTTTATGATGTGACAACACTGTGGTTAAGGTTTGGTTAAGTTTAGGCACAAAAACCACTGGGTTAGGTTTAAGGAAACATTGTGGTTTGGATTAACATGACTTTCGCTAAGGTTAGGGGACCATGATGGTCATCATGGTTACAACAATAAACATACAACAATAAAGTTATAGAACAAAGTAATGGAAACGGGACACAAACAGCGATCTCCATGTTTAAGTCTGATGTTTTGTTGACCCGTCCATCCATCTCGACCCCCTCACTACGCAGACTTAGTTGCTCTGTAATAACGTCACCTGACTTCCTCTTTTGCTCCCATCATAATTACTGCTGCCGATGGAGGGCTCTGTCACTCAAATGTAAACGTATGTCGTTTTGGGCCACTTGCTGAAACAGTTGATGCCGTCATTCTTCTTGGGAGGACAGTCTCAATGATGAATTAATGCATTCACAGCATGTCTGTAAAGGGTCATTGGGCACAATGTGTGGAGAAAGTAGAACCCAAATCAAATCCAAAGCCAAATCAAATTTTCTCCAGACATTTCCAGCACATTTAGCAAACTCATTTCACATTAAAGCACTGAAAAATTGCTGCCATAGTTCGTAGTATGTTGTCAGTTGTGGTCCTGCATTAGTCAAATTATTGTAATATTTCCTGCATTAGCTAGCCAAACAGCGTCGCTCTTGTATTAATGCCATGTATTAGCTAGGCAACTTAGAAAATGTTAGATTCATAGTTGAAGTTTTCCTTCTGGGACCCATACTGCTGTCCTCTTTTAAGCACCATAATAGCCCTGGTCTTTTAATTGACAGCTCAAATAAGGCTTGTCATGAGTAATTGTAGTCATTACAGTATGTTGATTTTTAAAATGGTACAATATGAAATGACTACTGTACATAAAAAATCTACATGACGAAGAAGTTGTGTTAAAATTAATTGCCTTTTTGTCACTAATGTCAGTAAAGGACATTGGCTAAAAGATACGCCACTGTGATGTGATATAAAAATTAGCATTTCACAGATTTACATTGATTCATTTTAGAGAAGAAAATAAAAGACAAAACAGAAAGCAACAGGAATTCTTTTTTGACATCTGCTTGAACTTGATATTTTCCAATTTACCTCTCCTCCCCTTCCTCTCTCGCTCTCCTCTTTTTTTCCTTCCCTCTTGCCATTCCTTCCCATAATTGAATTGCTCCTTTGGTCGCCTAATGTGGCGGCAAATAACAGAATGAAAATTTTCTGTAAACTCTCCCATTTCCACTTCAATATCTTACCTCTCTCTTCATTTCAGTGGGCATGTGTCTGTTGATCTGTCTCTCTCTTGTTTGCCTCTTGTTCTCACCCTCCTTCTCACTTTGTCCTTCTTTCCTGTCAGGTAGCATTAGGGCTTGTTGAACCCAGTTCAAAGGGAAAATGGTGATCCTGGTATTCCTCCGCTCTCGACCTTCAGCTCACCTTAGGTCTTTAAAGGGAAATGATGAATAGATTTTATATGTTTAAGATTCTAGCAAAGCTGTGGAAATTGATTTGCTTGGTGTTGTTTCAATGAATTTCTGGGTTGTTAAGCCAGGTGTTGTGAAGAATAAGTATTAACCAGTGGAAGTAATTGGCGTAATTGGCCTTTGGGTGCTGCAAAGTCTGAAGCTTATACAATTCAGTCAGAGACACTTGTGTCAAGAAATTGACCATTTGTAGCAAATGGAAAGGAAAGATTCTGCTCTCTTTTTCTGGGACAACTGGCCCCCACTCAATAGATGCATACATGAACATCAAATCTTAATCAGATCAATAAATAAGAGGGAGGTTGGAGTGGTGGAGGAAGCTGTGGCAGCAAATGGCGTTGGCGTTAAGGTATCAGCAGACTAACAATGATAAATGTCAGGTTGTAATGGCTGTACACTTGTATAATTATGATTCGACGTTACTAGCCAGCTGGTAGTCAAACAGCTGATGAATGAGCCAGCGATTGTGAAGCATGAATGAAGCAGCTGATGCCAATCAGCTATTACAAGCATGCCGTCGGTGCTGTACCTGAACTAAAGTTGTGTGCCATTAGTTTTAAATTGCAGATGAGTTAGGTCCGGTTCAGACAGACAGCAGCACTGTGTGGAAAAACGCAGCCCTTCATTCAGTTGAATGGGACCACTCTGTTGATGAAGCAGTTGTGCCAACTCAGAGGACAAAAAAAGTCTGGAAAGAGGCTGCGTTAGCCAATGACATACTTGTTAGTGTACATTCCTGGTAGATTACTTTTTAGTGGACATCGTGGATCATATTCCATCGTTTCACTGGTACCTGAAGCAGCACGGCCCCATCAACAAACCCCTTGGTTTATTTTAATGAAGGGCTGTTTTCGGTCTGAATCTTTCTCTTTTGCATTTTATTTCCCATTTCTGTCCAATGTCTTGTCAGCTGCTGATTCTCCTGTTGCTGACCTAGCTGTTGGCTTGGGAAGTGCGTGGACAATGTGCCTCTTTCAATATAATAGTTTCAAGCAGTTTCTTTTCACCTGACGGCAAAGAGTTTTACCAGGAAAGCATGATGTGCATGCAGGCTGCTAATTTTTAATCTGACAATGGAATAATCTTGTATCGTTTCAGTAAAATGGTTAGCTTGTTAAAACCCGGGCTTGTCTTTGTGTGGGGTTGTATGTTTACATACAGCGTATCTGTGCATTCATGCATACTGTTTTCAGTTGAGATTGTTAATCATCTTTCCAATCAACAGTGTAAATAATTGGAGATTTACTAAGATTTAAGACTAGTTTTCCTCGTCCTATGTCCTCTTCTCTTTATGTCTAATCCAGGTCCATTGTCTCTACTCTTACATTTTATCTGCTTGCAAAAGACTGGTTGCTGCTAAAAAACTGGCCAGAGGCGACTTATTCTACCACCACACTATTATGCATGAATTTTGCAGTAAAGAAATCAGATGACTTGTTTAATCTTTAATGTTATCACTGTACTGCATGGGGAGTGGGGGAGCGACACATGTGGCAAAGGGAGACAGGGAACAAGGGGTTGCTTCAATTGCATTGCATTTTCTGGTAATATTATTCATTGTCAAGGTGGAGTGGGATAGAATTGCATTATGAAGACAGCACTTTAGGGCCTGCTGTCGGACTATGAATATTCATGGCTTATTCTGCCAAAAGCAATTTGTTGTAGCTTTGTTTAAAACTGTTGATGTGTTTTCCAAGTCTGTAAGCTATAAGAAGACCCACACGTATGCCACAAGGTAAAAACATTACGTTTTAATAAATGGCATTTTCTTTCCTATGTTCGCGCAGAATTGGGTGGATATTTTAGAGTTGATAGCACCATTATTTTCAGGCCACCAGCTCGCAGATATATTTGTCGTTTGCTGAGATAACAGCCTTGATATCTGGCAGATATATCAGGTGAACTTGAGACTCCTCTCATCTGTCCTTAACTTGTGTCCTTTACTTGTAACTGTGTTCCAACTTTGCTGTCTTCTTCTAGTCCCATTTCTCAAACAACTAAGGTAAAAAGAAAAACTTTTCAAAAGTAGAAAGTAGAAAAGACATTAACTCTGAGGCTGTACTTAATGACTCTCCCAAATGACAGAGACTTACTCTGCCTCACACACTCAAGGGAGGGAGACCAGCAGCAGGAGAGGGAGGGGGGAGGAGGAGGAGGAGGAGGAGGAGGGGAAGGAACAAAAAGCTCCCTAAACTGCAGGAGTGCGACACAGATGATTGCATCGCAGTAGAAAAATATGTTACTATTAACTGCCATGATTATATTTTCATTTAACATATTTGAATTATCCTCGACTAATCATCATAGTTGTTTTTGTTCCTGTACCAGTAAATGAGTACTTTATGTACTGTAACAAGCCCTATTAGGCCATCGTTTACATTTGCTAAAACCCATGGCCCTGGTATTAAAATGCCATCTGTATCTGGGTATCTGGATAAGCCAAAACATATGCTAATGGAGGTGTAAACATACGCGGCACACATTACCATAGAAGTGTGACTGAATTTGCAATAGCTCACATTTTGGTCTCAGGCAGAGTCATCTACAGTAGATGAATGCAGTACAGACAGTGCGTTCAGATTTGTGAAGAAGTACCACTCGGGGTGTAGAGCCATCATTACTCACTCTGAAGTTTGCCATGAACTTCACAGAGACACTCTGGCTTGATCAGGGTACAGTAGCAGCATCCACAGCAGCTGCAAATCCCCTTTTTTTGTGGCAAAAACTACCTGCCTGTCATTTCTTTCGCCTCCTGCAAGAGACAACGTGTTCTTTCTCAGATGAAAAGTAAACATCTTACATCGTGTCAAATGTCTCCATACCCACTATGTTTCTTTTAGCCATGCTAGTGGTGGGGCTCTACGGATGACTACGGTCGGTCCACGATTTTGGTACGGACTGAAATACCTCAACAACTGTCGGATGGATTGTCATGAAACTTTCATGGTCCCAAAAAGGTTGAATCTTACTGATGTTGGTGATCCCATAATTTTTCTTCTAGCGCCTCTAGCTGGGAAAAATGTGTACTTATCCAGTTTTACATCTCAACATCCACGAAATGGATTGACACAACATTTTGTACAGACATTCATGGTTTTCCAGATGGTGAATCCAATGAATGACCTTTCCTCGACAACTGTTATACTAAAATTTGGTCATATTCATGTCCCCCTCAGGATGAATTGTATTAGTTTTGGTAATCCCTCAACTTTAAGTGTCACTGTCAACGTCAAAATTTCCACAAATACTTGCAAAACTAATGACATTCCCATCAGCCTCAGCTTGTGTTTACTGCTAATTAGGAAACATTGTACCTGCTAAACATCAGCATGTTAGCATGCCAACACACTTAGGATTTAACTCAAAGCAACAAAGTTGTCGATCACCTACTCACGAGCTTTGAGAAGCCTGCACAAAGACGACTTCCAGTCAAAGTGTAGACAAGAACACATGCAAATAACTTTTAATTAGCTGTGATTTCATTTTAATTCCAGGTGTTAATTGAGCTCTTTACACGTACGATCCCATTACTCTTTAATTCTCGTGTGTTAGTATGTTCCCACGTTTGTGTAAGCCTGCGGGATCTGGGTTTAGTGACTCTCTGCTCATCTATTCCTGTCTGCCAGAGAGCAGCTGCTTCTGTCTGAACTGATCACTCAAAGACCGACAGAAAACAGAGAGAGAAGTGTGTGTGGCTGTGTGTGTGTGTTCAGCCTGTATAGCTCGTGCTGATGATGATTAATTCTATGGATGCGTATCTTTGAAAGGTGAAGTGTCTTCTGTCTGATCAGCCACCTTCCCTCTTCCTCCGTCCTCCACCTCTCTTGATCTTCTTTTTCTCTCTACTTGTGTCTCCCTGCTTATATCCTATATCATCTCAGGAATCATTATTCCCCCATTAAAGTCTGAACCAACACACTCCCACCTGCCACCTTGTGTGTGTGCATGCGTGTGTGTGAGTGTGTCCTCTGTCTAAAGTCGTTAAATATTCTAAAGACAGAGACCTCTTTTAATTATCCACTAATCACACTTTTAATTACCTGCCACACACACATCCATCACTGACCAGACTGTACACACATGCGCGCATACACACACTCACACCCACGTACACACACGTACACTCACACTCACAGAAAGAGTTCTTAACCTATCGACCAAACAGAAAGAGGGAAAGCAAAAGGGGGAGTGAATAAGAGAGAGAGACTGCACGGTGCAGAGAGGAGTGACTGATGAAGGTTTGGTTTTGGCACTCTGTTAGAGGCTGGCATGTGATTACCACAGGAGGGACAGAAGAGACCATTAAACAAATAAATAAACAAATTAAGGAAAAAGGTTGTAAGCACAAACACGCTTCTCTCAAGAGATCTCAAGAGACCACGCTGTAGATATATCTTTGGATTTCCTAAGCTAAACATCCCCAGGTTAGCCACTCAAAACGGACAGAATGCTGATTGACTGGTTAATATCAGAGCCACAAGATGACATCCTCAAGATCAGCGAGCTGGATCAATGAGCAGAAGGTCGTAAGTTTCTTTTTCTCTCACAGACAAATAAAGGCTACATTTTAGCACTTCTTGCTCTCGGGAAATTACACTCTCGCTTTCTGTGCTAACCTTTCTGCTCATGTATTCACGTGGGAGTTTTGTGTTTATGACTTGGGGGCTTATGTCAAGAAATGAATGCATTCACAGTGTTTAGGGTGGTGACCCAACGTCCCCTGTTTTTACTTCAAACACTTAGCTATCTGTCCTTATTGAAGAAAACTTGGTTTTTCTCTCTTTGTCGTGCTGCGGGTTTCATATTTGTAAGTATGACTTTGGCTCACCAGATACTTGTAGTGTACTACAACCATTACACATTCACTCACACAGGAATCAGTATACATACTAATCACACACTTTTAGATTAATTGCTCTTGTATAGTTTCTATATTTATTTTTATTGTATATACTTCCAATGATTTTAGTTTTTCTTTCTTTCTTTATTTGTCTGTACTCATCTGTCCATGTGCTGCTGCAACACCTCCATTCAATCAATGAATCAATAAAGGCTTATGTTATCTTATGCTGTAACACACGCACAAACAGGCCCATTCACATTGTTCACACTCACATAAGCCCCTAATGTTGTGCTTCTGCAGATCCAGCATTCACAGTGTTATTAACGTTAGCTGACCATTTTGCTGTTGCGTGTCTTAGGCAATTTTCTGTCTCCAAACTACAAACCTGCTTTCACCAAAGCGGATGGTGGTTGTGTTCATACCGAGCAGGTGGCACACGGCAATTATGGTACCATTTTGGCATGAAATTTAGCTTGCATTTCCACCTTTCATTACAAAAGCAAGCACAGAGCGGTGTTTTTTGAGCCTCAGTTGGTGGAGGCACATAAATGGACCTCTTGAAAATCACAAAAAAACCTATATTCTTGTTTTGCACATCAAAAGAAAAGTCTATACTGGATTAGATTAATGTGTGATTCTCACCAAAATACACGCACACGCACACACACACACACACATGCTGATCTATACTGGCTGAGCTGTACTCAGCCTTTTATTTGGAGTCATTTCAATGTATGCTTGTGCCTTGAGTTTGTGCTTGCAAATATTTGCCCAGTTTAAAAGAAAACACACTAATCTCTTTCACACTGTATGGCTTTGTAGAAGGAGCAGGCTGGTGTGAGTGATGCGTTCACTGACAATTTAGCTGCAGGCTTTGTGCACATTAGAAGATCTATGAGAGCAAGTGTGTGTGTGCGTATGTTTGTTACAGAATAATGTAGATTAAAATGTTCTTGCCTGTAGGCGGAATCTTTTTTTTTTTTTGCATTGTATTGATTTCCTATCGCCATGGTGACAAATGTATCAGTTAAAAAGCCTTGTTTTACAGGAGATGCTGTAAGTGTGCTGTTGTGTTGGCGTTGATAATGTGGCAGGAACATTGTGCTTGTTTACCCCATACTGTTACTACTGACCTTTAAAGCTACAGGAAGCAGTTTGTCTACATTTAAATAGCAATGTGTGACTGTGCTTTTATAAATCATCAGTGTGACCATGTGTATACATATTAACACATACGCACACACACAATATCTGTTTTTTATTACATGTTGTGTGTTAAATGGCTGCACTCAACAGTGAACAGAGTTGAAGCTATTCCCAGATTCAGGCAAGAATCCACAGCAAACAATAATGTAAGAATGCATGAATGAATTATTATTATTATTATTATTTGAATTTGAATTAGGGTTAGGTGATATACTGTAAATTGTAAGATGATAGAAAGTCATCAGTCAGCCATCACAGATTCTCCCTTTAATATCCCTGGTTGTATCAAGCAGCTGTGGGTAATGTAATTTTCTGAATCAATGTAAGGTACTTTGATTTTTCCAGAAAATATACTATATTACAATATGTGAAGCAAAGCCTAGAAGCTAGTTCAGGCAGTCAACTTGAGGCCGCCGCTGAAATCACATTGCTCGCTGTTCTCACTACAATATACATCCAACCATGTAATCTTGAACATTTGACACCAACTGTTTGTAAGCTACAACAAACCATGAAAAGACGTGCTCCTTCACTCCTGTCTGCAGATAGATTCACAGTATGAATTCTGAGTTGTAAAAGCAGAATATAAACCACATTGTCTGGAGTCACACTCTGTATTTCAGGTTCAAACAGTCATATAAACCAGAATTAGAAAATGACGACTTATTTTCAAGTGTGAAGATTACCGGCGCTCTGTTCAGCTGGTCGCTTTAGCTGAGCAGCTGGGAGAGACTGTGTTTGAGAATAAGGTGTGTTTCTCCAGCTGAGAGAAAGACAGAGAGAGAGTGAGAGAGAGGGAGAGGGAGAGGGAGAGCGTGAGACGGAGAGACGGCGAGAGAAGTCACCGCTAGTTGTGTGGTTAATTGGAAGCAGACATAATTAGTGCTAATTAGGATAATAGCCATTCGTCTAGAGATCCATCCACCTAATGGGACTACAACAGTCACTCAGCTGCACATGCACACACTCACACAAAAGGAGTTGTTACCATCCATCCAGCCTCCTTGTTAGAAGAATGTGGTCTTATACTGTAGATTTAATGTACAACCTGTTGTGACAGATATTTGTACCATGAAAAGCAAATGTTTTTCTGCGTGCATTTATGTGAATAACCGCCTGTGTGTGCACGTGGATGAGGGGACCGACGGACATAAAGCAGAGGTAGAAAGGAAGTGAGTCATGGAGCCCCTGTAGCTGAACAAACAGTGAGTGGAGAGAAAAGTCTCCCTCCTCTGTTTACTCAGCATCCCTCTCTCCTCTCCTCTCTTCCTGCCTCTGCCTCACCCTTGCCCCACTTTGCTTTCCTTTCCTGTACCGTTGCCTTTCCACTTCTCTCTGCCTGTCCCTCCAGCCATGCCAGGGGACATTAAACAAACGTAGTCTGTCCAGCAGCCCTCTCTAACTCTCTCTCTCTCTCTCTCTCTCTCTCTCTCTCTCTCTCTCTCTCTCTCTCTCTCGCATACACTCACACACCAATTACTTTCGGACTGCAGGCCCAAGGCTGTGTGTGCACGTGGATACTTAAATGTGTGTGTGTCGGCATGCACTTCCTCCGCCTGTGTGTGTGTTTTATGGAGGACTTATTGTCAGTGGCAACTGGCCAAGTCGGTGAGCGACCACAGAAAAGTCTCGCTTTCAGTGTCCGTTTGACCGTTTGAAGGAACTGTAAAGGTGATTGAGGAAGCAAGCCTGTGATTTAGGCACTGCGTTAATTACAAGTCACAGAGCTGCAGAGTGTGTAGGGCAGAAGGTAGGGAAATGTTTTCTGAGTCAGTGAAGGGGCTGTTAAAATCTCTCACAAACACATTAGCGTTCATTACTGTTGTAACCTCTACCATCTTTCTTTTTTTCCTCTCTTTCTCCCTCTCTTTATTGGTCTCATGTGCAGTCACATATGCAGGCTGTATTTCTCTGAGTGGAAAAATCATCAAGATTCACCATGCAGAGCTAAGACATTAACAGAGAATAACCTTAGATTGGGTTTTGAGTTATTAATAAGGCGTGGACAGGAATTGAGATATAATTACAATACACTATAAGGCCAAAAGTAGGTAGTCCTCATACTTCTAGGTACATTTGGTCTGGGACTGCAGTGATTTCCCTAAGAAACTGAAAGGAAGGAACTCAGAAGGTTTTATTTTTTTCCTGAATTTGCGATGTACAGCTCTGATTAATTACCACAAAGGGAATGTATGATGTAATCGATCAGTCAGTCACCTGCTGAACTGAATCAGACATCCCCTGACGCATCTCGCTGTGTGATCAGTTTAGTTACGAGATGATGGTCTTAACAGACAGCTTCTTAAATATGTAGCCTTTGCTATGTGAACTAGTGCCTCTGCTTGTTTTCTGTGTTTAGTATGTATAACTTAATATATTTTATAGAAGTGTAATCGTTTTGTAAATGGACGGCGTTCATAAAGCACTTCTTTTTTATCCAAAGCGCTTTACAGTTTTGCCTCCAATTCACCAATTCACACATCGAAGGCAGCGAACTACCATGCTGGCCTAACCATCAGGAGCAATTTGAGGTTCAGTGTCTTAGGACACTTCGGCGTGTGGGCAGGAGGAGCCGGGGATCGAACCACAACTTGCTCCACGTTCTGATGTTAGCAAAAGGCGTTATTTTTTTCAGGGGAGGCTGGGCACCTCCGCTATAATACATAAGTGAAACCCTGGACTGTTATTGTGAGAAGTCTTAATGCTACAGCATGCAGTGTTATTTTAGACAACAGTGTGCTTCCAACTTTGTGACAACAAATGAGGGAAGGAGACCCTTTTCTGTTTCATGGTGACAATGCCACCGTAGACAAAGTGAGGTCCATAAAGAAAAGGTTTTCCCAATTTGGTGTGGAACAACTGTCCTGCACAGAGCCCTGACCTCAACCCCATCAAAGAGGTTTGGGATGAACTGGAACGCCGAGCAAATCCCTGCAGCCAGGTTCCAAGATCTGGTGGAAAAGCCTCCCAGAATGGTGGAGGCTCCAGTACTGTAGAGGCTTTTTTAATCAATGAATTGTCTTGACCAGAAAATAATACTTGCAAGTGCAAGTTGACGCCTTTTAAATGTCTTGTTTTGTCTGACCAACAGTCCAAAACCTAAAGACAGTTTACAATTATATAAAACAGAGAAAAACAGCAAATCTTCATAATTGAGAAGCTGAAAGCGGGGAGTTCAGCTTGAAAAAAGACTGAAATGATTTGGATTATTAGTTGCTCATTAATTTTCTATTAATCGAGTAATTGTGTCAGTAATTACATATGGGTGTCCGTATACTGTGTTTGGGTGTCCACATAGTTTTGGCCATGTAGTGTGTGGCCTGTTGGAGGTTGCGTGTAGATCTAATTGCCCTGTATGGCTCTCAATGTGCCCGACGGGTGCCTTTAATAACATGAATGTTTCCCTGTTATCATTTAAATGTAGTCCAAAATGTTTTGGCCTTGATTTAAATTGAGATAGACAAAATCCAGGCCTTCTAAATAGTTGATGCACATTTTTAATGCATCAGCAGCCTTCTTCCATTATTTCTTCTCATTTGGTTCAGCTCCAACAGGCTTATTATAGAGATGTGGAGTTGTTTTGTGGATGCTTTGTTTTCTCCCTTTTGTTGATTACAAGATAAAAGGGATGCAGACATTTTCTGTTTAAGTGTTTGAGGGATTTATTTAGAACAAGTTTGGAACAAGTGCTTAGATGCACTTAATGGGTCTTGCAGCAGAAATGCCAGTGACAGTCCAGCTGTGGGATACTTCTACATGTAGGCTATACCTCCCTGCCGAGCAGCAACATCAACAGTACCAAGTGCAGTGTATTTTCTGTTCGCTGGTCATATCTGAATCTGTGGGCCAGCTTTACTGCTGGGATATAAACAGACTTTGACAGCTTCAGAAAACATTAATGATTTAGTTGTTGTCCATTATTAAGCTTTGTTTCAAAAGATCTGTCAATCAATTTCAAAATAACAACGGGTTTCAATCATCTGTTTTGAATTTTGGTGGTGGGGCTACCCTTTTGTTTACACTAGAATCACACACTGATGACAGTTGAGCTGTGAATTGGTGGTATTACTGCCTTACAGCAATACTGTGGTAGAAGGAAAAAAAATCCATGCCTTCTTTAGACTTGAGAAAAAATACTTACTAAAAAAAACCATATGTCTTTAGTCCCACACAGAACAAACCTCACTGTTAAAGCTGCAAAAATGACATAATAATTTGACCAAACTCGTAGGCCTTTTCCTCACATTTTCAGCGATCAGAAACTTAAACAAATGTTTTTTTAAAGATAATTTTTTGAGGCATTGCAGTTTGACTGAGCAAGAGGATTAAAGAATGTTCAGCAAATATACTGTAAAACAAATCTTCAACCCCAGGCTGTGTTAACAATAGCTTCATTTTAACTATGCATGGAAAATCACTAAAGCAGTCACTGTCACGCTGCTGGCAGCAGAATGTCAAGAGCCACTGGCAGTGGTCCAGTTCTCAGTCTTAACTCAGTTAGACTGTTTAATCCCATTACAAAAACAGATCTATCATACTTTCCAAAACTACATGGAACTGTTGTCGGAAATTGGCAAAGTTAAGTTCTCTTTATTGTGTTTTTTTTCTCTGTTCACCATCAGGATCATTCCTCTTTTTCCTCACTCTGTACTGTTACATTACAGTGGTATACAAAACCTTATATCATCTAAGACTTCCAGTCTGTACTTGAGTCCAATTTACACCAAACCATCACAACAGGAACTGACTGTCAGGTGTTATCATCAGTCACTAAGGGGGCGCGTCCTTCAGAATAAGTGAGAAATACTCCACTTCCAGCTTTGTGTTCACACTGAGTCACTGTGCATTCAAGCCAATTGAAGCAACCAAGCTCAGCTACCACAGAAATGCAATTCTTGATGGATGACTTGCATATTTATCCTCATAGAGTCCAAAGAAGTCACAAGAAAAAGATTGCATTGTTTGTTTCTGAATTGAAAGGTTAAAAACAAGCTACGATTTAATTTACGTCCACACTAAGGGTCTGTAAATCAGTAAAATTAAAAGAACAATCCAGAAAATATGACTCATGGTTGTGGTAATGCTTATACAGTAGCTTCACTGTGTGTTTTTTTAATGTCAGCCTTTGTTTGTAGTTGTCCAGGTAAAGAAAAACACAGGCCAAGAAAAAAAAAAGAGCTATCATAGCATATTTTGATGAGTATGGTTCAGAAGCTTCCCCCCTTCCTCTCCGCATTCAAAACAATGCACTCTCTGCAGCTGAGTTTTATAGTTACCAATTACTTTGAGATAGAGGACACCACACCACAACTCAAGCTGACAGGCAATTTTGAGAGCAGGAATGCTTAAAAAATTTGAATACCTCAACCCCGGTGTAAAGTTTGTAATAACAAAACCCTGAGTTTATGCAGGATTTATACAGGTCCACAGACACACACATAATGTAGCATTCAGCAGGTATGAACCTGCGTACGTTAACTATCAATCATCAAAACAGAGAATGTATTCATGTGTCCGCTGATTAAACACCACAGCAAACATCCGGTTAAAACGGCTGCAAGGAACAGTGAATGCTCCTGTGTGAGAAGGTGTGTGTATGTATGCAGTGTAATGTGTGGGTGGCTGGCAGGCACTTGCTTTGGGGATGAAGCTGCCAAGAAGCCTGCTGTCTGGACTCGGTTTACAGTGGAGTATCCCTCCTTCTGCCCTGCCGCCACACTCCTCCGCCCCGAGCCTCTGTGTGTCAAGACGCAGTGTGGTTTAAGAAGGTGGCTCACTGCCTATCAGAGATAGAGAGGGAGGGCAGACAGGGCCGAGGTGGGCACTGTTGGCAGGAGAGTCAGACCTAACACACACGCTCTTAGGCACACTTAGATATAAAAAAAACCCCACACTCATTCATGCACTGACTTGCTCACTCATCCTCTGGCCTCTGACATGTGTGTGCTAATTAGCTCTTGGCACACTTGTATGTGTGTGTGTGTGTGTGTGTGTCTGTGTACAGCAGTCAGTCTTGCAGTGCGGACACCCGTGAGTGTTTATTAAATGAGTCTTGGGGCCAGATACTTAATGAAAGACCAATCTGGCTGGGTGCTTTGGTTCAAAAGAGTCAGGGGGGGAGAAGGGAGGTAAGACAGGACAGTTGTGTGGAGTGAGGGGGGAGGACAGTGTGATAGAGAGGCAGCTAGAGAAAGAAAAATGCAAAGAAAATTGGATGAAACCAAGAAAGAAATGTGCAGATTGTAATCTGAGTGAGAATGGAAAATGGGATATGAGAGAAAGAGTCAGAGAGGCTGTATTTTATTATTTGAGGGGGGGTGAGGGATACAGGGAGGAATGCAGAAGGAGAAGGGAATAGGATGTAGTTGATTACTGTATTTTAATTTCCCTCTTCTGCCTGGGGATAAACTGTCACACACACACACACACACACACACACACACACACATGCACACACATAAGCATGCAGAGTCATGCACAGTTTTACAATTGAGTTTGTCTTTAATTAAAAGCCAGAACAATTTTGTCCAGTTTAATTAAATGTAGAACTAAAAGAAAGCAGAATGTTGCGCATGTTGAATTTATGTTATATTAAATCTCAACTACATTGCTATTCAGTCAGAATGAAAAGACGCACGTAAGCAGCTCAAGCGCACACCTATTCGTATGCCAGTGTCTGACTATATTGTAACTCTTCGGATAAAATTGTATAACCTCCCTCCAGCTACTCAGAACAAACAGGGACATTTTATTATTTTTTGAAGGGAATTTCACATGAATCGAGGTCCTGTAATCTCTGTTGCCTGACTTCTTATTGGCAAATTTCATTTCTGTCCCTCTTGTGTTGCTTTTTCGATAAAGTTCCATGTGAAGATTTATGGGAAATCGAGCCCGAGACCTCCCAATTTGGAACGAATGAAAGCGTGAAGCAAATCGCTGTAGCCATCAGCCTCTGTCATCACAAGTAATTTCACATGTAAATAGTACATATAATGGGATATGTAAATGAGGAGAAATACTACATGAACAAATACTTTCAACTCAACAAACGTTCAGATGTTAATATTCTATCTTAATTGGTCTTACTGCATTCTCACACCCGCCCACTGAGCTCCTTTGACTTTGAATGTTAATAACTCCGAACCTCCCAGGCCGTCTCCTCCCTCAGATACTATAGGCAAGTAGAAGCATGCCTTCACTGTCTATTAATCAGCATGTGCTGGGTAAAGCAGATGTGATAAAATGGGCTGGTCAGTGCAGTTAATGAGCTTAACAGCTATAAATTGCATTATAGACCTCAGTGAGGATGCAGAATCTATCTTTACTGTGGAAGGAAGAGAGTGCAGGAGAAAGGTTTGGTTAAAGCCTCTATTTCAGGCAGTGAGATGCGGTTGAATGCGCACACACCCCATACGTGGACACACAATGCAACATACACACACACACACACACAGACGTACACTCACACAAATAGAGTGTCAGTGTTGGGGTTGAGGCTCGGGCTCTTGTGGATGTTCTCCTGGGAAATCACACTGAATAAAATTAGACCTGAGGAATTCTGTCTGTATATGAGTGTGTGTTTGTGGGAGTGTGTTCTCTCCTCTCTCCTCTCTTCTCTCCTCTCTTCTCCTCCATCGATGTGTAGTTCAATCAGTAGTTCCTACAGTATCTTCATGTGTTGCACATACAGTACAAACACCTCCAGGTTCTTGGTCACTGGATATACAGTAAAGGACTACCATGTTCTCGTGTTCATGGGTGCATCAACACAGTCATTTCTGAGATGTGGATGCTGGTAGATCATATTGGTTTGGCTCAATTTGGTTGTGCCATAACACTGCAGCAAGGGTGTGGTAACCACGTGAATGTAGAGTATTTATATGAGGCGGCAGTCGTGAAGCCAAATATCTTATCATCTGATAATCAAACAGCAGCAGTGGAGTGAAGATGCTGTGGTAAACTTTAATTTAATCTTTCCAGCTATAAAGTGTTGGCAAAGACAGTACAGCACTTTTCCAATTTTGTCTCAGCCGCTGCAATCCATGTTGATATTTGTGTTTATTAGTCTGTGTTGTTGGTACAATTGGTATGGTATCGATTCAGGTGGCGTGTGCCGAAATGAAATGGAGTGGAAACTTTGCCAAACTGGCACTGTGCCGATCGGGTTTGGGGGCGCACCCATCGCTGCCAATTCAGCACTGCTAAACAATGCTCACAGAAAAATACACACATCTTACAAACACTCACACATGCAGATGTTTTGTTCAAAATGATGTGCACTCCTTTTCCAAATAAAGGCGTGTTTAAACATGCAGTATTCAGGATCATGCACATCGCATATCTTCTCTTATTTTTTATTTATGTAGTCCAAAATCACAAGTTTGTCTCACTTGGCTTTACAATGTGAACACAGCATAAAGTGTGTATGTAGCTGTGTTGCAGGGGCACGGGAACAGACAGAGTTTATAAGAAAAAAAGACTGTCATCTCACTTTAATATGCTTTATTCTTCCTTTGGTCATATTGATTTTATTTCAGCGTCAGCTCTCGGGTTGGAATATTGGGAGATTTCCATTCACTGACATGCTGAAAACACAAGTAGCATCACTAAAAACATCAACCTGCGCTTCCTGCCTGGCGGCAACTGTTCCCAGGCACACAAGTTCAAACGCATGAAAATCTGAGCGCTACGAATGTATTTTTTACCCTCCTCGACTCCCTCCCGCTATCCTCTCCCCCACCATCTCCCTCCAAAATCAACTCTTCCTATTATACTCCCCTGAAAAAGCAACAGCAACACAAACTCTGTTTGTAAGTGATTGTTTCTTATCTCTGTGTGCTCATGTGAGGACGGTGTTAGATCTTGTGTGTTTGTGATTGTGTGTGCTTGCGTATGCTTTATGTTTGTGCCGTATTGATTGCTGCTGGTACGTGGGGAAATGAGGATGGATCAGTGTAAAGAAGGAAGAACAGAAGACAACACACAAACAACGAGACTGGCCAAAAGAATGAAAGAGACACAAAATGAGCCACGTATCAATCTGAGACAGGAGGAGAGATTTATTTAAGCTCTCCGAATCCTCTTTCCTTTCTGATGAGTGTATTCAATGTCCCCCCC
>NTHP01000164.1:447117-459936 GCA_003416845.1 Oplegnathus fasciatus
CCCCCCTCTCTGGGCTGGCTGTGTCAATATCTCTCACTAAATATTAACAAATGTTTTTGAAAGAAATGGAGCATATGCAGGAGTAGGTAATTTTTTCATAACATGTGGCATTACAGTAATACACCAAAAGGCATATATTCACTTTCAAATGGAGGGAAGCTTTGTCTCGGAGCTGCTGTCAGCATTTAGAGCGACACTGGTGAAGATGTTTAGAGGGAGCAGTTATTGGCAGCGAAATGGAGTAGTTTAAAAAGGGGATCGTTTCCCTTGGGAAACTCAGAGAATGTGTTTTTTTGTGTGTGGAAGTCATTTCACAGGGCATATAGACAGAAATCCTGCCTTGCAATGACACTCAAGATACTTAGGGCCACGAGGGGAACCCATTTTTATTCTGCAGTGCCGAGTTTTCCACTTCAAGTCTCTTCTCTATTAAAGAATAAATACTTGGAGAGGGCAAACTCCAATTCCTCTTTCAAGATTTTTTTCCCCAGCTATTTAATGAGGAATGTGTTTTTTAAGCCTTTTTTGAGCCTTGTTATTATTAGTTCAGATGTGTTGCACACAGCAGGGGGTGTTCTTAATTTATGTTGTTCAGTTTGAGATGTTTTTTAATCTGTGCTATATATTTCAATGCTTTACATTTTGTGTCCTAACATGTTTCTCTGCAGAGCCACCTTCTCTGACTGCTCAACCTAAGAGGAAGATCTTCGCTGAGCTCGACAGGAATGTAGATATCCCCTGCGTGGCTACAGGTACACTGCGTATGTGTGTGTGATGTACATACTTAAAGGATCGGTTTTCATATTCTCAAGCATGTCTTAAAACAATACAATAAATAAGACAATACATGCCCATATGTACATTGAAAGAGTTATTGGTTGTGGTAATAACTTCTCCTGTCCACACTTGCTATGAAGAGATAAAGATCCGAGTCCAGTGAAAGAAATGGGGAACAAAATCCACAGTCCTTCAAAATTCAGCCGAAAGTAATGTAAGGCCTCAGCAGCCTGAGTTAGTCATGTCAAAAATTATAGTGTTTTTAGTATGAAATTCCCTCTTTTTGTTTCCTTGGACAGTGCTGCTGAGCTGCAGTGGATGGATAGTAACACAAACAGAGAATGTTGTACTATAAACACCATAATTTTGGAAGATACACACTTTAGTAGACAAACTCCAACTACTGAAGCCTCAAATTTGCTTTGGTTGAACTTTGAAATGCATTTTTGCACAGAAGGAGGATATTTTGAATGTTTTGTCCCCCTTCTCTGACATTGGAATTGCATTAGGAAGGCATCTCTTCACTGCCAGTGTGAATGATGAACAACTCTTTCAATATACATATGAGGATGTGAGTATTGTTATACGTATACTTTAAGGTCTCAGTATGCTTAGAACAAACTAGCTTAACAGCTTAAACCAAGCCTAAGACTAGGTTGCACATTATGTGGTCTGATCGCATCTAAAGACAAAAGTGTTCATACCTGTGGGGGATGACCTCGCTGGAAAACCCTGCAGTCACAGAGAGGGGCGAGGCGCAATGAATTTACAAATGGGTTTCGGTGCACACTTCCCGACAGTCTCACCTCACAGGCATTCATGATGCTGCACTCAATTGTAATGAAAAGTCATGAAAACTGACAGAAGTAGTTGTGTGAAGAATGAAAAAAGAGAGCTAGAGAAAGAAGTTAAAATCCTGCCTACTCTCTCATCTCTGCACACCTTGCCAATCAGTGCGCATAGTGGGCGCGATTGTCGTGATGTTGGAGGGTGTGGAGGGAGGAGATTTCAGACGATCCTTAGTGTCTAACTCTGCTGGTGTTTGCAGCCAGATAGGTCATGAACTGTGGGGAATCTGTACATGAAAATATTTTACACGAGAATATTTTACTGCTGTATGTTTGTCAATGTCTGTCAGTCTGTAGAGGGTGTTGGGTCTGATCTTTGTACATTTGATAGAGACTGTCTGTTTATCGAAAGTACCTACCGCCCAGGGTGTATCAAGGTGACTCATATCAACCTTACATTATGCTGAGGTTTGGTGTCATTCAGTATCTGTGTGCATTAGCTTGTAGGCCTCTCGAACAGTGACTCGTAGACGGTACGAGCAGATTAACATGCTGAGACCAAGCCTGAAAACTGCACTTGTTCCTGACTCGTTTTTAAATGGATTACAGGAAAAGGTTTATATGAGCAGGGGTGGACACAGCTCTAAAAACTGCAACATACTCCTCTCTCTCTCTCTCTCTCTCTCGCTCTCACACACACACTGAGCGAGTTTATGTTCCTCCTCAGTAATCTGATACAGTGGCAGTGTAATTAAATAGCAGAGGCCTGAGGGTATGGAGAGAAGGATGGAGGTCTGGGAGGAGGAACGAGGGAAGGAGGAAAGACAGTGCAGAGTGACAGAGTGAGCGAGACAAGGAGGGGGTGAAAAATACTTCATGCATGTCTGTGAAAGCTTGACACCAACAGATTGAGAAAAAGTGTGGAATTCATCTCTCACGCACACACTGGTGTGGAGGGTTGAGACGGAGTAATTGCATGAGCCCCCTGTCTGTCATATCTGGCATGTCCATCAGACAGGTGGGAGCTCATACTGTAGATATTCGGCGTGATGCTCTTGCCCACATCTTTTATTCAGAATGTTTTTTGGCCCCTTCTGCCACCCTTACCCTACCACCCACACCCTCCAATCAATATATTATTAGCAGTCATTATGCCCGCATGCATATTTATAGGGAGAGAGTGGCTAACAGAGAAGAAAGATTGGTGAAAAGAGTGTGTGCGGCTGTTTTAGTGGGAGTTAGAGCAGTTTGCTCAGCAGTGAGGTCGGCTGGCTTATTATTAAGGAAATTGAAAATTTTCTCCTGCTGTGTGTTCCTTTTTGTGTGTGTGTACACGCACATGTGCAGGCATGCCCCAGCCCAGGATAGAGTGGTTTAAGGACGCTGTGCCTCTTTCCAAACTGGCCAACCCTCGCTACAAGGTCATCGCAGCAACCGGGCTGACGGTGCGCAGGGTGCAGCCTGGAGACGGAGGAATATTCCAGTGCTTTGCTCGCAACGCTGCCGGAGAAACCCAGGCACACACACACCTCCTTGTCTCTCGTGAGTTTGTCTGACACACACACACACTATAAAACACACACATTTACAGTGCAAAGCATTGCTTCTGTCACTTTTTTTGGCTGATTAACCCTTGATGCCACTGTTGTCTTTCCCCTTTAACTCTCTTTCTCATGTATTGAATTTACTCTTCTAGTCTACTCCTTTTTCATCTCCTTTATTTGTCTGTGTCAATATCTTTGTATTTCTGTATTTTCTCAATTAATCTGTCAATCATTTACTCTCTAAAATGTCAGAAAATATTAAAAACTTCCCCTCAAAGTTTATAAAAAGCCCCAAAAGACATAATTAAATTGCCTGTTTTCCCCAGCCAACACTTCAACAGTGAAAAATACTGTCTGGACAAAGAAAGACAAGAAATCCTTACAGTTACGAAGCTGGAAGTAGCGAATTGTTGGCGTCTTTGCTTGGAAAACGTCAATTAACATAATAGTTGTAGGTTATTTTTGTGTCGATTAATCGATTAATAAACTTAATCGTTCCAGCTCTAGTGTTCTTACCGTACCACTTTATCCTCTACATTACCATACATGTAGACGTTTGCAACGGTCATTAACTTTCCTTTGAAAATCACACGCCTTGTGTGCTGCTTGCTTTTGCTGATGGTTTGCAGTGCGTGTCAGCTGCAGACGTCTGCACGTACGGTCACATTTGTCTCAGTAGAGTTACGTTCTGTTTAGTGAGCGTTAAAATTAAAAGTCCCCATGGAACTTCCACACCACCACCTTCCACATTTATGCACACACACGTAGCACTAGGTAATGAATAAAGCCTCCATTGATCGAAGAGGAAGCATTTGTGTGTAGATCAACACTGTCATCCTTTCTTTTTCCATTCTTCTGTTTTCTCTTTGCCATTAAGTTTCATTCTTTCTCTCCTTTCAGTAGCCACTCTGTCTTCTTTCCTCTCATGCTCTCTCCCTGTGTTTCAGGTGCGGCCCCCACATTTACATTCCCTCCGTCTGACCAAACAGTAACTGATGGGAACACAGCCTTGTTTACCTGCCAGACAAGCGGAGCTCCGAAACCTGCCATCACCTGGAGGAAAGGTAACAGACCACACACTCTGCATTACACACTGAGCATACACACTCTGACATGATATGTTTGTAATTAAAAATGTGCTTAATTGCTTAATGACTTTCATTCACCTCTAGGCTCTTTTATTATTTTCTCTCTCTGTAGGATTACAGGTCTTAGCTAGCGGCTCTGTGCAGGTTCCCAGGTTCACACTGTTGCAGTCAGGTGGCCTGCAGATTCTGCCAATCAGCTTCCAGGATTCAGGAGAATACACCTGCATCGCCTCCAACTCAGAGGGAACCATCAACACCACTGCTATGCTCACCGTCTGGAGTAAGACACATACACACGCATACTATACACACTTAAACTGCTCAATACACATTTGCCAAACAGACTAAAACAGACATGGAACACTAATTTATCCATAACTGTCCAATCGCATTAGCTCAGGCTAATCAACAGCAGTGTGATTGGTTATTGATGCAGTGGGCTGGCGCAATGGTGAAATAATCATCTGATTGGTCCAGGTAAAAGAGGGTGATTGATTAGCTGGTGAACTTATTGACTGACTGATTTTTTTTTATATGTATCTTGACAGCTTCAGATTAAATACTGTTGAATTAGAGTAACCACAGTCTTCTGATGAGCATTGTGATGTATAAAGACTATACTCATCTACTGGAGGCCTGCTCACATCCCAAATATACCATGCCCTCTGTACTGCATCCATGTTTATTTCTTTTCAACAAAGCACCAATAATGTGATAAACAAAGTAGATTTATAAGTGTGTGTGTGTGTGTGTGTGTGTGTGTGTGTGTGTGTGTGTAGGTGTCTGTATGTGTGTTTGTGAGTGAGAGAGGAAGTATGCGTGGGTGCTGGGAGCTTCAACAGCAGTATAATAGTAGACTAAGATTAATTTCTCATTATTCCGGAGCATCATACATTTAAATGCACACATTTTAAATAAGACTGTGTGTCAGGGTCATATAAGAGAATACTAAACAAATTTCATTTCAGCCTCTAAATTTACCCCACCTGTGTCACTGCTCCTCCTCCTCCTTTCTCTCTATTTTTCTCTTCTTCTCTGGATTTCTCTCTGTTGTTTTGCAGGTCGTACAGTCATTTCTGTGCCTCCAACAGACCAGCGTGTGATCAAAGGAACCACTGCTATTCTGGACTGTAATGCTACACATGACCCCAGAGTCAATATCAGGTACCTGCTTGTCTGTTTGTGTGTTTACGCACATGCATACTTACTCTGAATACATACAGTAAAGAGTACATTACTCCTCTACTGCAGCTTCAAGTGGGATCGAGGTGGTGTCCCAGTCCTTCCGACCAGTGGAGGCCGTGTCTCCGTGCGCCAGGGCTCCCTCACTATTGGACAGACGTGGTCAGGTGACATTGGAGATTACACCTGCACCGTGACATCACAGGCTGGCAACGATTCTCGCTCTGCACGCCTTGAAGTCATGTGAGTTCATGCACAGCAAAACAGATTAAACAAACGAGACATAAGATGTTAGTTAGTGAGCTTCAGAGGTGCTGGTAGAAGGATGTACTTACCTTCAGACTGAGCCAGGCTAGCTGTTTCCCCCTGTTTACAGTCTTTGTGCTAAGCTAGGCTAACCAGCTGCTGGGTATAGCTTAACGCATTGACATTAAGAGCTTCATCAATCTTCTCATCTGTTTCTTTATTAAGGTTTTAAGTTGCACATTGCAGAGTTTGTTTTGCTGTACATAGTGTATATATTTTATGTTATAGAACATTATCTTCAGAAAATCGTCTGATTTTAGATTTTTACAGTATTTACATGGTATTTATAAACGTATATTGTGAAATACAGAACAGGCATTCATCCAATAAACAAAGCATGAATTGTTTTCTTCTACGTGATCAGGCAGAAAAACGACTTTTTGTGCCGCAATCAAGTGGGAAAACAAACAGTCAATCCATAGCTAGCAGTCTGTATGATTCAAATTGCAGATATGATTGATCGGGAGGATGCCTCTGGATCGAGCATTATAGAAAACATGATTGACTATGCAGAACATAATTCAGAAGAAGTAGCACATAGGTAATTAAGTACATTGCCAAACATAAAGGAAGCATTAGTATTAGCTTATTTCAGCGATTTTCGAATGAAATAATTGCTTGTTTCCAATAACAGCCATGTTCTGTCAGGGGTCAATCACCCTTTAAACCAAACACATGCTTATACCATTAAAACTGTGAGGTATGAGAATGTGGCTAATTAGTGTGAGTTATTATTAGACAGTAGTAATAGTAGTGTTATTTCATATCTGCTATCAGGTACCCTGTACATGCATTACAGTACACTCCCTGCTCTGTGAAACCAAAGCTCTATTAGTCTTCAAGTGTAAAATTTGAACATACAGTGCGTTTGTGTGCATGCGTGCGTTCATGTGGTTTGGGTGACCAGATTCCAGAAATGTCACATTGTGTGTGTGGTATGAGGAGGCATTCCTGACGCTCAGATTAAAACATGCCACACACATATTTCAAGTGCACGGCCTCATTGCAGCCACTATCAGGTAGTGGCCTTTATATACTAATAGGCACTTGCATAATATAGTTATAAAAGGCACTTATGATATATTAATACAATTGCAGGGTAGGAGAGCGATAGAACATCCCTCTGAATTATACAATGACGAGAGGTTACACATGTCAGACTCAGAGGGAGGAAGTGGGTCTCTGTTTATGGCTGTGCAAAAACATGTGGGGAATGAAGGGATTTCTGTACGACTGTGTGTGTGTGTGGGTGTGTATGTATGTGTGTGTGTGTGTGCGTGCGTGCGTCCACGTGTGTGACTGACATTCTCGTTAGCTCAGTATCAATGGGTCACGGAGGCTAACAGACGCTGGCGGCTGAGGAGACAGACTAATTACCAGCAGGTTATTGGTTCAACTCCCGCAAGACCCATCCATGTGTTCGTGAGTGTGTGTCTGCGCGCGTGTGTGTGCGTTTTGTGTGGGCTGTGCGAAGGTAGTTGCTCTAACATTCTCTAAGCTCATCCATTAATTAATATGATCATGTCAGCTCAGAAAAGAAAACATCATTCTCATTTCCCCTTGCTCCCTCTCTGCCTCATTCACCGCCGCCCTTGCTTCTTCTCGGTGGTGTACGACTCCCCCTCCCCCTCTAACATTACGACTTATTCTTCTTATACTGTAAATCTCTCTCCCTCTCACTCTCTATCTGTGCTCCCCTCATTTTCTGACTTCATACCCATTTGAATATTCAAACTACACACACACACACACACACACACACACACACAATAAAAACAAAAACTGAAGCATTTTTTAACTCTGCATTATCTGATGAAATTACCAGGAGCCTGCAGCCTGTCAGAGAAGACCTTCTTGGACAGGAAATTCACACATTCATGATTGTTTAGAAATAATTAATGAGCTTATGAATTTGAAATGCAGCTAGTTCAGGCACAAGGGAACATGTATTTCATCATGCTTTCAGTGTAAATATATTTATTTTGTTCTTTTATCTCTTAATGTCTTCACTTCTGTTATCTCTGCTAGCACTTGTAGCCTTCACATAGAGCGACACTGAGATCTACTTTCCGTTCCTTCGGCTCCTTCAAGCCAACTGTTTTTTTAAAGAGTTATGATGCACTAAAATCGGTATAATCAAATGTCTGGACACTCTTTATTGCTTTCATGAATATATCTGTGTTGCTTTCTTTGTTATTGTCATGGCAGGGACGCACAAATATCCACAGGGGACGGCCAAATGTCTGGAGAATTTCTTTTTAATAGATGTGGTGAAATATATTTGCTGTGGTCCAGATCACGTACAGAATGAAAAATCACAATAAAAATATGCAAACCACAGCCATATTTAAAAGATACCGCCCCCTGGAACTGATCCTGGACCAGACCCAGGAGCCAGCCTTGGTGTCAGAGCCAACATTACTCCACCACACATGTCTAATAGAAAAACAAAATACAGGAAATAAATATCTGTCTAATGAAAAGTCTTGGCACTTTGTCACGGACTTGTTTATGAAACACAAATGCATAAATGTGTAATTACTTGTTTAGGCACACTCTTTTTTCTAGATGTGGATGTAAAAGAAATAGTTCAACATTTTTGGAAATATGTGTATTTGCTTTCCTGCCAAAAGTTAAATAAGAAGATTTATATTTATGTCCAGACATGAGAGTGGTATCATGTCTGGACAGTAAATATGTACCTACCGCGAGCAGCCAGCCAGCTTAGCTTAGCTGAAAGGCTGGATACAGGGGGAAACAGCTTGCCTGGCTCTCTCTGAAGGTAAAAGAAAATCTGCCTACCAGCCCCCCTAAAGCTCACAAATGAACATGTTATATTTTAATTTGTTTAATCCACAAAAAAACAGGAGTGTAAAAAACATCTAGTTGTGGTTTTACGGGGGTTATGTGCTATTTCTTGGCAGGGAGCAGTAACTTCCTGCAGTCTTCACAGTTGCTTGACAAGTGCCAAGACAAACAACCCCCTGTAAAATCACAGCTTGTCATTGCACGAGTTTTAGAGATGCTGGTAGGTGGAGCGTCATATTTAGCGCGCAGATATGAGAGTGGCATCGATCTTCTCATCTAACTCTAAGGGCGTTTCCCAAAATGTCAAATTATTCCTCTTGAGACTTAGTTCTGATCAAATGGCCAAACAACTAAACTTAGATGTGATGTTTTTGGATCTTTCTTGTCCATTTTTATGTGCAGTGAGCTGCCGCACTCTCCTCGCTCCCTGATGGCTCGTCTCAATGACTCTGACTCACGCTCCGTCCTCCTGTCCTGGCTACGCCCCTTTGATGGGAACTCCCCACTTCTGTACTACCTGCTGGAGCTCTCTGAGAACAGTACGTATGTGTGTGTGTGTGTGTGTGTGTGTGTGTGTGTGTGTGTGTGTGTCCGGGCATACTTTATAGTCCCTGAGCAGCAAACAGCTGTTCACTTGCTGTCTACCAGGCACTGACACACACTCATTTGCAAGAGGCAGACATATGGAGAATGGTGTTACTTCGTAAATGTACATCCAGGTTCCCTATAAATAAACTCTTATTTTCCTCCCTCCCTTACCCTCTCTCACTCTCTCTTTCTCTCTCCCTCTCTCTACCACAGATGTTTTAACAGCAGGCTGGCTATTTGTCAAATGAGAAATAGAGTTGGAGAGAGAGAGAGGAATAGAATGACAGGAGAAACAGATTGGAGGGAGACGGCTGTAGAGCCGCTCTCTCTCGTGTTGTAAGCTAAGGGGATGAATTGGTGAGCGTTACATGCAGGGTCAAACACGGTACGTGACTGTAGGAGCTGGACTGATGGACAAATATGAAATGTTAATGTTGTTTGACATTTTAAGTCATCTTCATTCTGATAACTTTTAGGGAGACAGCAAGAATATGACTTTGGGTTTTCTGCTGTCACCATTTCAGCAGCTGTTTTGTAGCATCTACAAAGATATGGCAAAATAATGATAGAAAAAAATAACTACAAGTCAGGTCAATCTCAGTAAAGACTGAATCCAGACAGTGAGGAATGGACGAGAGTTTTGTGCACCCTGATTACCAGCTGTGTGTGTGTGTGCTTGTGCGTGTTGTATATTAGGTGTTTTGGATTGTATTTTCGAGAGAATGGACCATTATAAATACAATATATTTTCATGCCAGACAATGGCTCTAATACACTTGCTGGGCTCGCTTTAAATGGCGCACACACTATCCTTCTCACTTACACAAATACGCATGTGGCTGATGCGATGATAATAGTGCATCTGTCTGTGGTATCTTCAGGAGAAAGACTGAAAGATAAGCTGGCAACAAGCTGGCAACAATATACAGAAGCATCTGTGCTTCTTTATTAATCCCCTTTTTCCCTCCAAACTTTCTTTGTTGTTGCATCCTGTGGTACTTCTTTCCTTTATAATTCTCTCCAGCCTAACCCCCTTTCCTTTCTACATTCCCTCCTTGCGTCTTTTATCTATTCCTCCCTTCTTTCCTTTTGATTTATGGGCCCTGAGTGTCCCTGTGTCTCTGTTTGTCCTGCCTCAGCCAGATTTTATCAGCCTCTAATCTTTGTGTCTTCTGTCTAGACTCACCGTGGAAGGTCTACCTATCAGAGGTTGATCCTGCGGTGACGGAGGTATCAGTGGGCGGGCTCACACCTGCCAGGACCTATCAGTTCAGATTTTGTGCTGTCAATCAAGTGGGCAGGGGTCAGTACAGCGCCGAGACGCAGAGGTAAGACACATTCAGTCATTGACACACATCTGGGACACACACTCACCACCACCAGCTTTATTAAACACATACTTCACAATACTTCTCGTGAAGCCACACTACTATTTCACTGATTTTTTCTAAAAAGCATGAAACCATTTTTTTTTTATATAGAACATGTTGTGATGTGTGAGAAATAGAACATTTTTTTTAGCCTGTTCCATCCCGGTGTAATAGAGTTGGTCACACTGCCTTACACAAACTGGGAATGAATAAACGGGAACCTTTCTGCAGTCAAAAGGCATAGTGTATGCACACCCACACACTCTAATTTGTGTATCTAAGTGTGTGTGTGTGTGTGTGTGTGTGTGTGTGTGTGATAGTGTGCATGTTGCCATGAGCGGTGATAGGCACACAGGATTCAGAATGGCGATGAAACAGGGATGGATTCTAACAAGGCGAGGACAACGGGAGCGGCCCTTTTTGTTTAGAATCCATTTCCTTTGCAACGAGCAATTTATATTCATCACACCCATGCTGTAGATGTCTACATGACTGTGTCTATACGTGTGTGTGTGTGTGTGTGTTTCCCTGCCAGTCTCCTTCCATTGCACATAGTGAACTAAATAGCAAAAATGATGAAATTAACTGTTCTGTGTGTGTGTGTAAAAGTGTGTGTGAGTGTGTGATTTGGCCTGAAAAGTAAATAGATTGCTATGCAGATGTTTTATGTTTGTGTGCGTGCGTGTGTGTGTTTGTCTGTTTATCCCAAGAGAAAACACTAATGGGGGTAATTATGATGCCTTAGCACTGATGGAACTGGATAGAGTGAAAGAGGGTTGGAGGAGGTGTGGCAGGCCTCTTAACAATTTTGCCCCTGAATACGCACATACGCCAAATCTCCGACGCTCACACACAATACAACAGATGTGGCCGTGCATTATAAAGTAGACACACACAAACATGGTTTTGTCTGGCTGAAGAGAGTGACCGTAGGCAGATGCCAGTTGTATTTCTGCCAAATAGACTCTCAGCAACAACAGCAGCCGTGAACACTGCCATCACACATTCACACACCTCAGATTACAGTCTCCTGTCCTTCTCCTCGGCTTGCAGTTCTTCTCTCTTCTGTTCTCCTTTTATTCAAAATCTTTACCACTTATCCTCTTCTGCTTATTGTCTGTCATTAGTCTTCCCCCTTCCTGTCCCTTTCTTCTTGTGCATGCACCAGTGTATTGTTGTGTCCGACCTAGTCCACAGTCCAAAAGTTAGTTGTTAGAGGCTATGGAGAATAGATTGGATTGATCCTCGCTAAATGAAGGACTGGCAGACAGACAAGTCATCACTGGTCAGTGTACCAGAGCAGATGGATTCGTCTCTTCTTCAGTGTTTGTCTCATACGTAACCATCCGCACTTTGCTTTTCATCTACTGGATGTTTGCCTGGATAAGACACGCACGCGAGCAGTCGCAGATGCCAAGGCGCGTGCTGCACTTGACACACAGAGAGAGTGAGGCAGAGGAAAATGTCCTGCAGGAGCTCGGAGCTCCAAATGAGAAGGATAACAAAATGCAGTAATGTGGACAGAGTGAGGGAACGGGACAGAGAGTGAAGAAGAAGCTTGTAATATTGATGACAAAAAGCCCTTATTAAAGTTTGAATTTCCAGCTGCTTCTGCACTCTCCCATTTTGTTCTTGTCCTGATTAGGATCTTTATCATAACAGCTTTAATTCATACATTTTTTCTTTTTCTCTTTGCTCCCCACCATTACCCTGCTTTTCTGTTCTCATTTCCTCTTATTCAAAAGAGTGAACAGGGGCACTGTGGTGCTAGGATAAAGTGTCCTGGGAGATGGACATCTACTAAGAGTATATGAATGAATGTGATCAAAGCTGAAAAACATTACCTTTAAATGCAGAAACTCTCTTGAAGAATCCAATTATGCCATCTGGAATGTCTCTCTCACACACACACACACACACACACACACACACACACACACACACACACACTGTTATTCATGCGGGACCCACACTCACACCATTGCTGTCTTTAAAGAGGAAGCATTAAGAGAGGAGTGACAGATTTCGCATAAATGCTTTGAACTGCGGGCATCATCAGAACTTTGAAGCATCTGCCTCAATTGTCTTTGCCTTTGCTCTTTGTTTTTATTCCAGCTGTTCAGTCAGGACCAGAACACATCAGACATCAGACTGGATGTGTGATAACATGTGAAAATGAATGCTTTAGGAGTTTCATAAGGAGAGTTAAAGATTTATAAATAAATATATAAAATATAAATCTTGAATTATACAGTATATCTGTGTTTAACTGTGGCCGCAGCTATGCTGAAGGTACCTAGAGAATAGTGAGTCAAGATGATTGCAGAGAGAAGGCTTGTACTGAGAAAGGCTCTGCCAGATGAGGAAA
>NTHP01000164.1:461588-475365 GCA_003416845.1 Oplegnathus fasciatus
GGTTGTATCTTTATATTATTTGACAACAAGGCTACAGCCAAGCCAGCTGCTCTGTAAGGCTGTTCTCAGGCACAGCGGTGCTTTTATTTAAATGTTAACATCAGCGTGCTAACATGCTAAGAATGACAATGCTAACATGCTGATGTGAAGCAGGTGTAATGTTTATCATGTTCACCAACTTAGTTTAGCATGTTAGCATGTTAACATTTGCTAATTAGCCCTAAACACAAAGTACAGCTGAGGCTGATGGGAATGTCATTAGTGATGCAAGTCATCAGTTTAGTCAGAAACTAGTTTCAGGTTCAAGTTTCAAGTTTATTTGTCACATATAATCATACTGGGTATAATCATAGTGAAATGTATGTCTGTTAGCTCCTTCAATTGTGCGGTAAAAAATAAGTATAAATAGAATAAGAATAAAGAATAAAATAAGTAATAGATAATAATGTTAACTATAGTAGTAACTTCGAATAATTAGTAATTAAAAATAATATTCTTAGGCGGTGTCCTCATTCAGGATTCTATTGGACTGAGGGTCGAAGCTCTTCCTGAGCCTCTCAGTGCTGGCCTGGTGTATCCAGTATCTTCGTCTCGACCACAGCAGGGAGAAGTATTGCACAAATTGAAATTTTGCTTCGATGATGGCACTAGATCCTGTTGATCCTGAGGAGGACATGAATGTCTGCACAAAATTCCATGGCAATCCATCTAATAGTTGTTGAGATATTTCAGTTTCGACTAAAGCGGTGGACCGACCGACCGGCATTGCCAGCTGTGTCACTAACATGACTAAAAACAAACATTTATTGTTAACATTCTGTTTCAGTCTTCAAAGAATGTGTGCTCACGTGAGATATAAATATGTTGATTTATTTTCAAATGATTTTACCAAAAATCTTCAATGTTAAAAATATGTGATATTTTTTTAATGGCTCACTATTGTGTAATGTCTACGTAATGGTCACAAAATGTTTGTTGTTTTTGAGGTGACAAGGTTCCTGCACTGACATTTTCCAGGCAACACGTCCATGTTAAGCTTATTCTAGAAAAGACCACCTGGGCATCACTGAGTGCCAGCTTCTGCAAGAATATTGTTTATTTTCAGCAACACGGAGGGTAATCAGCTGTAACTGGCACTTACATCCATCGATTACTTATTGTTTGTGAAAGCTTTAATCAGCCTTTAATTAGCGAAACCGATAAACTGATGGATTTCTTGTTTTGATGCAGAGTGTCAATGCCCCCCCACCGCCACACACACACACACACTCCACATTTAATCATATGTATACACAAACACAGACAGGAGCAGGTAGAGCTGTGATTGCCAGTATTGCTTAGTGTGTGTTAAAGGTCTGACAATAACTTTACATCAGGAGAGGAAGTACAGTAAATATAGTGAAAAAAACACAAGTTAATTATTGCAGCTACCTTGAGAGCACATTGCATTAGTATTGTCAAAAACAAGTTTTGTCTTCTTATTTTAGATTTATATATACATATATAGGTATATACACAGTATATATACATATATATGTGTGTGTGTGTGTGTGTGTATTTCTAAAATGATTTTTTATTTTAAACCAGCAGTTTTTTATGTTCCGCACACCAAACTACAACAATAATTGTGTCACATTTGATTTGGTTTGAAACATTGTTGCTGGCATGCAGTAAAAAATGTCATTGACTGGTGAGGTAAACTGACTACAAATCTATTTTTTATTGAAGAGACCAAACATAAAGCATATATAGCAAATGTGTGCCTCAGCTGGCTTTCATAGTGAGAATATGCACAAAGTTTCTCTATTTCCCCGACGGAGTCTCTTTAGTGTGTCACCCTCCTCCATTTATGCAGCTTTTAGCCTCCAGCAAAACAGCACAACATTTAAAGCAGACAAGACCTAAAGTGTCAAACAAGTAGAAAATAAGCTCATCTATTTGGCTGGTTCTACCCAATCATGTCACATCTAGTTTCTCTCTCTTCCTTTTTTTCATTCCTGCTGCCCTCTGCTCATTTCTCTCTGTTTCCTAGTCCTACTGGATCAAAATTTTACTATCCTGTTTGAATAGAGGCAGATTTAACATCCCGGTAACACCATTAAATTTAAGAGTCGGTGTGTATGTGGATTTAGTGAGAAAGCCAGTGGGCATTAAACTGTGGAGAATGACACAGATAGAAAGTTTTACTAATTCCCACAGCAAAGGGACTCATAAAATACATGCCCCCCCCCTCCCCACTTTCACTCACACACTAGAAAACATGTACATCTCCTGCGGTAAATGTCCTCTTTTTCTTAATAACAAGGGACAAAGAAAGTGTGTCACACAGCGTTCAGACAAAGTTAGTGTTTGATTTGTTTGGTTGCAGTACATGTATGGGTGTTGGTATGTATGTTTGTAGGCGTCTGGGTGGTGGTGAAGTGCTGTATTAGGTGTAGGTGGGTTGGAGTTCGTATATTTAATCTCTGGTGTGAAGTTGATGTCCTCATGCTGAACCCACTGTATGAAATATTTACTCGTAAATGGTTGGGAGAGAATTAAGGCAATTCACAAAGAGTTTCTGCTGTCGAGTATAAGTGTGTCAGTGTGCATTTGAGTGTGTGTGTGTGTGTGTGTGTGTGTGTGTGTGTGTGTGTGTTTTAAACAGTGAATGACCGCATCTGTTCTGTACTGCATGGGTGTGTGGGTGTTTGTGCAGCGTGAGTTTGTGTATGTGCATTAATGTGCATCATCAATTTCAGTCAAAAGCAGTGGCATAGTTGAGGATTATATATACCCCATTTCCAGACGGCTACACTAATGCCCATCTCATTCACACAAGGCCCATTAGCCTATGTGTGTGTATGTGTGTGTACATGTGTATGCCTGCAGCACCTGGTGCTGTCTGACAGTGCCTAACCTAATGGAAGTAAAGCACAGCTGTAAAACCACTGGCCTGTGCCATATATCCGCCTGCGCAAGTCTCGAGCTAACAGCTTTCACACCCTTGCTTTCACACAAGCACACACACGTATAGATGTGCACACACATTTATAGGCACATACAGATTCAGACACACAAATACAGAGAGCCATACCACGTCTAATGGCTCAATAGCTCATAGGGAATCATTCAGGGAGACATGGGGCACAGAGGGGAAGCAAGGGGGGGTTGGAGGGATGTAAATCTCCAGACATAATCCATGGAAGGGAAAAGACCATCGGATGTAGCAGTCTGTCTTAAGCTGGGAGAAATTTGTTTGGTGTGTTTATATATGTGTGTGTGTGTGTGAGCACATATGGCTCTGATTACGTTAGCTGAGCTGCTTACAGTAAAGCCAGAGGCTGACCAGCTCAGCCTGTGTGCTTTACCAACCATGAGAGGGCTGGGAGCTTTAATCACGGGTGGGGGTGGGAGGGGAGGGTGGTCGGGGGATGGTTACAGAGTCGAAGAGGAGGGAAGGAGATGAGTAAAAGATAGAAGGATGAAATAATTGAGGCCAAAGGACATGCAGGATGAAAGGTGAAAGTTTGCAGATGGGGAGGAAAAAATGGAGAAGGGGATCAAAATGCTGAAGGAAAGATGGGAAAAAGGTTTGGAGAGACAGAGGAGAGTTGAAGAGGGCAGAGAAAGCTAGGGATCACACTGTCTCACTGGAAATTAAAAGGCAAGCTCTTTGCTCATCTAACTAATAGTGATTTAACTGTTGTTGCTGTCACACTGTACAGCTGATCTACTGGGGATACTGTGGTAGGGTTGAGGTTGAAATAGAAACTGCCCGAACAAAGATTGCTGGTGTATAAATGGAACATAAGTAGGAAAAAAACTCAAGTTAAAAGGAGAGATATAAAACAGAATATAAACAGTAATCAGCAACATGCAGACAGTAAATGCCGGTTCGCTGTTCTAAGCTGCCAGTGAATAAAACACAATAGTGACTCAACTTATACCGAGTTCATGAACGCTTTTACATTTGTTGTTTTAAACACCCGGTGTCAGCTCGATCATTCCCAGGAGAAATCCTCTGGCGCACTGGAAGTGATGCGTTAAACGTTTCCATCAGCAGCAGCGGTGGTTTGTTTGAAATAAATTAACAATATAGCCAGAGATGAAAATTGCAAGATACACCAAGAGAACGTAGGATAAGAGAGATGAGCCCAGAATTCAATAAGAATTCATCAGAGCTGCTTAAGCTGCGAGATGATTCTCTGTAATAAGTTGCGACTCTGTCCCGTGTATCTCCAGCGACAAACATGCTCATTTGTTTGTAGACAGTCAGCGACCCCCAGACTAGAAAAGATGAAGATACTTGGGAAAGAGAATTGCTGTAAAATACCTTTTAGCCTGACCTAATATACTGCTTCTGTGCAGACTGTCCATATAAGTGATGTGTTGGACGCCAGATGAAACGGACAAATGCTGTGCCTTCACCTCTTCAGCAATACTGATATTCTCATTACAGGATGCCTAATAAACTTAATCAAAATCATTTGTCTCTCTTGCTCTCTCTCTTTCTGTCTTTGTGTGTGTGTGTTAGATTGATGCTGAGGGAGGAGGCGCCCAGCGCTCCTCCAAAGAATATTGTAGCCAGTGGGCGGACAAACCAGTCCATCATGGTCCAGTGGCAGCCTCCGCCAGAACCCCAGCTCAATGGAGTCCTCCGAGGATACGTACTCAGGTACACACATGCATATACGCACATATATTTGGCATTATAACATTGCCATTGTACAGTCTTGACTCTGATTGGCTGGTAGGTGTCCAGAACTTTTGTTCAGCACAGTATAGATTTTTTTAAAACTGAGTATTACAGTTGAAAGTATCACAGTTTTAGTGGCTTATATAGCAACATTTGGTCAAGTGATTGATTAGTTGAACACCAGAAAATAAACTGTCAATAAAAGAAAAATGCCAAACATGGTACCAGTTTCTCAAATGTGAGTATTTGCTTCTTTTCACTTTTTTATACTACTAAAAATGAATAGAAATTTTGGGTTATTTGGCCGGACAAAATAAACAACGCCTATAAATCTGGAATATTGTGACGGGCATTTTTCACTCTTTTCTGACATTTTATCAACTAAACAAACGTAAAAATACCTCCATTGATTTCTCAATAATGCAAATATTGCAAAAATTGTTAGTAGCAGCCTTAGTGTAGAGAAAACCTATGAAAATGTGTATTGTAAAGAAATATGCCTTCGTGAGTGTCTCCCACACACACATTCATACACAGACACAAGTGCTCTTTACAGATGCTCCTGCTGCTCTTGGTCCACTGTCCTTCACTTTGATGTCTACCTTAAGTGTGACACACTGGGTGTAATCAAACCGCCATCAGCTGCCTCACAGGAATTTGCATATAATTGCAGTGGAAGTTATCAGGTCTTCATCCTCGTTCAGTGTGTTATCTGCCTCCACTTCAGAAATCAGTTGAATATAGAAATGCACACTCGTACATCCCCACTGCATCATTTCAGCTTCATAGGACGGAGCCACTACTTTGTCGTGCCCTTCCCTTTAGATTCTCCTTTCTCCTCATTGTATCAGCTGGTAGATCCTCTCTTTCTCTGTCTCCCTTTTTTTCTCTCCCATAACTCCCTCCCCTCCTCGTCCTCCTCCCCCTCCTTCTCCTCCTCTTCCTCCAGTGTGAGTGTCAGTGAGGTGGAGAGAGGAGGAGAAAGGGGTTATCTCCTCTCCACTACAGAGATCCCCTGTCAGCCTCCGGCGCCCCCTCGCTCTGTGCATCTGTGTTTGTGTGTATGAGCGCGTTCCTGTGTGTTGTGTGTGCGTGTGAGTACACAGTATACGTGTGTGATAGAGCGCTGACTCAGCCGGTGAAACGTTGGAATATCCTGTTACACTGAATAGGCTCCATATTAAAATGCTGACATGTGGATTATTACTCCATTCAGCTCCATCAGATATGTACAATACCTAAGTGGTATTACACCTCCCTGTCTAGTCAAGTCATATATCCTTTTAAGTGGACATTTATGTCACATGTACTAAAGTGAAGGCCTTGAAGGTGCACTGTTCAGAGACATTGAAGGTTTTTATTCTTTGGGGATTCTGACGTGATTCAAGCAAATTCACACCAATGGAAAATCCAGTAGCATAGTTTCTCTGCTTCTCAGATGGCCAACATAAATGATACTGTGTGAACGTGAAATTTTCGTTTGTTTTAAAATGTGTATACAGTCATATGCAGTATGCACACTGGTGTGATTTTATATGATTATGTTATTAAGCTATGTGCAAAGTTTTTCCAGGCTGGGGACGTATTTCTGAGTAGATTTGGTTATATTACATTCATTCACTACTTCCCTTTGTCCAAAGTGATTTACATTTTTTGTCATGCATGCACATATATCAGGAGGCAATTTTGGGTTTATGTTCTCACTCAAGGACACTTTAAATGTGGGGAAGAGCCAGGGATTGATGGGATTAATTGTCGATCTAGTCTGCCGCCTGAGCTACAGCCGTAGTACTGTTCATACATGCATACATTTGTCTATGTATTTTGACTTATGCTGAATCACTTGCTTACTTTCCTCACTTGTTAAGCTACAAACCAACATATTTACAAGTGTTTCTGTTTCTGTGTGTTTGTGTGTAGGTACCGTCTGGCAGGGCTGCCAGGGGACTACCAGGAGAAGAACATCAGCAGCCCAGAGACCAACTACTGTCTGCTGAAAGATCTGATCATCTGGACACAATACCAGATCCAGGTGGCTGCCTACACTGGAGCCGGTCTGGGCGTCTACAGCAGCCCTGTCACGGAGTACACTCTGCAGGGAGGTGAGTAACGACACACAGACACTTTATTTCTTGGTCTTGGTGGACAAAGCAGATGTGCCAAGAACGTTTGAGACATTATGTCAATCATCAGTCCACGCGCACACACATATTACTGAATTTAAAGTATTCCCACATGAGCATGTTAGTAGCATTATCTTTCAATGTACATTATTTTAATTAACTGCCAAAAAGAAGCTCTTCCTTGCTGCTCAAGTCCTTAAATCCTGGACCAAAAAGACTTCACATCTGGGCAGTCAGTCATTATATGCACATTTTGTATGTTCCCACTTTGTTATTATGTTATGCAGTGTGTGAGACAAAGCCAGAGCCAGAAGTGTTTCCTGGTGGTCAAATAAAATCTGTGAATAGATTTATATTTAATCACTTGATGATTAAAATTTCAAGATGAGACAACAATAATTTCCCATACTGCCAGACCTTGATCTCACCCGCTGGGCGACATTCAAGTTAGATGTGAGACTACCACATCTTTTATAATCAGCTTTTCATTTAAGAAATTTATCAAGGACAAATACCAAACATTCACTTGTACTGTACTATTTTATACTTCTGAAAATGAATAAAATGTTGGGTCATTTGGACTGTTAAAGAGACAAAACAAGCAATTTGACATGTTCTCCTTGAAATCTGGAATATTGCAACAGGCATTTTTAGATTTAGATTAAACAATAATTTCCGATTAATAGATTGTTGACAGTTCTTTAAGTCAGCATACCAGATCCTGTTCTCACCCAGTGGGGGACGTGTTGCTGCTAGATTCAAGACTCCCACAAGTAGATTTGGTGGTTGTACAATTAAGAAGTGGAGGGAGAACATTAATTAATCTTTGACCTTCATAATTAATAATATGAGACAGAGTACAAAGTGTGAAGACCATAGGTTTCCCACCTAAAAACTGGCATGTGAGTATGCCATTTCCCACACTTTTGCAGTCATAGAACACTGGTGATTTACCTGCCCAGATATGTGCTTTTTATGCGGTTTCGAACTTAAAGATAAAGTGCACTGAAGAAAGATACATTTTGATCTCTGAAGACACTACAGACACTACAGTACACAGTACACAGTACACAATAATGGTAGCAGTTATAATAGTGAGTTGATAGACCATCCTCAACTATTTTGACTTTTTTGGGTAGTGATCAAACGACTGAGATCACAGTTACAGGCAGCAGCAATGCGCTAACTCTGCGGGCTGGTTGGTTTCACTCTCAGTGATAGGATGAGGAGCTCAGCTTTGAGAAGTGCCAGTCGATGCAGTTCAGACTTACGTTAAAGTTGCCCCCGAGGCATCCCCTCGAAGGCATACCAACTTCAACCACTTGGGAGCAGACCCTAGGGGCGACCCAGGACACGCTGGAGGGACTTCATCTCCCAGTTTGTGGGGAAAGAGTGTCTGTACTGCTCTATAAATATATTATATGATAAGTAATAGTGTGTTGATTGTAATAAACATGGCTGCACAGAGGAACACGCTTTCCAGTCTGTCAAACATAAATCCATGCAGACGTAGTGAAAGAAGGAAGAATGTAAGTGAAGACGGTAAAGGAAGACGAGAGGAAGTGGTCGAGGGGGTAAATCTTCTTTAAACACGTGCTCTTCTCTTCCTGACTTTTATTCCAACAGTATATTATCATTATTAAAGATGGGCTGAGCTACACACACACACACATACGTGCACATAAAACTCACAGTCATTATTACAAGAGTTCAGGACAGGTTTATAGACTCAGGAGAGGGAGTTAGGCTCATTAATTATTCTAATGTGGTTTAATGGGAGTGGCTGCGATGGATTGGACATTTTCTCTCTCTCACTATCTCTGAGAGGATGTGGTTGAACTCAGTGTTAGTCTCTGATAACATTGCTCTTCTCCCGCTCTCGCATACAGGCATACGCGCATACTAAGATTCCCCCAGAGGACAGAGTTTAGTGTTTTATCTGTAGCTGTGAGCTGCGAGGGGTTAGAAGCCAGTCCCCTGGAGTACAGTCGGCATGGCAGGGGGGGAGAGAGCATCTTTAACATCAATTAATCTTCTGTCTCCCTCTCTGTCTTCTCATCCTCTGGCTCTCTTTCTCTCACTATCTCTTCCCTTCCATTTTTTCACGAGTTTTTGTTCTGGTCTCTGCACTTTCCACTCTGTATATTCTCCTCTCTCTCAGTGTGTCTGTGTTTTCGTCTGGCCTCTTTGGCTCAAATATAAGATGTAAAGGGCATTCCCATCATGCAACAGTGCATTATCACTCTGTGGCTTTCTAGCATCGGCATAAACCCCTTACAGTGTAATCACCATAACATGTGCCCACAGACACACACACACACACACACACACACACGTATAAACACACACAAGCCTTCCTGGCTTTAATGTTATCATGGACCCTCGTATAGATAGATTCCATTTAACGCATTAAGACTCTCATGAAGAGACACATTCATACGCTGACATGAAGGGAGAGGAAAAATAAGAAAGATAAACATAGCGACAGTGGACCAATCTTGGAGTGGAGGAAGTAAATCCCTGTCTCGCTTGTGAGAACCAAACACTACTTGTTCAGCCCTTGTTTACCACATTTACCTCCTGCAAGCCCCCTTTTTTTGCCAAATCGAACAAACCTACATTTCATAGGAAAAACTGCTGTAATATACACAGTATGTTCCCCAATTTTTGTTGTTCGACATCTCCCATCATATCTCTTCACTCTCTGGTGGATGGTGAATACCTTGGCCAACATGTTTCAAACAGACTTATTGCTATTCTGCTATTTACCATATTAATTATTACAGTTCTGCTTTAGTTTGACTGCAAATTTAGTTTGAGATTCAAATTTAAACACAGAAAAAACAGAGAGTCCTAGTTTATTACTCGTTGTCAGCAACACGGATGTGTGGATGTTTTTTTTGTTGTTTTTTTTAGTATAAGTAATACATACTAGTAATAAAACTGGTGCACCACAATTATAAAATAAATTAGCAATTAAATGCTTTTTCCATGGATAGAATATATGTGTAAGCTTAAGGGTCACTCCACTGATTTAACACATGAAGTTCAGTTTACCTGTCACAAGGAGTACTGTGCAGGTTTACTATACAAAGTGGAGGTGTGGGGTTTGAAAGAAGTGGGCATTCAGTAAGCGTCAATTTTCTAATAAAATACACTATCCAGTTGCATTTTGGGAAATGTTTTTGGAGCTTGACCCATACTGGGGACTAAAAACCAGGATATCTCGGTCTCTGCTGCTTCGATTTTGACCATTATTTTTTTTAAATCCTCCAACCTTATGGGAGTACAATACTAGATCATTGTAGTGCCTATTGTAAGTTAAGTATTAGATCCAGTGTTGTGATTCTTATATCTAATACATTGTATTTTCTAATCAATAAATCATGACATACTATGCAGTTACATCATGTGGGTAATAAAGGTTGACAGGGTTGCTTGGTTAGTAAAGGGAGAGTGATGTGGCTACAGGACTGAACCAGTGAGTCATCTAACTTGCTGTGTCTGGCCTCCTGAGGTCACTGACTGAAAGGCTTAATAGATTTAATTTATCATTGTGGCTGTCTTTATGAGCCGTTATTGTTCAGAACCAGTCACTGAAGGGGCAATACCCTAATCTCACGTAGTCATCCCTAAACTGATACTATGCAAAACATGTGAATGCAAAATACTAGAGATGAGATTCATTTTATTGAGAAATTAGGTCATTTTGCAGCAGAGAATAGCAATGTAGGGTTGGCATTTAACTTTTGCAAGCTTAGCAGATATTTTTAATTAAAAAATGAACTGAATGAACATGTAATATTGAAATATGGTGCTGTTTTAGGTATTTAAAACCACCAAAAAAGTAAAAGCATAACACTAGAAACTGTTTATTTCTACAGCGTAGGGCTCCAAGTCTGTTACTATATATGTTTTTTCCGCAAACACTCATCCTCTTCCTCTTGGTGAACCCATTGCAGCTCAGTGTTGTGTGTGTGTTTAGTTCCCACAGCACCTCCACAGGAAGTGGAAGTTGTAGCTATAAACTCGACTACCATCCGCTTCACATGGAACCCTCCGCCTCAGCAGTTTATTAATGGCATCAACCAGGGATACAAGGTAAGCCTCTGGGTGTGTGTGTGTGTGTGTGTGTGTGTGTGTGTGTATGTCACAACATTAAGTAGAAAACTGTGTGTTCAAAGATTCTTGTAAAGTTCAATAAAATAAAAGATCTTTGTCTACTTAAAAAAGGATGACTAGTTTTTTTTTCATATGTGCAGGATCTCTCCTGTATTTTGCACGAGAAATTGAATTCTTTCAATTCTAAGTTAGTTGATTATGTACAGAAAAAATTATGTAAAGTAAAACAACATCTGATATATTATTAAGACAAAATACATCTTTTGTATTTCTCTTCTCCTCATCTTTCATCATCAGTTTTTTATAAAAACAACCCCTCTCCAGATACCAAAATTAGAAGTGATATTAAATATGCAGTACTGCAGACAAGACAATAGCCAGTATTTTAATAATACTGATGTCTTGAGGCCAAGACCTCTAACCAATGGATAAAAAATAGTCTGTAAAAAAAATCTATTAATCCAGACCTTTCTCCACATTTTATTCATCAATTTAACTGTTTGAATTAAAATCAAAATAGATGCTTGTAAAAGAAATCTTTGCCTCTGTGTGGGCGTGTGAGTACATTTTCTGAAAACCCTGTTAACCTCTCATTGGACTTCCAGCTCAAAGGTCATGTCCCAGGATGCACTGCCTTGCTGTTGTTTACCGATACCCTTTAGGCCAGTCCAGTTAGCGATCAGATCCATGTAGAAATGAAAAAGACTGGTGGAGGGATTGGAAAAAGAAAGGATGAAATGATGAATAAGTTAAATAAAAGCCAATATTAAAGAAGCAGGATGATGGGGAGCAGGGTGAGACAGAAGGATTGAATAGTGGGAGTGATCTATATGTACTAGTTCTGGTATGTGAGTTATTCTTCACTTCGCTGTGGCAACCAACCCCTAAGGAACTGATTAACATGACAAAGAAAACACATCACATTCTTGCTGTGCGTCTCTGGGTCCATGTGTGTGTGTGTGTGTGTGTGTGTGTGTGTGTGTGTGTGTTTGTGAGTGTGTTTTAGAGCGTGTGAATGTTGGTGTCTTTGTTGGTTGATAAATACTACAGTATATGGCTTTCCATCTGTTTGATGTGGCTCTCTGATGCCGTCTTTGTATACCAGGCTTCACCACTCCAAATCATGTGGGTGTGCGTCTTTGGGTGTGATGTGCTGGTCAGAGGACGGTAGATAATGATATTAATTAAAAGAGGATATGAAGCAAAGCCTCATCTCATCTCATCCCCTCACAGATCACTGACTGTATACAATGCTCTTAATAATATAGCTCAAAACTGATTGAGAGGGAGAACCAAAGAGCCACTTCTCATGTCTTCAGATTTTCTGTTGGAGTGGTTTCTATCTATCTATCTATCTATGCTAAGCTTACTCATACTCATCATGGTTTCTCTTTTATGCAAAAGAAGTTGTATAAAAGATGTGTTGACAGTGAATTATGCGGAAAAAAATAAGCACTTAGCTCAGTGTAAAGAAACTTCAATCAAGTATTTTACCTGAGATCTGAGGAAACACATATGGCAGCAGAAAGATCAAACTGTGTTTTTTCCACTGTGTACCATGGTATTGTACTGCAGCTGCTCTGATCCAAGGTCTACTTGGGGACAGTACTGTACTGCATTGTGTTCTTCAGCATTCTTTGGGTTTCCATTGCAATCTGGTTCAGAATCCACACGTTACTATAGCAACAGCAGACCCAATCATCCCAGCACCCTTTAAAAGTGGACCAGCATCAGATGCTTGAGGGTGCCAGATCAGCACTCTTTTACTGCACCCAAACTGTACTGTGCTGATAATAAATTACAATAGAAAACCTTATTTTACCATGACAGACTGGGTGCAGTGCAGCACCCTTTAGGCAGAGAGAAAAGCAGCCATTCAACTGTCTCTGGGTTTCATCAACTTTTCCCTAATAGGGGATCCCTGTGTTTTTAATTGGCTTCCTTTTGCAGATTGTAGAGTGTGTTTTTGTAACCACAGATCTACCCAAAGCAAAATGTGTAGTTGTTAATGTCGAGGGGTTGTGCTGATACAATCCACAACACCCAAAAAAAACAGCGTGATTAACTAGCATGAAGCATATTAACTGAATAAACAGCAAATAAAAAACAACTACAGCGCCAATATGTTTTAGTCTGTGTCCTGAATCACTCCCTTGTTTACTCATTCACCACTTCCTATATAACAGACACTCAATAGCCATAAATTGAGATTTTTGACACTTATCAATCATCATTTTGCTTCATCACTTACAGGTGTTGAATCTCACAATGGTAGTTTTCAGTCTATAAAATGCAAAGCTTTGCATTGTGGGATTGTTAGTGGAAAATAGTGCACATGGACATGGACATTCAAAACCTTAAAGGGAGTTGTGGTTTGTGAATGCTAACAAAATAATCGTTCCATGTTGAACTGACAAGGTGTTTAAATCCGGTTTGAACAATTAAATAATGACAATTGTACACCTGTTCTAGCTGTATGCTATGTGTGTTTGCCTGATGACTTTGTCCAGTTTGACTGTGATGAAGACACAACAGCGTTACATTAGTCTGTTTGCACAATTAAAGGCTGCAAATCAATCAGTGTGCTCCAGTACTTTTTTTTCCTTTGGACCACCTTATATTTCAGCTTTTCACAGAGACAGTTGAAAGAACCCCTCTATGTAAAAGTACATTGTAGAACAAAGACTAGTGGAACACACAAGGTGGCCTGGAAGTAGTGTTGAAATTACCAAACTCCACTAGATTACATTCAACATTTACAGAGTTTCAACTGGTTATTCCAACACTTTCTGCATGTGGCAATTAGAATAGAGCTTTGAGCAGGGTGCGATTTGCCGGGGGGGGGGGGGGGGGG
>NTHP01000164.1:475373-485828 GCA_003416845.1 Oplegnathus fasciatus
GCTGCAACATTAGAACAGTCTGTAATGCAGACAATTTAATCAGAAATGGACTTTCGCTGTCAGCGCTCAAGCTCGTGTGGCAATAGAGATGACACCACGTCCAGGCTACGTGATGATCCTGGTTCCATTGGCCCTGATCCATGCATTATCCATAGCATTTAACCTCTTTTTTTTGTCATGTATGATCGCATCCCTTATGTGTCCGCATGAGGAAAGGACAAGGCATGAGAGTGCTACTTTATGAATTAGATTTTTAAAAATGGATTAAAATATTGCAGCTGCAGTGGTTAAGTTCAAGTTCTGAAATTGTTTTATTAAAGTTCATAACAGTAGCGTAGCCAGAACGAAAACGTTGGCTGTGCCTCAGGAAAACTGGAGGTGCTAACAGCTTAAGCACAAAGTGAGGTAGCTGAACCACCATTTTGTGGCATGATCGCATTAAACAGGTATTACTATTTCCTACTATTCCAGGTACGAACGTCTTGCAACAATGTGGCAAATAAACTGCAGCCTTCCGCAGCTATGTCGCAGCAACCTAGAAGAGCACTGGGATTGAGGTCGAGAGAGCATAGCCTGTGCACGGGAGAGACAGAGAGAGAGAGAGACCCACTGCCGTTGGGCACAGTGATTGAAACGATCCGAAGCCGTCGTGCAGTCAATTAATTTAATGATATTTATGGAACAAAAATGAACAGTGCAGACTTATAACGAATTAAAACAATAATGCAAGAGGCATATGACAGTATGACTGAATTGGAGTGGTAGGCCGGGGCTAATAATAACAAGAACTTCAGTAGGCTACGACAGAAACCCCATTGGGACCTGTGTTTACAGGGGCAGACAGCGTGGATTAACCCTTTAATGATTCTATTATTTAGGAGAGTTCAAAGTTTCTGTAAGCTCTCTCTCAAATGACAGCAATGCAGGCTGTTCAGTCGTCCATTGATACCCAGCCACTCGATTTTATTCTGTGTATCGTTGAAAGCAGGCGCTCGACAGTGCAGCTTGTCACTGATAACGTTAACATTACCCGAAGTAAACTGTTGCAAGAAATAGCCCAACAGACCTCAAAGTCTATATAGAACCACTGTGATTCATGATTTATTTTCATGAATAAAAACATTTCAAAAACATCCCCCCCTCTGATTTTTCCACAAATCACACCCTGGCTTTGAGGCACCAGGTGAGACAGTGCGAGTGTTCGCAAAGCATTTAGAACACAGAGCAGTAAGACATTGTGCCTTTATGAAGTTTATGAAGTTATCAAATACAGATACAAATATTAGTTTTGCTTACTGGCAATGTAGTATTAACAAATGTATGTAAATGTCACCAATAATATGCCATTAAGAGACATTTTGAATTATTTAATCATATGCAGCTTTTGTGTAAACAGTCTTTTTTTTTCTCCCCACTAACCCATTGGCCCTAAGTTTTTTTTTTACCAGGAACTATAAATACGGGTACAATATCACAGTGTTGCCCATGGCTTATCTCTCATTATGAATATGTAAGTGTATGATTTTCACTAATTGTTTTTGTGGCTATGCAATAACGCACACCAAACTGCTGTGGTTCTGAATATAAATCAAGTCTCACAATAGTGACAAATGAACCTTTCATTAAGCATTTAGTTGGACTGATAATCAAACTTGGTGTCTGTCCTAAGATGCTGTTATGACTGATAATGGCCTGCTGGCAGGAGTTTATGTTAAGTGGTACATTCATACGTAAATAAATGCTCAAATTTGAATGTGTTTGGAATGCAGATAACTTTTCCACGGTATGAAACATGAATATTGTTTTCCCATTTTGACAAATTTGTAAATAGCATTTGGCAGTTTTAAACTTTAATGACGAAAAAGCCTTGGGTATCAGCCTAATTCAAAAAAGATTCCCCCATTCTGTGGTACAAATAAGTTTTGTCTCATAAATGCAGTCTGAATAATATGATTTGGATTTGGTAGCCTGAAGCTAATACTGCTGAGTTAAAATAATGACAAAAAATAATGTAAATATACAACAAACAAATAAATGTGCTGTGGTGACCTGCCGGATGAAAGAAGATTCAATAAACATTATTATGTAACCAGTAACCATCTTTCTCACTTAATGCAGCTGCTGGTCTGGCCAGAGCAGTCTCCAGAGGATGTCACCGTGGTAACCATCACCCCGGACTATCCCGGTTCACGCCACACAGGATTAGTCAGCGGGCTCAAGAAATTCACCTGGTACTTCGGCTCCACCCTCTGCTTCACAACACCTGGAGACGGCCCCCGCAGCCCGCCCACCCTCCTGCAGACACACGAGGACAGTGAGTACACACACACAAACACACACACACATATATACTCACCCTTCAGTGTGAATAAAGCCAGAACAGAACACAAATAACACTCTATCAGCCTCTCCTGTGAATAATAATGAAAGTGTATTGACTTGCTCTGTGTTCAGTCCAGCTGTTCAGCTGTGTACACAACGTCTACACACCAACACCCCCTGTTTTCTCTCAGACTCTTACTTTCTTTTCTCTCCCCGTTTTAATCTTTTTGTTCTTAGTTTCCCTCTCACTCCCCCCCTTTCATTTTCCCACCACTGTGTCTTTTTAAAGGAAATTGATTCATATGTTTGCAGGCATACTGGTATTTATAGCCCACTGTTCCATGGATAAACATAATAGCTGCCACTCCCCGTTGCAAGTACACATGCACACAGTCAAATAAACACAATAGCCTATAGGCAGACAGACAAGCAATTATTACCAACCAGCAATTATCGAGTGGGAAAGGGATATTAGAAGCCATGTGTACACACACACACACTCCTACACTTACACACAGCCGTGAACAGGTATTGATTTGGTGCTGGGCGTGTTGCAGGGTTAACGGTGGGTGTAATTCTTGCTTGATGATAGCTTTTTGCGTGTGTGTCTGTGTGCGTGTGTGTGTGTGTGTGATTTTGTGTGAGTGTTATTGAATGTCTCAGATGAATAGCTTAATCGCTCTGCAGGGAGAGGGGTTAGAGAGCCATACATGAAATGAGAAACGACAGGCATGCGTGCACCTGAGTGTGCATGTGTGTGTGAGTGGTGGTCAATGCAGATGTAATTAGGAGGTGGCGTGTGAAGTTGAAGACCAGTAGGTAATAGGCTGCATAGACAAGAGATATGTGTGCATGTGTGGAGGGATGATTTACTAAAATCTAAAATTTTCTGAAATGAGGTAACTGTTGAAGAAGTTAAAGTATGATTAATGTTATCTGACGTATGTGGGGTTTTCTTTTTTTCCAGCGCCTGGACCTGTTCGCCACCTGAGCTTCACTGAAATCTTGGACACATCACTCAGAGTCAGCTGGGCAGAGCCTGAAGACAAGAATGGCATCATCACTGGTTAGAGTATTACAACATCAGCGTATAAAATCTCTAAACAGTCACTCATGATTTTCTCCACCGTCCCTCCATAATCAAGAAACTTTCATTTTTCCATGTTATGTTCAGTCCCATTGTGCTGATGAGAGAAGCTTAAATTAGGTTTAGTTAGTATGTTCTTCTCATAAAGTAAAACACACAATGAGTTTCCTTTTAAAAAGTATTCTGAAACTTTTATAGTTCCTCAGTATTCTCCACTTAGTCTTTTATTTTCTGTCTGGCTTCCACAGACAGCCCCCTGTTTCTGACACTGTGTTTGTGTACTACTGATTCATCATCAGCTAATCCCTTCTCTCTGCAGCTTGTCTTCTCACATTATCTCCAACATGCCCTCATCCCACGCCTCCCAACACCCAGGGTGTTGTTTGTGTGGTACATCACAGAGCTCAAGGCACTTTCCCCCCCAATTCATTTTGCCTCAGCTCCTCCATGGCTCTGTCAGACAATGGTGCTGGTGAACACGACAAGCTGCTGTGAATTAAGCGATCGTACCCCATTGTGTGTGTGTGCAGGCGTACGTGTCTGTGTGTTGACATGGCCGCACCGCAATGTGTCCAACATTGATCAGGCACCTTCGCAGCACGAGTCTAACAGCACAAGGCTGCAGTGGCTTTACAGTCGGCTTACACACTCAGAGGAGTGGGAAAATGATTATTCAATCAAGGTCACCTTGCACATTTACTCTTTTCTCCTCAACCTGATTTTCATCCAGCACCTGGTGAGCAGGCAGATAGATGAGGGACCATTCGCTCTCTCCAGGGCTTTACACACAAGTGGCCTTACACACACACAAATGCGCGCACACACACACACGCACACATTTGAAGGTGGTGGAGGGTGATGCATGACTGTGAAGATGCAAAGGGACAGACAGGGATTTTGACTGTAGTTACCCCTCCCACAGTCTCTTCCCACTTTTTGGCTCTGTACCTCTCATTATGTGTGGGTGTGTGTACTTGTGCAGGTGTGTGTGTTTGTGTGTATACATGTCTGCTCGTGTCTATATGCACCTTTGTTAACCCAGCGTGTGCTCTACACCCCCACAGGCTATGTGTTGTGGTGGGAAGTGCCTGGCTTAGAGTCGAGTCATGAGGAACGTTCACTGTCCAACTCCACCCTGCAGCACCAGCTGACCGGCCTCACCTCCACCACCATGTACACACTACAGGTGGCAGCACTCACCGCCGCAGGACGGGGCGTGGTCACGTCCTCCACCATCTCCACTGGAGTCCCACCAGGTACAGTAAATACACACACGTATACGCACACGTACAGGAGCCGGTGACAGTGGATGTTAAAAAAGGATTTCGGCTTGTGTGTACGCGTATGTGTGTGTAGCAGAGTAAATATGACTGATGAGCTCTTACGATGCCATTGTCTTTCCTCAGGCTGATAAGTGGCTGTTACTGTGCATCCATGAATCATCACCCACACAACCAACACACACATTCACACACACACACACACACACACACACACACACAGTCACAGTCACAGTCACACACAACAGTTAGTCATTTACAACATCTTAGAGAGCGCTTTAGTGTGTGGTTTATTTGTGTGTATACCGTGTGCACACCACGCTTGTGTGCATGATGGGTTTGTATGATTGGACGAAGGCCAAGTTGCAATCATTATTAGTGCTGATTAACTGCAAATGGCAAAGTGGAGGGAATGCATGAGAGAGGGCAAGAGACAATCAAAGAACAGGGCTGAAGAAGGGAGAGCAGATAGAGAAACATAATGAGGGAAGAACAGAGAATCCCCCTCAAAAAATGCAATCTCCAAAGAACTGAGGACCAAAGTCTCTCAGAAATGGACGGAGAGGCAGAGAGGAAATGGGGGAGAATGGAGGAAAAACCCGGCTCGTACAGCAGAATTTTTGTCCTAACATTTTCTGATTACTAATTTATGAATAAAAGCAGAAAAAGTGAAAGCAAGATGGATACAGACAGTTCTTAGATTCAGAGGTTATTCATTAATTCATGAAAGCAAAGGACTGAAGGAAAGACGGAGGACTGAAGATTAGGAAAAAGAACTAAAGAATGAGCAGAGAAAGAGTGGGAGAGAGAGAAAGAGAGATCCACTGAGCATAGATTCTTGTCTTGTTTATTTATTCATGTATTCATGGAGTTGAGAGAATTTTGTCATTCATCTGAGCAAGGCAGCTGATATCAACATTTCCACATTATAACCCTTACAAGTTTGCTGCATGCACTTATGGAGCAACGGTGGCTGATAGCTATAATTTGTTTTTGTTACACATGTACCGTTGTACCGCTGTATCCAGAAAAAAATATTGCCTTGTTTCCATAATAACTGCACCCAGTCATGTTGCATAGTGCTTTTACAATAAAAATCCCCTTAAATATTCTACAAAATCTGTCTGAGGTATTCCAGTGTGCTGATGTGTTACAGCATACGCCGTTTGATTTAACACATCGACTTTACAGATCTATATTCTGCCATGTTCAGCAAATATGATGCTTGTGATGCTGCAGCAGAATTGGATGGATTACAGCAGATCACACCAGAGCACTTACACCATCCAGGGACACCACGTATTAACTAAACACAGTGAAGAGAAGTGGTTGTAAAAGTGGGTCTGAAGTGCTCGGCCTTGTTGTGATTGAGTGAGACAATTTAGAGCAGAGTGGATTGTGATGATTTCTGATTATGTAAATGTCATTAACAGAAACAAGCTGCTGTATGTTTCTTTTGTTAGGATATGATTCAAAACAACAACGACAAATAAAACAAAGGCAGGACTTTAACTGAAGTCTCCACAGCAGTTGTCATATGTGCTGCCTGCATGACCAATGCCAGTTCAATTCAACAGCTGTCAGTGAAGAAGTCTATTCAGAGCCAGCTATAAATTGTGTGTGGCTTTTGAGAAGTGGAGTTGTAAACCTTTCACTGGAATATTTAGTTCTGGTTGAGGTGTGCATACAAAACATATTATTATTCCTCTTTGATTTATTCCAGCCTAACAAAAAAAACCCCCACCATGTTGATGTTGAGCAACACATGCCAAGGAACAAACTTGGGCTGCTATTGTCAGAGAAATTTCTTTGTACTATAAGCTGAATTAGTTGATTTCGAATTGTTCTTTCTTCCATTTATTGACACTGTCTCATTTGTACCATTTACCAGTTGGGGAAGACAGATACTGCCTAATTATTTTCCTGAACAAGTTCAATCCTCACAAATCGCTCTTTAAGAGTTGGTGTCCCTATATTTGAATCATAGATTCTTTGCGGGAGGAAGGAAACTGCAAGATACAAAGATTGGTTGGACTTAAAATACAGTATGGCTGTCGGCTACATCTAGTCGGCTCTGTGTGGACATGTTTATACTTTAGTTGAATTGGATTTTGGATGAAGTGGTCAGATGCATAATAACTGATCCGTCACATATCATATGCAGCTTGCAATGGACCAAACAGATCATTTCTAAGCCAAGCCCTCGCGTGTTTTCAGCTTCTCTTTTCCCTCCAGAGTGGTTGTGCTATTCAGGCTGCCACAACTGGTCAGCCACATTGCACATTTCCTGTCACTCATTATCGCCAAGAAGATGGAACAATGTTAGAATAAGAATGGGTCAAGCATAATTTATGAGGCTTGCAGCCTACTCAGACATTTATAGGCCTTGAATGGACTTTACTGAACTGTGTGTTTAATTCACCTCTCGCCTCCACCGGTGCACAGATTTATCTCTCTGTATTGTATTGTCGACCTTGGAAATATGAATTAAATTGCTCCGACAGAGAGAGATATACAGCTGTAGCATAAGTGCAAAATTAACATTTTTTTTCCTGTGACCAATCTTTTATTTTCCTTTTTTATGGCCAAGCATTGACACATTAACACATTAAAAAAAGTACTGGAGGCAGTTTCCCGGCTCACTCCTACATGGAGCCTTTTTTTGTACTTAAGTCATTATTGGCGACATGATTTCCCTATTTTTCTCTTTTTATTATCAATGTTATTGCAAGTGTATTAGAGATAAGCCATGTTGCAGTTCTGACCACATTTTTTCAGTTTTGGCATTGCACATATGTTTATCCCTCCATTGCAAAGTCTATATAAACATTATTTGTCTTGTTCATTTCTTTTGATCTATCCCTTTGAAATAATATTTCATGCCATGCTGTGATGCTACGGTCCTTTTCTGCTTGAATGAAGCACTAATTTTTGCAAATAAATGCTTATTATTGTGAGAAGACATTGAAGCTGAGGCTGGGTTTTTATTTCAGAAATAAGTCTTGCTTTTCTTTTGATGCAAAAAGGAGACTTGTTGCTGCTACTTTTCTGTCTGTAATTGACTATGGAGATGTTTTATACATGTGTAACCCACTGTCTCTGCTCACCCGTCGCCTGCCAGAACCTCTCTACACCTCCCCTGGACTCTGTGTTGTGATTCTTGTTTGTAGTGGCGTGTCGTGTGGATAGATGGAGANGTTATGGACAAAGATATTAATATTGATGGTTATAATGTATATAGGACTAATCGACCAAATAGGGGAGGTGGTATTGCTATCTTCATAAAAAGCAAGTTTCATGTGAATGTGCTACACTCCAGATCAGTGAGTAAACAATTTGAGTTTCCTGTTGGCCTTGCGAAGAAGTTGAAGCTGAGGTTGGGTTTTTATTTCAGAAATAAGTCTTGCTTTTCTTTTGATGCAAAAAGGAGACTTGTTGCTGCTACTTTTCTGTCTGTAATTGACTATGGAGATGTTTTATACATGTGTAACCCACTGTCTCTGCTCACCCGTCGCCTGCCAGAACCTCTCTACACCTCCCCTGGACTCTGTGTTGTGATTCTTGTTTGTAGTGGCGTGTCGTGTGGATAGATGGAGACACCAGACACAGGATTCAGGATTGTGGTCGGGACCTTGGTTGCACTTCATTGCTTGCTTTACAGTAACAATCCTCGTCTCTGCTGCTTGCTCACCTTACAGGGCATGGAAAAGTCAACTTTTATTAAGAAGTGAATCCGTTAACGTGCTCAAACAATCTAGCATTAAACAAAAAATAATACATATAATATTAAAATAAAGATTACTGCCAAGTCAAATTAAATACAGCACTCTGAGAGGAATAATCGACATAAAAATAAATGATCAAATAGAGTATTAAGTAACAGACAAGCTAATGCTCCGTCCTGCACTATCTACACAGAATCAATTGTCTACTGGCACACAGCATGCTAGCTGCCATTGTTGCCCACACTTCAGTAAAAAAACGTAAAAACAGTCAAAAAAACACAAGTACTATATACTCNTGCTGTGATGCTACGGTCCTTTTCTGCTTGAATGAAGCACTAATTTTTGCAAATAAATGCTTATTATTGTGAGAAGACATTGAAGCTGAGGCTGGGTTTTTATTTCAGAAATAAGTCTTGCTTTTCTTTTGATGCAAAAAGGAGACTTGTTGCTGCTACTTTTATGTCTGTAATTGACTATGGCGATGTTATATACATGCATGCCCTCTTCTCAAAGCTTTCATGCATTAGATACTATCTACCATGGAGCACTGACGTTCATTAAAAACCTTAAGGCCCTTACTCAGCATTGCTCCCTGTATGCTAGGGTTGGTTGGCCTGCATTGTCCATCTGTAGACTCAATCACTGGCATGTTCTTATTTGTAAGGCAATTCTTAACTTGCTTCCTTCATACCTATGCATATTTATCCACCTTAAAAATGCTGGAAGTTACTGTCTCTGCTCTGAGAAATATCCCAGGACTTACTCTTGCTATCTGTCCCCAATGTCCGTCTTGAAATGGGAAAAGGGGCTTTTAGGTATGCTGCTCCTGCGGCTTGGAATTTGTTGCCGAATGATGTGGCTCTGGGGGAGCTGGTCACTTTAGGTGTTTTCAAAAATAGATTGAAGAAGTTGGGGGAAGGCACGTCAGGCTGTAGATCAGGGGTTCTCAAAGTTCTGGTGACTGAGTGCTAGTTTAGGGTGTCAGCATATGATTGCAGCACAGGAAAAGTGCACACAGATAAGCCTCGTTGAAACTGTTACNNTGAGTAAAGCAGTATTCTACAGTATCTTTTTTCTATCTACAGAACTTCCTGGTGCACCATCTAACTTAGTCATCTCCAACATCAGCCCGCGGACAGCAACACTTCGGTTCCGCCCCGGTCCTGATGGCAAGACCGCCATATCACGATGGATAGTCGAAGGCCAGGTGCGTGTGTTTGTGTACTTTTAGGGTCCCTGCTAATTCTGAAACACAACAGGAGGAAAACTATTTTGTAACATACGACTTCCCTCTTTAACAGGTAGTGAAGGAGGACGGAAAGGAAGAGGCATGGAGAGTTGTCTACCAGAAAGACAACCAGCCTGATGCAGACATGCTGGAGATCCCCGACCTCACTCCGTTCACCCAGTACAGGTGAGCAACAAACACACACAGCCTACACAAGAACATAGTCAAGTGCTACCACATACACACACACACACAAACTCACTTACACACATCTCACTCTCCGCCAGTTTCTGCAGTATTGCAAGACTCAGGTGAAGTTAGATAAATCACACAGACACACAGAGAGACAGTTCCATCTGAGACTTTTCTGTTTGTCAGCACCTTCACAGCTGCTGCATGCAGATCCTTATTACCCTCCTGCAACTAGCTAGAGGGAAGGAGAGGGGAGAGGGGTGGAGGGGGGAGGAGAGGGATGAGGGCAGGGGAGAAGAAAGGTGATGAGAAAGCGGGTAGGGCANNCAGAGAACATTAAAGAGGAGAAGAGACAAAGGGATAAGAGACAAGGAGAATAGGAAATGGAGGAGGAGAGAGAAGTGTCTGTAATCCCTGCTCAAGGGCCGTGGGGAACCTGCAGCATATAAACGTGATCTATCGTCACTCCGAACAGCAGCAAATCTTCNNTCCTCTTTCTCTGTCTCTCTTTCTCTATCAATCTCTCTATTTATCTGCTGTATTTATCAGCCTATCTGTCTATCTCTGCCTCTTGCTCTGCGGATCTCTGCCTTCATCTGTAATGGGATTGCGGTGTGTGTG
>NTHP01000164.1:491019-509438 GCA_003416845.1 Oplegnathus fasciatus
TGAGTCTCCTCTCATTCTGCCACCTCTCTCTGCCCTCTACGCTCTCCCTCTATTTCAGTGAGGGGAAGACTGACGGAGAGAGGGAGAGGGAGGGGGAGATGATTGAGATAAAATCGAAGAGTGAAGTAGCACTGAGCTGTGTGTGTCTTTGTGTGTGTGTGTGTGTGTGTGTGTGTGTGTGTGTGTGAGCTGCATACCTACCATTACTACCTGGACCTCAGCATTGTCACCAACAGGGTGACATTTTGGAGGTCCACTGTTGGTCATGCTTAAAATCATGTCTAAGACTGTTGAAGACTCTCTGGTGAATCTTTATTTAAATGTTTTATTTAAAAGAGGAGACCTGCAGGTATGTGAGTGTTAAAGTACATACTCAGCACTGTCCTTGGGATGTTGTCCTTTGGTGAATTTGAGTTGCTTCAGCCACTAACTGAAGGTCCGTCTCCGGAGCTGCCGCCCACTCTCCTCCCGGTGAAGTAGTCTCCTTGCGGCAGGGAGTGAATGTTAGGTGAAACACTACCGCCTTTGTCCACAGGTACCACCGAAATCAACACAAAATGAAAAGTTCCATTGAGCTGGTTTAAAATACCGGAGTCAAATTCCTTCTATGTGTACACATACCTGGCCAATAAAGCTGATTCTGAATATTGTTTTTAACAGATGTTTCTTATCAGAGCAGGCATACCCCTTGTTCTTTTGATTAACAAAGTAGTTTTATTTGTCCAAACTTAGCCACACTAAGGATCTCAAAGAGCTGAGGTTGCCTCATGACTTCCGACTCTTCTTTAAACTTCTACTGGGATAACTCTTTTTCAGCAAGAACTGTTTGTGTGAGTGTGGCTACACAAATAGTATACCTGAGATCATCAAAGTGAACAAGATCTTTGAGCTGTTAGTGGAAAAATACTCAACTAGCAAAAAACAGAACTGTATTTAAAATATATATTGAAAATTAAGTGTATTTTTATTATCAAGTAAATTGTGGGAAATGTTTTCTTTGTTGTTGTTGAGGGAGTCATATTAGACAGCAGTTTTTTAGCGTGGCGATGAAAAATTAACTTGGTGTGGATGAAAATCTATAGCCTGATGTAAATATATGGAGCAGTAAACAGACTGCCTAAAATGTTACATCATATTTATTATCAGTGTTGTTTACCAATGATCATCTTGTGGATTGAATGATTGTTTTGGTGTTTGTCTCACCTATTCTCAAAACTGCACCGCATGTCTCTAAAATAAGGATAATGGAAAAAAAATTGTAGTGAAATGGCATTGTTGTTGTTGTTTTTTTTAAATAGAGAAGGGTGGTGTGCAAACACAATGACATCATACCATGATAGAAGTCTTTTAATCAACAAAGCTATGTTATAGGACCTCACTGACATTTTAAGAATGTCAGCCTTATTTTAGTTTATTTATTATTAATTAATGTGGAAATGTAGAAATATTCAATGTAATTGAATTTAAGTGTCATTTGAAGGGCATAAAATATTTTGCTAAGCTGGTAGATGCCGATCCTTAACACCAACATTCAGTCATGTTTTTTAACCCAGATGATGAAGGAAAACTAATATTTCAAGAGGAAGACCCCACATTCTTTTGTGGTTTATAGTTTGAGTTCAGTTACAGAAGAGCATGATGAATATTTCATTAACCACCCCTTAATATAAAATGAATCCCAGTTGTTGAAGGACAACAAACCAAAGAAGAAAGGTTTTACTCTAGCAGACCCATATACAAATTTCCCTTTCACAAACAAACAAGAATGTGGAGGCAACCAGTGGGCACAAAACAACAGGTACAGTTCCAAGGCAGCACTTCTGTGGAGATTTGCAGCTTTTAGAAATTATGCAACTTATTGAAAACATTTTTTGGAAGTAAATCTGCATGAGACACTTGTCCTTGCTATTCCACAACTCTTTCACAACATGCCACAGGCTTAATTAATAATGCTTGCAATAACACAAAGACATCCAGGGAGAAATGCTAGCTAATAACAGGAAAAACGTTATACCAAGTTATTTAGGGTGTGATTATAAGTGACCAGATCGTAGAACTTAACAAACTGATGAACTCCTCATTCAATTATGTTTAATAAAAAGTGCAACAGTTTTCAGATTGATGCACTTTACAGAAAAGACAGTCCACACTTGGACTGTACAGACTGAGTGGAGTCCCCTGTATGCTGCTAAACAATGACAAATATTCCCTCTTAGTGTAACCTATTTAATCTGTTTTTGCTATCATTACAATTATGTTTAAAATGCATTCTTAAAAATAGAACACAAGTTTTATCTAATCAAGACTGAACACAAAGCCTGACGTAATGAGAAAAGTCTTGACTTTCTGCTGTTGTGACATAATTTTCATTTAATTCATGCTAAATTGTGAAAAAGCTGTGATTATTGTCAAAATATTTGTGGAGCACGGAGATGCTTAAATGTTAAAAACAATATAGTTAAATTATCAATTTCAACATCAAGAAAGTCTTTGTACCTACAGTATTCATATCCCCTTTCAGTCTGTGTTCACCACAGATATTTCCATTGCGGGCTATGGAGTTCCCCTCTTTGATAAGTAGACATCAGCCAGGGTTGCAAGTCCCCTTCTGGCAATGTTTAAAAGACAGATTCTAATAAAAAATTCTATTTCATTTTTATTCTTTTAAAATGACTAGAAATAGTCCACACGTGGTCAGTGCAGAATGATAGTCCACTGTTGGTAATGAAGGAATGTATGTGTGTGTGTGCGTTTGTGTGTGTTTTCTCTAGTTCCATCTGGATCTCCGGTGAATGTGACTGCTGAGGCTGTGAGTTCCACCAGGATCCTCCTCACGTGGTCTGCTCTCCCTCTGCCACAGAAGAATGGAGTCATACTGGGATATAAGGTGTATAAAACACAAACACACACACACACACACACACACATGTTTGTTTCCATCACTTTTGGGGACATTACAATGACTTACATTCATTCCCTGTAGACTTACCCTAACCCTAACCATAACCGCTACTTGCCTAACCCTAACCCTTACCCTCGCCTTAGCCTAAACCAAACCTTACCCTAACCTTAACCAAGTCATCACACTAAAATGCAATGGTTTACGTTATGGGGACTTGAATTTTGTCCCCATAAGGGAGGGGAGTCCCCACAATGTGACTGTGTAAACGGATTTATGTCCCCACAACATGAGTCATACACGATACACAAGCACACACACACACACACAGTCCCTCTCTGGCATTCTCACTTGACCCCCCTCAGCCCATTATCACTTCCTCCAACACCTTCACACACCCTCAAACACACAGATGCACACAGACATGCACACAAAAATCTAATAGACGAATATGACGTAATATTCTGTAACTGCTCTAGTTTGTTCTTACTACATTGCTGCTTTTAAAAGCACCCGGCAACAGTAAGTACGTTTGGGGGCGTGTGTGTAATTGTGTACATGCATATGAGAGAGGCTTTAATGTTTAATACCCTTTTCATAAAATAACAGTTTGTATCATGTTGTAGTAGAAACAATGGCTGGATTATTCATTATTGAAAAAGGGACAATAATCCATAAAGCCTGTTGGTTTTGAAAAGTGCTTTGTTTATTTGAAATGTAAAGCACAAACTGCAGTTTAAGCAAGAGCAGGTGATTTGTTGAGTATACATGAATATGCTTTGGAGATTTTGCATTAGTGCATTAGTATTTAAGTCCAGACTTGGGACCCACTTAAGCAACAGAGCCTACAGTCTATCCACATCTGCCAAATGAGAGCTCATCCTTTTTTTTATGTATTTCCAAACTAAGTCAGAGAAGTCTGTTTTGCTGGAACCTTCTGATGGTGAAGTAGCTGACATACTCTGATGTGCAGGTTTCTAAGGAAAAGCTAGATAAATACTGTTGATGGTGAGGTGCAAGGTGCACTCATTTTTCCCTGAGTGCACCACTTACTGACAGTCACATCCCTCCTTTTACACTCAGCGTGGTTCTACCCACTTTTTGCGGGCTCCCACGCACACCCTCCAGGGGTTTATTATAATGTACTCCACTTCCTTGTTTGATTTTAAAAATAAAGAGAAGACGTACTGTACCATTTGTCTGTATTTTTGCTATGTTGCTTTCCTTGTTCAGTGCCTTATCCAGTATGTAGTGTCCCACAACATCCTTAGAAAGGAAAATTTAACAAAGACAAAGCACATGCAAAATATTTTTGCTAATATAAAAGTGGCATTGAGTACAGCTCTTAATCGCCACCCAAACAAAACATAGCAGAACAAAGCTTTAAAAGGAAGGACATTTATCCTCAATTGCATGTTGTGTTATAAATACATAAATCTACAGAAGAAAACAGGCTGTGACTGTGTGATACAAACCAGTCCCATCTAGTATTTTAAAAATGTTGTGTAAAATTCAGGTCATATCATCCACCATGCCCAAAGCGCATCACATTCCCCATCTGTGTGTTTTTTGTGCCCTCCTGAGGATCACACTGAGCAGTATGCCTACCATGTTAATAGATGGGAAGTGGCTGCCAGCAGCAGCTCTTCAACACCTTCCATCCCCTAGTAGATGCTGAATAGTTCTCCTGCCTCCTGCCTCCTGCCACGCACTCCTCCTGACTAGTTCTGTTTTTAGACACTTAAGAGCTGACATTTTCCTTCAAAATGGTTTTAAGTGTGGCAGGGGAGTTCATGAACATGAAAAAAAGAGAGAGAGAAAGAACAGTGGCGGAGTGAGAGAGAGCAGCTCTTGACACATTTTCCTGTTGCCAGTGAAAGTGCAGCGTGTGCTGATTTGTTTTTTTAGATGTGGGCGCTGGTGTAATCTTAATTTCAGGATCATTTTTAATAGGTGTTTCAGTTAAAGCATACGTCTACTGATATTCTATATCGTCTCATTGTCAACAAATCTCATTAAAAGACCAAAACTAACAGGTAACAGGTATCCAAACCCTGGTATGGCCTATTCCTCTGTGGCAAAGACCTCCATTGTTACCAAAAACACATCAGCAAGCCACACCATTGCACTGGCTGACTTGTTCCTCCATTATGATACAGTATGCTGTGCAGGTTGTAAAGCCCTTTGAGGCATACGTGTGATTTGTGATTTTAGGCTGTATGAAATAGAATTGACTTGACTTGACTATGATGAACATGGGCACAGTATTTTGAGTAAATTCCACATATACACTCATATATACCCACATATAATACTGTCTAAGACACCAAATTCACAGCTGAAAATAGACACTTTTTATACCTGATGTTTGAGAAGCATTTGCCAAAAATTACAATGCCCGGCTAAACTATAACCTGCAATAACTGATTTTATGAACACAACACTGACATACTATCGCTATGAGAGGTGACAGTAAACCAAAACAGTTAAATTGTTCCATTCAATCCATTGTCAATATTAAAATACTGATTGTAGTAGTTTTACTGCAGGTTACAAAGGTCTGAACAGATTGAGAGAGTTGGTTTTGGTCTTTTAATGGTATTTGTTGACAATCACAAAAATATAGAACATCATCAACCTTATCCTTTAAAGCCATCAAAGCTGCTGTTACAGAGCTGACAAAGTTTAAACTGCAAGGTCCAACTCTACATAACTGTCCACTTTTTATCTACATTTGTGATTGTGATGTGTGACATGCATGCCTGTGTCTGTGTGTCTGGGTCCAGGTGTTGTATAGTGAGAAGGACTCAGAAGGTCCCCCCAGCGTTCAGGTGGCAGATGGAGAGGGGAGTGTGTCGCTGCTCCTCGGGGTCCTCCAAAAATACACGGTGTACGTGCTGCAGGTGCTGGCTTACACACGGATGGGTGACGGCCCACCCAGTAACCCCGTACTGCTCAGAACCAAAGAAGATGGTAGGATCTCTCTCTCTCTCTCTCTCTCTCTCTCTGTCTGTCTCTCTCTCTCTCTCTCTGTCTGTCTCTCTCTCTCTCTCTCTGTCTTGGTCTGGTCGCTGACCTTTCTGTCCTGCAGTTTGTTCAACACTTTTGTCTTCTTCTCACCTCTGTAGCTGCTTTTCACCTCTTTACACCTCTCCTGTCAGCAGTAGCACAGCCAACAGCCTCTTTCCCCCACTTCACTGATCATCGACTGGGTTCAGCTCACCCCTCAGACCCCCTCCACAGTCCAGACATGGAGAACACTTTGTGTACCGTATGTGTGTGTATTTCTGCTAGAGTGTACCATGTGTGCAGATTTCTTCAGATGCAACCATGGCAGACTTTCCAGGATGCCAGCAACCCGGTCTGGCCTTGTTGAATAATAAACACACACAGACACACACACGTACTTAAAAATACACACAGAAAGACTCACATGCACCCGCACGCTCATCCTCTATCAAACAGTGTCACGTTTGAAAAGTTTTTCTCATTTCAGGATGAAACAAGAACGGGGAAGTCAATTCCCGGCAATGTATAATGAACCTCCATCCTGTCCGTCAGTCACACACATGCACACACTGTACACACACACACACACACACACACGCTCATGCTGACATGTATTTGGTGATGTGGAACATGTACTTTTATCAGGAACAAAGACATTTAACAAAGAAAATTACATTTTCTACTTTGTGTCTTTTAGAAGTGCCTCTTAAAAATGTAAAAGACATTCATTTTATATGTGTGTGTGTGTGTGTGTGTGTGTGTGTGTGTGTGTGTGGAGAGAGAGCATATGCACATACATCTTCTAGCCATGGTATCGTCACACTATATTATATTATTAGAATATACATGCTTGATGTTAGGATACTCTCTCTCTCATTACAGTATTGAAGGAGTCCTTGTGTGCTTCTTTCTGCTGCTCTTTGTATATGTTATTACAGTTTCATTCTGCTGCCAACTCCATTCTCTATTTTTCTCTACAGTTCCAGGCCCCCCTGTCAGGATGGTGTTTCCAGAAGTTCGATTGTCATCAGTTAGGGTGGTTTGGCAGCCACCCACAGACCCCAATGGCATCATATTAGGTACAAAAACAAACACACACATATGAGAAAGCAGATATTTGAGAGCAACACTGAAATCATAATCCAGTGTTTTTTACGCTTGTAGTGACAATAGATTTATTTTCAATTGCTGAAGGACGGAGTTCAGCTTATAGAGGGAATGAGTTAGCAGTTTTAAACACGCACACACACACGTACAGAAGCACACACACACACACACATATCGCTGTGATCTTTCAAGGGAAGGAAGGAAGTAAAAGCCGTAAAATGGAAAAGAGCTGATTCTGTTTTTAGCTTTCAAACAAGGGTCAGCTCTCTCTACTCTCCACTTCAGTGCCACGGTTTGTTGGTGTTTATGTATGTGTGTGTGTGCGTGAGTGTCAGTGATCAAGCTGGTTCCCAAGAAAAGGGCTATTATAGCTGCTGAAGCAAGACACCTTTCCTAATGCATACATAGCCTCATACATAAACACACTGAGGTTCACACATATCACTTGTTTCTGAAACTGCAAATCACAGCATGCAGAGTGAATCCGAAAGAACAGATTAATGGAGAGGATGAGAGGCGAGTTAGAGGCGAGAAGAATGTGAGAGCTGCTGAGCTGGAAACAGAGAGAACAGAAGGCGAGAGACAGCGGAGAGGAGATGTATGGAGGTGAGAGGAGGGACAGGTGTGTGTGTGTGCGTACGTTGCACGAAGGGGTGAAAGGAGTCGTGTTTGTCCTCTCAGTGGGGGAGGGAGTCGAGCAGGACGGCATGAGTGATGTGTGACTGTATTGTAAGGGGGAGGACATTTAGTGCGACACCACTCTGTGACAGAAGGATGAGTGGGAGGGCAAATCTCTCTCTCTCTCTCTGGATCACACAGACACACACCGAACACGCAGTCCTGCTGTGTCCTTGCTGTGTACGTGGTGTGTGTGTCTGTGTGTGTCTGTGTGTGTTTATGCAGATGCACGTAACTGTAGTGTAACGGTTTCTTTCGTGCTCCTGACTGCCGCATTTCTCCTTGGGTTCTCAACCCATAGGGAACTGACACAGAAGGTGGACAGAGGAGAAACAAGACCACAGAAGGTGCACAATCTAATTTGGCACAAGGCAGTGAGCCATTCGTGTTTTCACGTGACTTCCACACGAACACCCCGGTGGCAAATGCAAGCTCCATCCCAATTCCATACTTATTATAACCAAGTTTTGAGTATGTAGTGTGTTCATACACTAAAGTCACAAATTTAAGTACTTAACAAAGTCAGCATGCATACCAAAAAACACTTGAATTTTGAGTGTGCTGTTGATGTATACTGCTGTCCCACAATGCAATGCTCAAAGGAAATGGAGGAGATGCTTTTGACTCTTTGTGTAATTCTTACTACAATGATGGTGGTGGCGTTGGCTCATAGAACATCTGGTGTGGTGTGCACATTTAAAATCCCAAAACCATTCCAACAATTTATTAGTGTGGCAATTTAATCAGGGATGGATGGATGATTCTTTTCTATATACGAGAAGGAAAACATTAAGAAAATTTCCCAAATTAAAAACAGTGGCAGTGAACACAGGAGTAAATTAGTAAAGCAAATCAAGTCATCATTATTCTCATTTACTTCAATTAATGCATTCGGAATCTCGGCATTTAGTACATCTTCAGGGTTTACTAAACATAAAATCTAATATAAATGCAGTACTAAACAAGCCATTAAACACATCATATTATAGTATATAATCTCCTCGGTGGTGTCTCAGCCCCATAGTGGAAAACTATTCATAGATCTTTGTATGGTGAAAACTATGGTACAACTAAGCATGGAGACATGTGATTTACTAAGAAATTACTATCTGTCAAGCAGGCTTACTTAGTAGCATTGTCATTAACTTCTTCATTAACACAGACAAGGCCAGTGACCATTGAGCAGCTACAAGCAGAAAAGTCTGCATAGATACAAATTTTGAATGCCTTAAGCTAGGAAGCAGTATGAAATATACCGTACATGTTTCATCTTTTCAGTGGAAAACAGAGATGGGCTTTTTCTAACATGATACAGTCACTCTGTAATGGAGATTTAGCTTCATGTATCTGACAGCAGCAATGTCCTAATGATATTCAGTACAGAAGATGATGCTGTGCTCTGACCCAATTGTTTAGATGCAAGAGGATTTGTTATCTAGCTGTTATCCAATAATCTCCCACACACTGCGTTCACATTAATATACAATCAGACTATCTGATGAGATTATCACCCGCACAACCAGATTAGGCGCCTCTGAGCAGATTACCATCCTGACAGTCTTACTGTGAACCAATCACCTCCGCACACATGTGTGTTTGTGGTTGTGTGTATTTGGTGTACAATACAATCTTCATATTGAGAGCCTTTGTGAGTGGCCAGTGGCCTGTGGAAAGCTTGGTCGGGGATCAGTGGTTTGAGTGTATGTGTGTGTATGTGTTGAAGGGTGTTAGTGTTATTACATGGCTTACTGCACAAGAGACAGAAAAACAGACACAAGCCGTGTACACCACGGGTCACAGCCAAGGGGACAAAAGAGAGGTTGTATGTTTATATAATGTGTGTAAGGGAATGTCAGTATGTGAGCTGTGATGTGTGTGTGTGTACTGGTGTTCAATGACAGAATCATGACTGTCTCTCTAGTTTTGTGTATGTTTTTGGTAAATGCAGAGTTTAAGGGCTCCATACATACAAAGGGATCAAATCTCTTCAGAGCAGATATGGACAGCTTCAGGAACTGCAGAAAAGTGTGTTTGTTTGTATGTGTTACTGTGGAAATGAGGCTGCCTGGTACATGGCCATTGTGTGGTTATGTTTTCAGGCTTTTTCCAATCTCATATTGTGCTACCTTTGATTCCTGTGGGCTCTGTGATCTAAAGTAGGCCACAAAAACACACATTCACACATTCACGCACATGACTTTCACACAGATTTCAACCGTCTTCCTCCCCCGTCTGTCCTTCCGTCTGTCCCTCCCTAGGCTACCAGATCTCCTACCGCTTGGACAGCAGGGACCCTCAGCGCTGGACCACTGTGGAGGTGGGCTCCAACGCTCGACAGTTCACCGTCACAGGGCTTTCACCTGAGCAGACATACGTGTTCCGACTCACTGCTCGCACCGCCGTGGGCTGGGGCGAAGAACAGGAAGCCCTGGTTGTTACCACTGAACGCAGAGGTAAAGGACACACACGTACTCTTAAGCTTTACATGGTATCTGGTTTGCTATCATATGTGTTTCTGTAGCCATGCAGATGTTAACCACTCCTACTCCAAAGGTAGAACAGTTTTGGTTATTTCACATGAGAGATTTCGTATTTGTGTTTTTATCTGTGCTCTTCTTACCGGTTTGAAGTGGGTGGGGCTCAGCTGGAAAAAGGCGATGTCACATACTCCCATGCACCAATCACAATGCAGCGATATTTGAGTCAAAATCAGATGACAGTGTGGGGTTGTTATTCTTATGTTGCCAGCACTGTCAATCAAATCTGATCAAAGCACACCCACACAGTCCGGATGAGATTAGCTGTGTTTTTGTGAGTTTATCTCTTAATGACTAATACCTGGGGATGTCTTCTTAACTTAAACGTTTATTGTTGCTTGTTCACTCATGTATATTTCACGTTACAGACAAATGCTTAAAAGTTGAAACCAAGTTTTCAGGAGCTTTAAGACCTTTAATAGGCCAGTAAGACTTTGACGTGCAGTAACAGCAACAAGTATAAACGACTAAAGGTCTAAATAGAACAGAGTCATCATTAATGTTATTAGTTGCACTTGTGCTTTTCCTGCTATGCTGAGTCAAAAAGGCCTTTAGGGATAAACAGTATGTGGTTGATGGGTCACTGATGGGATAGTTTGAGGGCAATGAAAAATCTTTACAAAAAGCTGCCATCTCAAGTGCATCTGAGGCACGGAAGATTAAAAACATTTTTTGGAAACATCAGTTTCTCGCTCTTCTCTCTCTTTATATTGAAAAGTGGTAGAAATGGTAACAGTATGATTTAATTCTGAAGCAGTATTGAATCACACACTAATGGAACCAGTATAACAAGTGTGTTCATTTTGTTTCTGTAAAAAATGACTTCTCCACATTGCTGGATAATTCAACAAGAATAATGGGGTGTAAGCTTGGGAGCTTTGACTAATGACAAGTAAAATTTGCTTTTATTTCATGCACCCCCACTATATAAGTATCATCTCGCGGCATTTGCACCACAGCAATGTAATAATCTGTAATGAAATTCACATTCAATTATAATAATGCATAAGGAAATGAATGTGTTAAATAAACCAGATTAGACATGAAATAAAGGTAATTGAGCCAATTTTAAGTAGGAGTGACTTGATTAATGTTATTAATTTTACCCATGCATTTCAAAATGTTTGCCATTAGGAACGTCTACTGCAGGAGACAACTGCAATTATTTTATGGTTATTTTGTCCTCTCTTTTCATATTAACTTTCAAATGTTCAAAGATTATATTTTGTCACCTATTATGTTTTTTCCTACAGTAATGCCAGTGCAGGAAGAGTCTGGAAAGGTCAGGTGAAGTTTTAGCATTTTAAAATTTTATGATCTCTGCAGCCCTACTTAGAGGTATAATGAGTTGTGGTCGACGTGAAGCCCTTGCAGAGATAAAGTTAAAGAAAGAAAGGCAAGCAGTGGCTTCACACGTGGAGCTCGGACAGGTTATCAGTGCTTCAACAACAAGTAGTTTGTGGTTGGACATGCAGAAACCATTGTTGCTGTGCACTGAATATTAGCACACGATAAAAAAGTGTGACCTTTTCCGTGTGTTGGACATTTTACATACAGAATAAGACAAAATGACATTTAGAAACTCCAGTGGATGAAGAGCAGCTTGGCAGTAAATGTAGATTTTGAAATCACCAGGTACCAGCCCTCCTGCAGGGGCATAATGAGAGTCAGGAGTTCCAAAGACTGCCTGGGCGTCTGTGCAATAGTAGTCAATTAAAAGGTGGGGGGGGGACGCCTAGCCAGGTTTGTTAAATTATCATGGAAAATTGTAGATTATTAGACCAAAGACAATTGTGGCATTCAGTCTGTTGATACCGTCCACCAAACAGGCCAAACTTAATTGACTTGTTGAGTGAGACAAAAAGGATTATTAGCCTTTCTCACTCAACTGTCTCGCAACACTTGCTACTTGCTCATAGCACCATGCTCTGTTGTGGGCGGGTGAAAAATGCACGGTTAGTAGGTGATAAAGACAATGAGACTGGCAATGTGTTGAAACAGCAGTGATTGGGAAGTCTTTTTTTGCCAAAGGAGAGAGCAGAGAGCCATAAATCTTAAATTCTAAACCAAAGTAATTACTATTGATCAATAGCTCTATCAGCACTCTGCCGTCATGGTGATTTTCTATTTCAGGGGAGCAAAAATGTTGCTACTTTCTCTTTAACATTTCATCTCATTTTAGCAGTCACTTGCCTCATCATATGGTATAAACTGTGAAAATAACAGGAACACACTCAAACACTGAATATGACAGCCCATGCCTATGGTGAGGTGTAAGAGGCTGAGCAGTGACAGTAACTCTCCTAAGACAGTTTTGTCTCCAAAAACCTGTAACAGAAGAAGTATATCCTCCAACACTCAGTCAGTGGCCAAAAAAGAGATTTTTACAGTGACTTGACTTTTAAAGAGGTCAAGTAGTGTGTGAGCAGTTCTATTTCCTTCAATTTAGAAACAAATGAAAAGTTGAGTTTTTATGCTGTTCATATTCAGAGGTCGTGATGCTTTTATTTCATCTTGTCTAGACTTCTGCACTTCTCTCTCTTCCTGCTCAACTGCTTTCATGTCTTCAGCTCATTCCAACTATTATTCTGAAGCTAATGTGCTGTAGGCTACTGGTGTGTGTTTACTTATGGACTAGGACAGTACAGGTGCTATTTTTGGTTACATTTCATGAAAGGTTTTTGACTGAACGATGACGAAGAGATGTCAAGGTGCAAATGGCCCAGTGTTATGTCAACGTTAGGAAGGCAAGAAACAGCAGCAGACAACAATGTAAGCAAACAGCAGGAATCAAATTGTAAAGATGGATGTTTCTTGAAATGACTGAAACTTGGTGAATTAGTTTTAATACCAAATTAATCAGAACAACTAGGAATGTGTTGTAGACAGTGGTATGTAATGTATTAACCAGTGCCTCTTTCAACAATGTCTGCATTAGACTCTACTTGTTTTTCCTCCAAGCAATTAACCTTACATGTTAACAAAGCAGGAGGTTCCCACAGTTTATGTCTATTAGGATGCAATAGAGCACCACAGGTTGTTAAACTGTGAGGCTTCATCACATAAAACTGAGCACATTGTTTAACTGTAGTAGCTGAAGCTACAAGCCATAAAAGTCAACACTGCAGATCCATCATACAGTCCATCAACCCGTACAAGTGTTGCAGCTACAGGCTGAGTCAGTGTTGTTACATGGCTAAATGTTCCCAAGTTTTACACTGCAGTGTTTGTCCTCTGTGAGCCAGAGCATAGCCTGAGAAGCCAGACTGTGTCAAGTGTGGACTCAGGACTAAAGATGATTACATTTTCATCCTCAGATGCTGCTTTAAAACAACAATGGCAAGAAATTTAGTATCATCTTTTAAATAATTTTTTGAGGGGTGCAGCAGAAACAAGCTGTAAACACGACACTCATATATTATCACTTTAAAATGTTGATATGGTGAACTTGTTAGCAAACAGTTGCATATTTACAGATCCAGCAGTTATGGAGCAACATTATCATTCATTTGGAGTCGTGTTTGTTAGTTCAATATTCACTCTCTTTTTTTGGTATTCAATAAACTGCTGAAAGAAATATCTGACTCTTAAGCTGCTAAATGCTCCACTGTGTTCACCAGCTAGTCTGTAACTTTGTCTGATTGCAGTTTGGTGCAGGACAGGTAGCGTACAGTGGAATTTTAGAGCTTTTTCGCTGAAAACTACGCTGGTGAGAGTGAGCCAAAACACTAAACTTGCAGGCTTTAAAACCAAAACAGTGAGCTGAAAGATGCTAAAATGCTCTGAATAGGCTGATGGAAACTGCAGAGTCGGGTGATAATTCTCTGTAGGTCACTACAAACCACAAACGATCCAGTGTTCATTTGAAAATATTGATTATGGCAGGTTTAAGGACAGATATATAGTTGCCATCTTGATATTTTTGTCTTCTTTCACCAGAATTCTTTTCAAAACATAAATAATTTTTATTTAACTTCAATATAGCGCTCTGTATTGTGTTAATGTGTCTTATCAAGTACTCTTGTAACTTCTGTTTTTTAGGTACGTACTGATCATACATTTTGTTTTGAAAATGTGTCTTAAAATTCATTATAAAAAACATACATGTACAAACATTTGGCAGACATAAGTTGAAGTTTGACCACTCCCGAGCTGAGAGGAGCTCTCCCACCAAAGTGAAATATCACTTTAAAAAATAATTTACAGCGTTTCTGGTGTCTCAGGAGGCTAACGCATGAATAGCTTTGGTTTGAACGTCACAGCCTTTGATATATGTCATCCCTGATCTCTTTCTCCAATTTTCTCTGTCAGCCGGCGCCGTGTATGTCTAGTAAAGCACTGAAATGCTACAAAAGTCCCTATATTAGAATGTGACAGTGAAGTGATTTTTTTATGAAAACCTGGAATCACGATGTCAGATATTCTGTTCAGAGCTATCGGCTTGTGTAGTGCATTTTAATTGGATCAGATATCATAACATCGGCAGCATCATTATCAGGATTTCTTTAGAATAGAATTCAGTGGTTCTCTGTTCCACTTCAGTAACATAATGGCCCATTCTCACTCTGAGATAGACAGAATAGCCTAATAGAGATTTCTTTCTGATGATGCTGAAGAGACCAACTTAATCCCCAGAAAAAGAAAATTGGCTTTTTGAGTGTGCGTGTGGGTGTGTATGCATGTGAGGCTGTGTGCATGTACATGAATGAATTAGAGAAAACCACAACTCCCTCTAGAGAGATTTATTTATGCTGATTTTTGTCTCCAAGAGGGTGATAACTGATAAGGTAATGGGCAACATACAGTAGCATATTTAGCAGAACTCATCCCCGTGCAACCATATCTTTTCTCTCCTCCAGTACCAACACCATCTCTTCTTTCCTCCACACGTCACTTTTACCACACTCCTCTCCTCTCCCTTGTGTGGCAGTAAGCAGTCGTGTAAGTGCTGAAAGGGCAGCCCTTGTTCTGACAATTATGAGTTTATTATCAGAACATGATCTTAACTGTGGAACAGAACAAGAGGAGAACAGGCAGGGAGACACAGATGGTATCAGGAAAACAAAAGGGAGAGAATAGTCAAATCTTGAAGGGACTGAAGAATAAGGGGCGTGAGGAAAGAAGGGAGGCAAACAGATTTGACTTAAATTATTTGTGATAAGGATGAATGAAGGAAGGCTAGCCTGTGTGTGTCAGTGTGTGTGCGTGCATGTTTGAGAACATAAGTGCAGATTAATTAAACTTCAGAGAGAATCAATAATGCTTCTATTTCTAGACTAAATCGATAACCTGATGCCACTGAAATTAAACCGTTATGCCCCCCAACTGTGTGTTTTGTTTGCGTGTGTGCATGCGCATCTACTAATCACACAGCTACTGCCAACACAGTTGTACAAAGATACTGACTCCCAGAGCCATCTTTCATCTTCTAATTGAATAGTGAAGACAAAGACAAAATACACACACACACACACACACACACACACACACACTGGCAATCTGTTGAGAAATTGTTTCTTTGATGCTGCGGCGGTTAGATGTCTTGTTGCATTTAAACATATGTGTGCATTGCAACAGTCACACTGATTCATATGTGATGTAAATGTAGGCTGCCTGTGTCCTGTGTTACAAGGCATATGCAGCATATGGTGCATGGTAGTCTCCATTTGTCCAGGTGACAGTTCATTTCAACATGTATAGCTACACATAGGAGGTAAATTAAAGTAGAAACCTGAATTAATGAGTGGAGAAACGTATTGAATGTAGATGTTTCTATACAGGGAACTCAATGTGTTTTACATGAATTTAAGTAACCGGGTCATAGTCGGCTGTTTGCAGTAAACTGGTTTCTTAAACATTCTGTATATGAGATTTCCCCAGCTAGATTTCTACTTTAGAAAAACAGATTTTTTGGTCATGTATACGAGTTTTGAATTTCCCCGTTGAGAGATCAATAAAGTATAAATTATAATATTATGTATCCGGGTCTCTGAACGGCTATTTACATGTATGTGTATGTCAAAGACTTCACTCAGAGAAAGTATCACTGTATAACTGTGATGTGAGCAGATGAAAAGAAAGATCATTACAGGTTGCAGTGCATCCTTTACTCAAAATATTTCCAGTTGAAATAAGAGCACTGAAGCTGTTTTGGAGGCTTGTGCTTGTACTTATCTCCATCGCAAATGTGTTTGATAAGCCTGTAGATGTTTTGACCTTTTTTCATTTTCTGTTTTATGCATCCAGCACCCTCTTGACTTGTGGTAATGTGTGTGGTCTAAAGCTCTTTACGAAGTCTCTGTCTCTGCTGTACAAAAACACACACACATGGATGTACGTAGTGGTATGCGGTAATACAATCACATCGTTTTATGTATGAATGAATGTTTAGGATGCATCACAATGTCAACCAGAATGTTTTCTTCCAATCAAATTGAAATTGGTCTTGACATTTTAATTAGTTCCTCTCTTTTTTCCCTCTCTTCAATTCCCCTGTTCTTACCCTTGTCACTCACTTCTCTTTATCTCCCCTCTTTCCGCCTCCTTACCGCATCCACAGAGCGTCCCCAGCCACCCAGGAAGTTGTCTGTTCCTCAGGATGGGGTTGAATCTCGGTGTCTCCGCCTCCACTGGGTAACGGGTGGCTCAGGGTCCTCTCCGCTGAGGTACTTCACTCTGCAGGTCAAAGAGCTGCCCAATGGGGACTGGATCGCACACACCGCTGACATCTCGCACAACGTGACCACCTGGACCGTTGACAGGTACACATGTGCACATATGTACAGTCACACACACACATATCTGCTTGTGTGGCAACAAAAATTTTGAATGCCAATGGACTATTTACAAAACCCTTCCCCCAAACAGTGATTGTCTAATTATAGCTTAGCAACCGTAACTATGTGCAGCAGGCCTGTCAAGCTTTGTATCCCCCATGTATAAGGAGTTTGGAGGATGGTGTCTTTTTTGTGTTTCCAAAACCAAAAACACAACAGCAAAAATGTTAAGATGGATTTAACAGTGAGTTTGCTCTAGTGTAAGCTGTTAGCATGACTAGCCAACAAGCTTACTACCGGCGTCTTAACCCGGCGTTACTTCCATTCCTTTATTTCCATGTTCCATTTCATGTATCATCAGCTGGTGAGGATGTTGACTGTTTGCCTGGGACCTGTCGGCTTTAGTCTCAGTCTTTTATCACAATATCATGTATGAACCATCAAGTGCATATTTAAGACCCTTTTACAAGATTTAAAGGCAGAATGAGTAGGATTTGTCGGTTGCGGTTTGTAAAGACAACATTCAAAGTTGGTGGCATCACGTGCTTGTGATCTGGCACCTGGTCACTACGTTTTTATAGAGTCCCGCCCTCACACCCTACGCGCTGTTATTGGCTGGGGGCTACACACCCACTGCCCAAACGTTGACGCGCAGAAACATCTGGAACACAGCAAAATCAGAAAATACAGGCAGAGGGCAAGGTCTCTGCAGATACAGACACCGCCACACACTTCTAGTGGGTCATAAGTGATGACTGAGAGTGTTCATTTTTGTATGAGTCTATACATTGTTTTTTAGGAAAATCCTGCTCATTCTGCCTTTAAAACGAGTCAGTTTGAGAAATTAAAAAGTTAACCAGAGACAGCATTTTCAAGTAACTTGTTGAGCTAACGCTAGCTTAGTTAGCTAGCTACAGCTGATAAAATCTGCAGTGACAGTTGTCATTTGAGCAGATGAAATCAATGGTCGCCAGTTGCCTACCTCTAAAATCAAAGACCCATTGTTTCAAAAATTACAATGAAAAGCTGCAACCGTGATCGCTGTGCACTGCGTACAGTATGTGCTGTGCAAGAACGGAAAGCTTGACAGGCATAGCAGCAGTGTCTGAGGGGGGGCAGAGGTTGCCCAACAGTCAGTTAGACCATCTCAAGTATCCTTGGTGGAAACAGGAATAAAACTTCCCAATTACGTTTTTTTGAGCCTTAACATGGACATTTTGTTTAGCGTGACGTGCTGGATTTGTGTGTAAAAAGTCTCGTTATAATGTTTATGCATCCTTGGGGAGAAGAGTGGACAGAGATAGAGGGAGGCTGCTGTGAATTCTCAAAGCAAACAGAGAATTACAGCACAGAAGGAAAAGTTTTTTTTATTTAGCACATGATGTACTGAAAAGGTTTGTGGAGCAAAAAAAA
>NTHP01000164.1:509598-598460 GCA_003416845.1 Oplegnathus fasciatus
AAAAAAAAAACATAAACCACAAAAAACCACCGGGGAGAGCAGAGTAATCATAATCACTGCAGAAACGTGGAGGATCTCAGCCACCTAATCACACAGGCACAGCAGGAACTGCTCTCTGTCTTTTTCTCTTAATACCCTTTTTTCTCACTCTGCCTTCATTCTTTCAAGTTTGTATGTGCCGATTTTCCATTGTCTGTCTCTACAACCATTTTTACCTTTTCATCTGTCATCCCTCTTGTTGTCACTACCTCCTTCCCTCCCTCCATCCATCCATCACCAGACAGTGCTTTCAAAAACCATAAGGCATGTATTCTTTCTTTTATTCATCCTAAGCATCACATCTACTCCTCCCCTGGAAGAGGGCTATCATTCCTACTGGATGTCTTCCCTTTCCATTCCTCTCTTTATCCCTCTATCCTCTTCTCCCTAGTGAGACTGTCATTATGGCAGCAGGTGATAGTGGTCAGACCGGATGGCTACTCCAACTTCCCCGACAGCCTGAATGGCAGAACTGCGATGAGGCTTCACCCGTGTGCAGTGTGTGTTCCCTGCATGTGTCTCCTGCTTCGTGACTGTTTTTGTGCACTCCTTCGCGAGCTATCACAGGGCTATTTGAGATGCTGAAGAGTGTTCTCTCAGTGTGTCTGCATCAGCCTGTTTCAACCTGCCTCAGGGAGAGTCTATCTGCCATGATGGTGGTGGTGGTGCTGCTGCTGTTGTTGTTTTGATGCCATTTTCCAGCTCATTCTATCACTGAATGCTCTCATTACAGTGCCGGATGGAGGAATTAGCTTACATCTCCACATGCTCCACACTCATACTTACTTGTTATCTATCCTTAATTGTTGTTTTCCACCGAGACATCTTTGGAACCAAAACATCGACGTCCCCAGGCTGATGCACACATAGACACACACATACGGCGCACACACTTTCTAACACTGTCCTTAACATCCTCCCAGTGCTGTTGGTACCCCACCCTCTTTGAGCTTGGTGCCTTTGATGTTCTATTCCTACGATGCCCACAACCCCACAGGGCCTTTTCTTGTCCCTTATTGGGCCCGGCTCATTATTATACAAGAAGACACTTGAGCAGTTCTCCTGTCGGCTGCTGAATTTCTAACTGGTCCTGTGTAGTCTCCGAGACACTCTGTAAATAAAGTCTAGAGATGGACCTTGTAAGTAGATGTGTGAGCAGTGGTAAAAGGGACTTCTTGTAACAAAATATTAAATTGCTCTTGTTAAGTCTTGTTAATAATAGGTTAGATCAATAAAAAATGAGGGGAAATGACTGTTTTGTCACTGACTGTCCTTTTTAAATTTTAATCAATTTTCCACAGTGTGCAGGAGAGAGTACAATGAAACTATTAGCATGCTGTAAGGCACCGTAGCGCAGACTTGTTCAGCTAGTCCATAACAATGGGTTTGTGTTCATTGGGCTGATTGTAAGTGGCTCTAGAGTAAAGTGTTTTCAAAATGACTGATGTACATTGTTATTCTGTGCTTATTAATGCATTCACCTTGCACAGAGGAGAAATGCAGATAAGATGTTGTGGTAGTATGACAGTAAAAATACTTTGGCAGCAGAGACAATTAGGAAAGGTGTAAGATGATTATTATTCAAGACCTTGTCTGCTCTTCAAAGGCCACTGAGAGAGCAAAACATGTCTGTGAGAGGAGGTTATTCCGAAAGTGTTAGAGGTACCCAGTCGAGTTTTTGGCCACTTGTGGTGCTGTAGAGCAATGTTTTGATGTGCGGGTCATTGTATTGTTTGTATCTTGCATAGAATGTATTTTTTCTGGTAGAGTAAGAGGAGAAGAACACCACAAGCTGACATAAACAATGCAGAGTCAAGATATTCAAAAGAAGGCTTTACCAATCTCTTACGTTTTTGTAATGCCTGACAGACACTCACAATGCTCTTTGGTGAGAAACCTTGAGTGAAAACAAAAAACTGTTTGTTTACAATGAAAATTCCACTGGGTTCTTTAAAGCTGTATTACCTGTGGTATTATTGGCTGAATTATAAATGCAATGCATGCATCAACTGGTTTTGCAAAAAAGTCACATTTAAAAAATGTTGTAAATCTTGCATGAGGATCATGGTGCAACAAGTCCAGCAGCCTTTCACACAATTTAAATGAATCAATTTAAGCCTGAATTCTGTCCAAAACATATTTGAAATAAAATGGTAATGTCATTTTTAATGATGAAAACTTACCCTGGGCAGATAGATAGATAGATAGATAGATAGATAGATAGATAGATAGATAGATAGATATTTAAGAGAGAGAGGGAGATGTAAGACTAAGGCTGAAATCAATAGCATATGAATTAAGGTAATATTTATTTGCTTTTTCGTGTCCATCTGTGTGTGTTTAAAGGCTGAAGCCCTTCACATCATACAAGTTTCGAATGCTGGCCACCAACGATGTAGGAGACAGTGTCCTCAGCAAAGAGACGGAGGCTGTTACAACTCTGCAGGATGGTGAGAGCCTGGGAGCACTGATTGAGCAGGGGAGGAAAGAAGGAGGAACACAAGGAAATATGTGGATTTGAAAACATAATAGAGAAGGACTGTAATAGGGTGGTCTGTTTGTATGTCTTTTTCTTCATCACTCTCTTTCTCTGTCTTTTCTTTCCAGTGCCTGATGAGCCTCCAGTGATCCTCGCGGTGAAACCAACAACTACTACCTCAGTCCTGGTGCAGTGGAAGGTATTTTCAGACTTCTAACACAACAGTGGACCCTGAGATACACATACATTATATACACACAGACCTGCACAACAAAACTTTGAGTGCAGGCTAATCACCTACTTGGAGAATGAGACCCCTGCAGAGTGTTATGTATGTTCGTGCTGTGTGTGTTTGTGTCTGTGGATGCGATTATCATTATTTATTGAACCAGGAAAGGTCAGAGGGCAGCACAGACAGATTGGAGGGATGGCAAGAGGGAGGGACGGACAGACGGAGGGACAGACTGTCATGGCTGGGGGAGAGAAATGATCAAAATCTTAATGAGGATATACCAGCAGGAGAGATATTAAAGGGCAAGAGGAGCAAACATCAGCAATGTCCAACAACAGAGGAAAAAAGAGAGAAAGGGGAAAATAGAGGTGGTTTAGAGCAACAGTGACATGTGAAAAGACAGTAAACACAGCCTGGCTGCTTCACTGCTTGTCACTCTTCCTCTTCTGTTTGGAAGTGCCTTCTCTCGCTCCTTCTAGCCTTATGTCAAAGCAGAAGGAGGCAATGAAAAACAAAGTCACCAGCAATTTCATCATCCTTTACAAGAGTGCCAAACCCACTGAAGCATCACTTTGTCTGCGCGGGTTACAGCCAGACCAATCCACCAGCCCTTTAAAGTGGACTGCTGATAAAATGCTTCTCTGCCATCCTGTCAGTCACCTCACTATACCAAGGAAATGAAAATGAGCACAGTGCAGAGTTCTCAGAAGCTTCTCTCGTAAGAAATGGAGTACTAAGACTTATTAACATGCGCCTGTGTGTGCTTGTTTGCATGTTTTCAGCGTCCCAGTGACGACAGCATTAACGGGATGTTGACTGGATACCGGCTGTATTATAGGGAGCTCCCAGTAAACACCTCCACTTTCACTGAAGCAGAAGTCCAGGCAACCAAAAACAACACCACAAGTGCCCTCATTACAAGTGAGTAGTGCTGATACCAACGTTAACCGTACGCTAATACCAGCCCCCCTTAGTAACTGTTGCTATGCCTGTCCTCCCACAGCACATATGCAGTTTACAAAAAAAATTTACAATAAAAGTGTCATTTTTATCAGTTAAAATTTTTGTAATTTTTAAAACTATTGTTTCTTGATTGCAGACAGAGGTAGAGAAAAACAGGGCTCTCATTTCTAGTTGAAATGACAACCGTTGCTAGGAGATTTTATCAACTGTAGCTAGCTTAATTAATTAATTAACATTAGTGCCATGAGTTGTTTAAAAACGCATTCCCTGGTTGACTTTTTAATGTTTCCAGTTGACTCATTCTATAACAAGAACACTGTAAGAAGGTCTTAAATATGCTTTTTATGGTTACATACTTATTTTCACTTTTTGTTTTACTTTTAACATTACAAAAGTAAAGGCTTTTGGGATGAAGACGAACCAGTGTAGTTAGCAAACATGACGTTATCTCAGGTAACACTGGCTGAGGTTGCTGGAGTGTAAACTTCCCAGTAGTTAGTTAATAATGTGCTTCTTGGTCTTGGAAATAACGTTCGGGTACTACTGTCGGTAGTAAGCTAGTTAGCCAGGCATGCTAATAACTGCAGCTTACATTAGAGCAAATAAAAACACCGTTTAATCTATTCCACTTTATATGCTCTTTTGGTTGGAGAGGGTAAAAAAAAGACACCCCCCTCCAAGCTCTTTAAATGCTGACAACAACCCCATCGCTTCAACATGTGGAGGAATCCAAAACTTGACACGTCTGACATGCCTAGTTACGGTTGGCTATGATTGGACAATCACTGCTCAGGGGAGGGGTTTAGCGAACTGGCAGTTGTTTTAGGATTTTATGGAGCTGTATTTCCATAATCAACAAACTACAGTCCAAGTATTGTCTGATATAGTATGTACATGGTGACAAACAGGGCAGCTGATGTACTCTATTTTGTTGTCAGACGACTGCACAAGTATAAAATAGCGATTTCATTAGATCATGAATTACACTTGCTTACCAAGGCTAGCTGTATGAGCTGTTTTGAGCCGCTACATTGAAATCCTAGAAGAAGAAAAAATATGTCAATGAAAGCGCCTTTATTATATGAAATCACAAAATAAACAATAACAGAGAAACAAGTTTGACTCGTAACAATAACATGCTTCAGTGTTTTATTTAAAATTATATTTTTTAATTGTTCATGCTGCAGTGCAAGGCCAGCGTTTTCCATGTGACCCTTTGTGCAGTGCCTTTGAAAAGATATTTATTCAGAAGTCTGACAAGAAAAATGGAGAAAAAGATGTTTTCAAGTCTGTCCATATCAGAGCATGGACCGGGGATGAACTCTGTAGCCATGATGTGAGAATAAGCAAATGGGGCCACTGTTTTCTTACGAGGCCACCCATATTGCACTATAATTCTCCCATGATAAATTGTTATTATTCACTGTACAGCAGGAAGTGCTTTATTCATGTAGTAGTTGAATCTGCTCTTTCCCTCCAGCATCCACTGAGTCTGACAACAGTATTGAAACGTCTTTCAAATGTTTTCCTCTTAAATACAGTCATTTTATTGAATGGCATTATAATTGCACAGTTTATTGTTGAAGTTGAAACATTTATTGATTTACTCCCTCTCCATCTTTCTCTCACTCTCCCCAAGCCAAGAGCACCTTCAAGACCGTCAGCAGTGCCTCGCTAACAGAGTTTGAGTTGACACGTAAGTAATTTAGGATGGAACTGGGAAGTAAAGCTCCTGTGATCTTTATGTTTTGGATTTAGTTTTAGTTACCTTGATAGGCAACCAGCTTCTAGAGTAAGAAGAACAAGTGGAAACGACAACTAGCATACTGTATGTGCTCTGCATGCATGTTGTATAAATGTAAATGAAAGTATTTTTATTTCTCTGTAGAACTAAAGAAGTTCAAACGCTACCAGATTGTTATGACAAGCTACAATATCATCGGAGAGAGCCCGCCCTCCTCTCCAGTTGAGGTGTCTGTTGGAGAGGCAGGTAGGTGGAAACAGAAGGAAACTGTTGGTCACCCTTTCAATGCGCGACGTCTTGTTTATGAACGTTTACACTTGTAGAATATAATGCCAGAAAAGAAGTTTTATTGTTGTTTTGCAAGCTTCTTCTCTCCCCTTGTGTTAAACATTGAGTGTGTTGTTAGAAGGTTGCACTTTTGGTACATAAAGGAGCATTTAGATTGGAGCTGAGCATTTAGATCTTCTTACATTTCTTACTGTGAGCTTTAAGCCCATTCTTCTTCTTTTAATTTGTACGTACTTCTCAATATATAATTTTTTAAGCGTGAAAGCAAGTTCTTGACCTTGGAAATAGTGGTTTAACACACCAATCCCATCTCAAGGTCCACTTACTTTTTCCAGAGCTTTCAACCATATAATAGTTGAGTTTGCTCAGTTGTTATGGAGACAGATCTGTCCACATACAAGCTCAGTAGCTGTCATGATTTCATCCATAGCACATCATCTGCTTTTGAAGACTGTGTGATACGGTGGTTGAAACCTCTGGAAGAAGCTAGTAAGGGGACCTTGAGTTCATTTTCTGGGTCTCTGTTTTGTCTGCTCTCTGTCACTCTTGTCCTGTCCTGTCGCTCTCTCCTTCTCTTCTCTCTCTTGCTTTGTCCTGTTCACGCCTCTTGTCTTGCTCTCATTGCCCCTTGAGTGACATTGCCTTTGAGAGTCTCTAATAGGGGAGTGTGTTTGTGTGCGTGTGTGTGTGTGTATGTCGTCAAGAGCTGCACAAGGTCATCTATTTTGTAGTGATGGCCCAACCCCTGTTTAACTTTCACTGGAGGGTCAAACATGGATCCATTAGACAGGCAGGAGTGCAAATATATCTCTCACACACACACACACACACTTCTACAAGGCAGACGAACACACAAACGAGTGCAGGTGAACAGATTTGCACGTTATGATCATAACACCCACGCACAAATTTTGCAATTTCTCTCACAATCTCACGCTCCCTCCATCAGACCATCGCTGCATCCATATTCAAGGGGTGTGTGTGCGTGTAGGCCATACATAGCACATGCAGACAAGTGAGAGGTGAGGATAAGCAGGGGGAGCAGGAGGGGGAGGCAGAAAAGGCTGGAGGGGGATGATGAAATGGGGTGATATGGCCTTTTCTCTAGCCTCAAGTGCACACTGCTGAGTGTTCATGCATATGTGTGGTACAGTGGAGTAACAAGGTACTGCCTTAGGCCCATTCTAATTGGAAGGGTAGAACATATCTTCCCTACTTCCCAGTCTAACACCCAGCTGCACACACACACACACACACAGTAACAGTCTAACGAAACACCTCTCCTTCTGCAGCTCCGTCGGTGGCCCCTCAGTCTATCAGAGTTTCAGCTGTGTCTCCCTCCATCCTGGAAGTGACCTGGGACACACCCCCCCTCGAGACCCAGAATGGACTCATCCAAGGATACAAGGTGACACGCAGGAAAACAAAACACACAAACGTGTATACACACAAGTAATTCCTCGTGGCGCACACATGCAAGACAAAAAAAATACCCAAACACACACAGACGAGTATTTATAGTTTGAGTGTCCAATATTATAGAAAAGCACACAGCACTGTTTCTGTCTGTATTTAAAATGTCTCTCCTCTTGTCTTGGAGAGGTTTTGCTCTGCTGCACCTTCAAGTGTCCTATAGAGAAGAGAGAAAGAGAGTAGAATTAAGTTAGAGGAAGAATCTGAATATCCTTTAATGGTTTCAATATCACTCCTCTGCCCGTCTCTCCCCCTCAACTCCCCTGTCCCACCCCCTCGCTCTTAGTACTTCAAACACAAGGTTATCTGTCCTGCTTTAGACACATTGATTTCTGCCAGAGTAGAGGGGGGAATGGAGAAGAAAGAAGGGAATGTAATATTTGCAGAGTGAAGGAATGAGATGAGCAAGTGATCCCTACAGAATCCTGATTAGAGGAGAGGATCGAGGGAATACGTTGAAACTACCAGAGACGGATGGACACGGGGAGGGGAGTGTGAGGCAGAGGGGGTTAACGAGATTAAGACGAGAGAAATAGAGCAAAGAAAGAATGTTTAATGAATTTATAGGCTCTGACTTCTGTTAACACTCCTACTCTGTTAGATGAGCAGCACAGACAGCAGGTAGGACTGAAGGTAAGCTTCATTGCAAGTGTATTTTCCGACAGTTTAAGTTTACTAAAATGCTCTAGAGGGCTTGTTAAACACACTGAACATGATGGGTAAGGGGTAACAGGTAATACCAAACCATGCTAGTCTGGTCAAGTGGAATTTGTCACACACACCAGATGTGAAAGGTTGTCAAATGTTAATCTGGCCGGATTTTGTACAAATCATTCATATTTTGAGTGAAGCACTCCACAACCGCAGCTTTTCGTCGTAGTATCAACTTTTAAGAATGTACTGTGTTTTTCTTTCTAATTTTCAACTTAAAGACACTAGCAACATCCATCATGCTATTCCTACCAAAATAGGTCAGTCATTTCTAATAGAGGTGCCGCAGACACAAACAAAAACCTGAAAATGATAAAGAAATGTTTCCTCCTTCGCAAAACAAACATTGAGACGCTGTTTTTCATCAAGACTTAAGATCCTAAATCAACTCTTCAACAAAAGAGATAGTTGGAAAATCCGTTAAAGGTTCTTGATCTCATCAACTCATATCATAATCATGTTCATTCACGGCAGCTTCAAATTGTTTTTTCAGGCTAATCCTGATGGTTTCACACTCTTACCAAATACCAAAAATAGATCCTCTAAACAACAGTAGAGTGGATTACAAAATGGCCTGGACTTTTTACCAAACCTACTTTCACGAGCAATGTTGCCTGAATGAGAATTCCCCTTTTAAACAATGAGAATACCCCTTTTAAACAGAAGGTAATACATTTTGATTTTAAATTGAGTATATGGATGAGTTATTCTGTATCTCATTATTGTAAGAGCATGTGGAAGGACAGAGATGGTATAATGCTGCCCTCAAGTGCTACTCATAAGCTGCTACTTCCACGTTTGGAAGTTGTAAATATAGCTTATGGTGCTTTGTAGTGCTTTCTGTTAGGAATAATAACAAAATGGACCCCTTTACAAAAAGTAGCTATCGGCTGTTGTTTTACTTTATAAACCAAACTGCACAGAGACCGTTTATGTTGCAACTGTTGAATATATGTAGCAGCTTAAATTTATACAAACAAAAAACACAACCTTGAATAGTTTTTACTTGGATTGCCAAATAAAAACATTAACATAAATCACTTTTGCCATTGCCAGTAGACAAAATGTCCAGTCCGTCTGTGCTTATAAAAGCCACAGTTTCATGATCTGATTACAGTTTGAATGAGCTGAGGAACCATGTACGGTATGATGAGGTTCCCCGATGCTTGTCAGGGAAAGCGGCCATGTGCTGTGGGTGAACATGTTCAAATCTAGAACAAACTCTGCTCTGATATTTGTTTTTCTGTAAATCTGCACTCAAAGCTAAAACATTTAATGACAATAAGTACTGTAACAGCTGCTGTGGCTATTTTCTTGTGTAACACAAGATCATTTTATGACATTGTGTTTTCGAGGTTGTCCGTCCTTCCGTCCCATTCTCATGAACGCGATATCTCAGGAACGCCCTAAGGGAATTTCTTCAAATTTGGCACAACCGTCCACTTGGACTCAAGGATGAGTAGATTTTGGTGGTCAAAGGTCAAGGTCACTGTGACCTCACAAAACACGTTTTTGGCCATAACTCAAGAATTCATACACTAGTTATGGCAAAATTTCACACAAATGTCTAATAGGATAAAATGATGAAGTGATGACATTTTTCACCCAAAAGGTCAAAGGTCAGCTTCACCGTGACATCATAATGTCCTTGAAAAACACTTTTTTGGCCATCATTTATTGATTTGGACCCCAAGCTACTTAAATGAGTCCACCCTCTTCACCTCCTCTCCCTGGATGACAACCAGGACAGGGGGCCTCCTGTTCCTCTGGAAGTCCACCACAAGCTCATTGGTTTTGCTGATATTGAGCTTCAGGTGATTGTTGTTGCACCATGTGACAAAGCTCTCTATCAGTCCTCTGTACTCCTCTGTAAAAATAGTCTCTAAGTGAAGACAGCATGTTTCTCAATCATGCATGATTCCAGTTAATATATATACATTTTGCCAAAAAATACACTTAATACCTTTTTATTAAATTCCTTCAAAGTCTTCTCTACATATATTATATGAGTCTGGACAGACATGGATGTAAACTGCAACTTGACTGGTTTGCGGAGGCATACAACCGCGGGGCGGTAATTCTAGTTCTGATTCATTTCTAATGCATGAGGCTCAACCACCTCTGTAACCTTGCTGTTAGTGTGTACAGTATCTGATATGGCTGTATGTGTGGGGAAAGCCAAGGTAGCTCCCATTTCAAACCGAGCCTTTTTTTCTGGGCTCTCAGCTGTTGTGTAAGACATGAATAGATGAAAATATTTCCTCTGCTGTACATTCAGTTGGGATTGAACAACATGCAGTGATTTGTAAAAGCACAGATTTAAAGCAAGTACATTAAAAGGATGTTACAGTGGATATGCACCTGTCCACTACCGTTAAGAGCAGGAGCCAAGCTGTTTTAATGCACCAAACAGATTTTGTCACTGGATATGCATTTATATAGACTGTTTACTGGCAGTAGGATATCATACTCATTATATAGAGCCTGTCTCATTAAAAGTATGTGACCTAGAGTACAATATAAAAGTCACACATTCAGGATTTCTAGAATACTTTGTTTTTTCAAAGTCAGTCAAAGATGTAGTCTACAATTCTAATCCAAAACTGTTTTTGTCAAATTCAGTGAATATCTCCTTGCAGTCTGCTAGCTTTCTGTTTTGTGTGTGCGCTGAAAAAAAAGTCTGGTGTTCATACACAGCCCTGGCTCTGTAAATGGGAAACAAACAGAGCGACTCGGGTAGAGCCACCAACTCAGGTTGTCAAATACAGACGCTTTAGCAGCGTTTCCACTAAACACTTCGTAACATAATATGTCACAACTCATGCTTGTACACAGGACAAACTAATGCTGTGCGTTACTTGCGCGAGTTTGGAGGAGCACTGAAGAGAGAAGTGTATTTGTTTGGCTGTTGAGTTCAAATATCAACAAGCTTTCTCCAGAACCATAGACTTCACCTTGAAGTAACACATTTCTCACATCACCACAGTTATATGAAACTTGACTAAGAGTGATAAAGTGGTCTCTCTAAGGTGCCAGAAAGCCACAGACACAATATTCCTCCAATGATAACTAACACAGAGTCTGAACTTTAAACCTACTTCATCATAGTTTTAAATATGTTTTATTGAAAAATAGTCATTTTTAGCATCATTAAATTGTGACATTCACAAGCTACAAGGTCTTAATACTGATGTTATCATACTGGGTACAATAATCAGGTGACCTTTGTTCTATTTTACAGGGATTGACCAAAGTAGCCCATGTGTCTTCATTACTGTCATGAAAGTTAATGGTCACATCCATGATTATTGGTTCCACATGAGCATGGACAGTCTACAGAAAAAAAGGCAGGGAGTGGCATGTACAGTAGGCGTACATGAGGTGTCTTCAAATGCTACACATGTGCATTATATTCTACACGTTTGATTGTTTCGTTACCTGAAGTGGTTCAAATGAGCAAATCTCATGTTGTGTGATTGAAGAGTTGATCGTGTGAGGTTTAAAAATACTGCGCATTGATAATATAGGTATATGTACAATAAATTTAGGTTTAATTACCTTGAATGACAGACTATGGCTGATATAAGGCATCCAGGTTGGTTTAGTTTTCAGGTACATCTGTATTATTAGGCGCAAAGTCATAAATCAGAACTCTCAGAAAAATCCCACCCCTATTTACAGGTTGGAAGCTGGTAATTACGACGACTCTGATAAGACATCAACAGACATAATACTTGTAACTGCAATGTCATGTCACTGGACACACGATGAAATTATGTATTTACACTGACCTAAATTGTTACCAGGTAATCTAAAGTTTAAAGTAGGTGTGAGAGAAGGAAAACGTGTCTATTGTCCTCCGCCATTTTAAGATATTTTTACATGAAACAGAGAAAAGGTATTGTATGTTTGTCTAGACCAGACCAGTGGTATCTGCACTAAGAAATTACACCTACTTTACCCTCCTGTTAAACTGTCAACACCAAAACAAATCTCTCCATAACCAACTTCTCCTCCTTGTAAAACAGCACATGAGCGCTCTCTATATTGTTTGGATCGATTAGGGGACCTCAGGAGGAATGGGCAGAAAGTAAATAATATATATAGTTGGCATAAATGAAGTGAGGGAGAGGAGGAAACAGGTGCAGTGGAAGCTGTTATAAGAAAAAACAGAGACGGTGTTGTTGACAGAGTTTTCCTGTGTTGCAGATCCACTACTGGGAGAGGGACAAGCAGAACCAGAGTGAGAAGGTCAAGGTGATTTTTGTCCCGGACACCCGTGTGCACCTCACCAACCTGACCAGCTACACACCTTACCTGGTTACTCTGACTGCCTTCAACACGGCTGGAGACGGCCCACCCAGTGACCCCCGCGGGACCCGCACCCTGCAGTCTGGTAGGGCATTTGGTTCCCAAAACCCAAGTTAACAAGCATCATATTGTAGTTGATTTCCTTTATTCCTCTTATTTCGTTTGCCATCCTCCATGTCCCCCGCAGCTCCCGGCCAGCCCAGCTACCTGTCCTTCTCTGAGGTGACAGGAGGAAGTGTCAATGTGTCCTGGGGAGCTCCTCTCACTCCCAATGGACAGCTGGAGGGCTACAGGGTCATCTACCAGCCCACTGCTCCTGTACAAGGTACGCACACACATGCTTTATATACACACATGCACACACAAATACGTGAGGAAGATGCTGACATCTCTTTTAAATTGTGTGTGTGGGAGCAGGAGTGAGTAAAGTGGTCACAGTGGATGTGAGGGGCAGCTGGCAGCGATGGCTGAAGGTTCGAGACCTGATCAAAGGAGCGACGTACACGTTCAGTCTTCAGGCTCTCACGGTCAGCTATGGACCGCCCATACAAGCAAACATCACTGCCCAGCCTGTGCAAGGTAGGCATGGCCGTAACTCCGTGTATGTGTGTGTGTGTGTTGGTGCCTCTACTTCTCTACAAATATCTGTTTATACAGTCACATTATGGGGACTTAACTAGGGCCACAACTAAGGATTATTTATTTTATCGGTTATTTCACAGATTTTCTTCTCTGTTAAACAAATAATTGAGTGAAATTTTTAAGAGCCCATCTTCAGATATCTTGCCCCAAAGATATTCAGTTTACAAGGATATAAAACAGAGAAACACATCAAATACTCACATTTGAGAAGCTATAACCAACTATTTGGCATTTTTGCTTAAAAAATGAGTGCAACGATACATTAATTATCAAAATAGTCACTGATAAATGTTCTTGCCATCGGCTAATCGATTAATCAACTAATTGTTTCAGCTCTGGACTCAGATCCCATTTAGGGACATAAAGGGTTAAGACCTGGTTTTTGCTTAAGTTTAGAATTAGTTTTAGGTTAAGTTTAGGTTACAGGTCGGGGTCAGGCATGTTCAGCTCGTATGCCATCTGAAAAACGCTTGTGTGACACTTCATACACAATGAAAAGCATGTCCTCAGGCACATGTGATCCATGTGAATTTGAGCATAACTCCAATGATCTTAGTTCATTATTTATAGGCACAGACAAGAAAGTTTTGTTACATACTTGGTTGAAAATGTTGAACATGACCCTGTTGTATTTTATATGCTGACAGAACTGTATTGTACGTACACGTATGTAGTGTTTTTATTTAATCACGTAAAGTTATTCTATATGTTTGTGTTGTTACATTTACGCCAATATACTAACAAACTAACTAGCGATTGGTAAAGGTTAGGACAGGAAATGAATCTACATCAACCTAAGTGCTAAAACAAGTATGTGTGCATCCCTCTCTGACACTACAGGCTCCCCTGGGTCACCCATGGAAATGTCCATCACCAAGACGTCCTCCGAGCTCACTATCCACTGGTCAGAGGGAGATATCGGTGCGGCGCCTGTCACTGGATACGTTATTGAGGCTCGCCCCTCAGGTGAGCTCAAGCAAACAGGTCAACCTCAAACTTTCCTGACATGCACCTTTTCATCATGTGCCCCAATTCTTTTCATTAATGAAGAGGGAGGTTAAGCACTACCCTGCACTAAACCTCACTGAGCGCAGCTTTCACCAGATTCATTAAGACCTGCTGTGCAAATCAAGTCAGCAGCAATTTTCTAATAAAGACTACCAGAGGTGTGACACAGAGAGGGAACGTCTGTGGCTGTCTGAACGCTCTGCAGGACAGATTCTAAGCTCTGGTATTATTCTGCTACTGATAATAATGGTAATACCCATTTTATTAAGAGTAATAACAGTAATCATTGTCGTCACCACATTATCATCATCATTATCATCTTAAATGTAATTTGACAATTTGTAATTTTCTTAAATCACATTCTGACATTTCAAAGGGAATAATTCTCAAATGAAGCAGCCTCTCTCTCGTCTTTGTCTGCCCGTCGATCAAACTGTGACGCAACCTCTCTCCCCCTCTCTCTGTCTCTCGGCCTCTCCCCTCTCTCTCCCCCTTTCTCTCTCTCTCTGCAGATGAAGGAGTGTGGGATTCCTTCATCAGACTCCTCCCTCCCAGCAGCAGGTCTGTCTCAGTGCCTCTGGAGCGCCTGAGGTCAGGGATCAGCTACGAGTTCAGAGTCATCGCTGTTAATCGCTATGGTTACGGACAGCCGAGTACACCCTCTGCTGCTCTCGCTGGTAAACACACGCACACAGTGACATCAGGCTAATGAGTAAGTCCAGGGTGATCCGACTGACTGGGGTTTGACTGAATTTCTAGTCAGTTAGAAACTCTGTAGGGAGTTACTGTGATCTGTAACGTGCTTGTGTGTCTGCTGCCATCTAGAGGCAGAGTCACGTAACTACAACTGTGCTTATTGTGCAGACATATCTTCAGCACCAAATTCAGATATTTATCAATAAATTAAATGATGAATGAAAAGTCTTCAGTCCAGACATTTATTCAACTCTCTTTTACCTAATAAACTGAGCTGAGGAAAGAGACACTTCCAATCATCTCAAGCGTTTGTATCAAATGGTTTGAAGAATAACAGGATGAGTTTTATGACGGTAGGACAATGCAGTGCCTCAGTTAAAGAGTCATTCCTCTAAAAGTATTATTTACAGACACAGCATTGATTTGAACTAAAGCAAAAGAAAATCTCCCTCATACATGTCCCTCCTTCTCTCCCTCCTGTCCGGTCCTCTCCCTGTCTACAGCGCTGTCGGAGCGTCCGTTCTATGAGGAGTGGTGGTTCCTGCTGGTCATGGCTCTGGTGGGACTCATCCTCATTCTGGTCCTGGTCTTCACACTGCTGCTGCATGGACACAGCACCAAGTACAAGGCCTGCGGCACAGGTCTGTGGTTCCGACGGTCGTGCTCTAATGTAATGCTATTTATAGGGTGACCCAGCGGTGACATTCATTCAGTTGTGTGGCAACCTGGAGAAACAACAAAGATAATTGTTTTTTGGCATGTGTTTTTTTTTTCTCCTCAGTCACACTGTTGCTCTCACCGGCAACAGACTCCCCACATGTACCCTCCACAGATTTATTATAGTGTACTCCACTAAAAGTTGAGACATGCGTCAGTTCACTTGTGCTGTTTGTAGAGCAAAACTGCCGCAAGCAGTCTTGTTCCTGCAGGACCACTCTGCCACCTGTGAGGCCGTATGAGAGAGGAAAACAAGGTCAGCCCTGATCCTTCAGTGCAAACTGCACCCTGAAGCATCTCGGTAAAACCTCCCTGAAGCCCCGCTGTAATTTCTGTAGGTTTTTGGATATTACTTTGGATTAATGCTGAAAATAAGCTTTTTAATTAACCCAAGTTTTTAGTATCAATCCAATCAGTCCAAAGTGATGTAATCTAACTGGAACGAGAGTGACCGCTTAAAGGCTGTCACATGTTGTAAGAACAGACGAAGTTTGAGACATACTTGAGTTTAATTTCCAAAACTTCTACTACTTATACCATGAAACAGTTCATATTTCTGGTATTTCAACTGAAGCCCTGTTCAGATCAGATTCACTCCTCCATCGATCGAGATCCCACAGGAGAAAATGATAACTCACTTCCCAGTTTTTCAAACCTGGACTATTCTATTGTATTTTAGCTCGCACCACCTCCACAGGTCAGTCAGGGAGCTCAGAAGCCTGCAGCTGGAGGAGTCTTACTCAAGGATGCTCGCTAACATCAACTGAAGGACCCACTCCCTCCTCAGTATGACTGTTAGTTGGTCTGATGTGTTGCCCAGTCACTCTTCTAAAGCTTTAGTTCTTCATGTTGAGGCTTTTCTTCCTGTTTTCATCCAAGTTCCTTCTCCTCTCAGGCTTCCTGTGATGTTCTCAGTTGTGGGCGCAGTAGTGCTTTTACAGTCACTTTGTGTGTGTGTGTGTGTGTGTGTGTGTGTGTGTGTGTGTGTGTGTGTGTGTGCGTGCCAACATCTGTTATACAAAGTTAGCCCTGACAAGCGCAGGTTACATCAGGACAGCTGTTAATCTGAGTTGCCACGGAAACCTTGGCACAACCTCTGGGCAGTGGAGCGATCAAACAGAGTGAGGGAGGTGCTGTAGGAGGGAGGCAGGACGAGCACACAAACATAAACAAGAGGGAAGAATGAATGGGAGTCCGGGAGCAACGACAAATGACATGTTTGACATTGTTTCCCTTATTGCTCCATTTTTTATGGTTATTGGTGGATAAATTACGAAGGTATACTGTGTGGTTATTGCCTGAGTGCCAAATTATGCTTCCTAGTTCCATTTGCTTCTTATTCTGAGGCCTGAAAGGTAGCTGAATACACAATGAATAGAACAGGACATAAAGTCAATGTACAGAGAACAGAGGAACAGTTTTTCAAACCGTTCTCAGCCGCCGCCCCATACGAGTGGCTGAACTGCTCTGAATTTTAGTTTTTATCTGAACCTTTTCCATCTGATTCATTTTCTTTTCCTCCAGGGAAGCATGTGTCCACAGCGGAGGAGTCGGTGACGCTGGACAACGGAGGTTTCACCTCTCTGGAGCTCAACAGCAGAACGCTCAACACCAAGAACTCTTTCCTGAAAAAGAACGGGACCAGGTGTGCTCTCACTCATTCACACACACACACCTTCCTGGATTTGTTATTGGATTTTTTTAGATGTTACATCTATTGATTTATTGTTAATGTGCATGTGTGTGTCCAGGTCTCCTCCCAGGCCCAGTCCAGGCGGTCTTCACTACTCTGACGAGGACATCTGTAACAACTACAACGGAGCCGTGCTCACTGAGAGCACCACACTCACAGAGAAACCCACTGAGGTCTCTGAGTCAGAGGTAGCTCTCTCTCTCTCTCTCTCTCTCTCTCTGTCTGTTTCTCTGTCTCTCAAATTCAAAGGCTTTATTGGCCTGATAGGAAAGAAACCTGTTCAGTTCAGTTCTTCATTGTCCCACAAGAGGAAATTATTTTTGCAGTAAGGCAGCATAAAAACACAAACATAAAACATGGAACATAAACACAATAAAAACCCACCAAGACAATTGAAGACATTAAAAGTGCTGTACTACGTGTGTAATTCAGAATAAAACAAAGGGTGTATGATAAAAGAAAAAAAAGCTGCAACACAAGGAAAAAAGATGAGAAAAATAAAATGCTCCGCTGTGCGAGGAACCAAGAGGCAGTTTATAATGTATTAGAATTAAGAGCACTTCTTGCATAATGGATAAATGAAACTAAACTAATGATACTAATTTTTGGAAAACTGTATCTCTGACCTGAGGGGGGGATGTTGAATTCTTTAAGGAGAAGATGGTTTGGATTTGATATGATGGATTTAGCTTTCCATGTGATTTGTTGGCTGCTGCTCACCTGTGTTACCGGACGTCTAGTAGTTGAGTATTTAAGATGTGTGCCGTGTTACTGCGAACTACGATAGTAAGTCGATACTGTTGTGCTATCAAATAAAGGCGAAGTTCCCATTAAAAAAGAAGCGTGTGTTAATAAAACAGCTCAAAATTTGAACTTAAACTCACCACAAGCAGGATGTCCTGGTGACCTTAAAACGCTGACTATGTAATCTCAATGTCCGGGGTTCAAGTCCACCCAGAGACCTTTCTTGCATGTCATCCCTCACCCTCATTTCCTGTAATTTCTCTGCTGTTGCCTAATGAATAAAGGCAGAGATCAACAAATAATCACGGAGAGACCAAATCTTGTTTTTGTGGATTTTACTTGGTTTAATATATCACTATTAAGACTCATTCATTTGTGTCCTCACTCCTTTCTGCTTAATGAACTCATAATCCCACATCTTGGCGGGTGGGTAACCCTTAGGCCACCAGGCAGCCAGGCAGATTTGAAAACTTTTTGATTAAAAAATGTATCACCAAATAAAGAATGTCAAACAAGCCATTTTCATGCCACTGTGAAAGCTGATTGTTTAATAGATAGTACAGTTCCTTGTACTACACTTGTGTTGTCAGCCTGTGGTCTTGCTTGTGGAAGAAGAAAAGAAAAGGTGGAGGTGAAAAATAAAGAGAAACTACACTGAATGGCTAAAATCACTGAGCTCCCGTCTGTCTCTACTGTCAAAAAAACAAGAGAAAAACTAAGTGAATGGTCAGCCGCAGATGCTTCAGACCTTCATGTCAGCGCTAAAATTCCTTCCCCCTGTTGTGTGTCTGTGTCTCTCACTGATAAAGTGTCACAATCTAACCCCTGCTGTGTGCTTAGTTAACAGACAGCGACTACGAGGACGAGCAGCCCAAGCACTCCTTCGTCAACCACTACATGAGCGACCCCACCTACTACAACTCCTGGAAGCGGCAGCCCAAAGGCCTTAAAGGGATCGGCACTCCTTTTGCCTACGAGGAGTGCGCCACTGCGGATACGGAGCCCTACTACCAGACCGTGGTCACCCAGCACAGCACAGGCGGCGCGTACACACCCACAGGGCAGCCTGCACATACGCACGTCAACCCCAACACCAACCCGCCGGGGTCACGCACCCCTGTGACGGGATTCTCCTCATTCGTTTGACTCTAGAGACAAAATCTGCACAAAATGATACACACACACGTTCAAAAAATGAAGGAGGGGGTGTGTGTTTGGACTAAAGGAGACAGAGCCGGCGGCTTCGGAGGAGAGGTGGGGGACAAGATGAGGAGACGTGGGACGGACTGGTGACGAAACAGCCCTTCATGCCCCAAAGAACTAAACCTACACTTCTCACTCGCCTTCTCCCCTCGTTCACAAAGATCCTCACTGTGTAGACGAGTGTGTGTGTTGCTCTCCTACTCTTTTACGCCTCTGTGTCACTGTGCTTACACACACAGTTACTCGTTTCCACACACACACACACACACACACATTCACACCGGCGTATACCACCAGACATTCATGCCTATTCCAGAGACTCTCTAACAAGAGCTAAGAGCGATGACTACATGAGTCCGTTTGTGTAAATGTCGAGGAGAGAACTCAACCTCGAATTTCTGCACAACGCTTCTTCTCTGTTTTCTGTATTTACACATAAGTGCACAAATGCACACACATGCACTCGCTGATGCGCCATTTCAGCATCTCCCGCTGGGAGAGAGGAACTTCAAGGTTGAGGAGAATTATTAAAAGACGGCACAGAAGGGAGCAGTTTTTGTTGACAGAGTGGTTCATGTACACAAACACAGAGCTGTCAGCTTTAAAATACCAACACACAGAGGGAAAGAAAAAAATACCAATCAATAATCACAGTTTTTGAACTCGATAAAGGATGGAGGGCGAGCGTGGGCGGCATTCTCAGTGAGAGTGTTGCGTGGTTTCTGAGAGCGATATGTGATGTTTGAGGTTTGGGATGGAATATATGAAAACCATGTTTTTTACCGTCTACTGCCTGTTGTCAGCGCTCCTTATACCGCAGCCTCCCAAGCCATAATGCTTGCACTGAGCCGAACCCCACACATTTCATCTTAATTCTGTTGAAGTTTAATTTTTTTACAAGTTTGAGTGTGCGTGTTTGAGTGTGACACACAAGCATGTGTGTATAAATGGCTCTATGCTCAGTTTAGAAGCCTGTTCATCCGTCTCTGTTGTTCACTGCTAAGCGAAGCGTGCCATTGTATGTGTGTTTGTATTTTTAAGATGGATTTTGTACAGGGAAACCCTTTTTACTTGTGCGCTGTTGTATGTAGTTCGGCCACGTTCGTGTAATTCAGAGCAAATAGTGAAACAGCACTGGAGTGGGTCCTCACCTACACTGACTGCTGAGAGGGAGAAGGAGGAGACAGAACAAGGATCACAAAAAATAAGCTGCAGTGAATGAGTGTGGAACAAGGTGGGACAAGAATACGGGATATTTTAGAGAATCGTTCTTGTTCAAACTGAGTGTGATTGAACTTTGAATCATAAGTGTACTGTCTGTACCCTGGCCTCCACCCCAGTGGCCAGGCTGACACACATGTACTTTGTACCTCTCTTCAAGTGCAAACAAAAATCATCTGTAAGTTTTTGCTCATGTATAATTTAAAGACTCTCCTCCCTCCCAGCCAGCCAGCCAGCAGCCTCCCTCACTCTGTCACGCTTGTTTTGAGTCCCATACAGTGTGTGAATAAATGGTCATTGTTTAACAGTGTGTCTTTGTGGTCTGTTTTAGTACTGGGACAGTGAACACGTCTCTTTGGATCATCCCCTGCATGACATTAACTGAATTAAAGATGTGCCTTAACATTTTGTAACTGCCTCAGTGACCCTGAACTGAACTGTCTCACTGAACTCTCTTGACCCGGCCTGCGAGCGTTGTTCGTGTCTTTTGTTAAAGTAGTAAAAAGGAGGGAAGGACCAGAGCTTTATCAGTTGTTGTCTATAAATGATTATCTATCAGTGTTTCAGTGTTCTGCTCAGTGTGTGATACTTCTCCCTGAATAAAGTTGAGCATTCGAGGAAACTGATGCCAGCAGGGAGTTGAATTATTAAACGATTATGTAAGAGATCGTTCAGCAGAGGCAAAGTGCATTTGCTATCATCATGGTGCACACCTTGCAAACTGCCGTATGTTATCAAATGAAGGGTTGCTTCACCCAGAAAATATTTTCTCATTTATCCCCAGTGATATTCAGCAGATAGTTTGGGTTTTATTTGTCCAGGTTTTGAGATTTCTGCCTCCGCTCCAATACAGTGGAGGTACATGGAGTTTTGTTTGTGGTGCTCAAAGTGTTCAGCAGTATGCCTGTGTCTTTCCACAATCAACCAATAGTCCACTGTAGATGTCCAGCCGTGAAACGGAAACACAAGAAGCACATAAATACATCATATAAATACAAAAGTGACAAAAAGTACCCAAGTTAAAACAGTTTAAAAAATACATTGACTTATGAATAAACATGTAAAATCATAAAATATTTAGAATTTTGGTTCTTTTTTGTAATTTGAGTGACCTGCAGTGGTGGAATGTACATTTACTTAAATACTGTACTTAAGTACAAATTTGAGGTACTTGTACTTTACTTGAGTGTTTTCTGTTCATGCTACTTTTTACTTTTCTACAATTGACAGCTTTAGTTACTAATTACTTAACAAATTAAGATTTTTGCAAACAAAACATAAGATAAATTTTGATGTTTTGTTATAAATTAAACAACCCAACAGGCAAGTACAGCTGAAATGACTGGTCGATTAATCAATTAGTCGACTGACGATTTTGATCATGGCTTAAGTAATTTTTCATATAAAGCATTTCTCACTATTTTCTGATTTTTTACGAACTGTAATAGTGGTTTGAGCAGCTCACAGTAGACGTACACCCCAAATGAATGAATGAATGAAATTTTCTCTTTAACACAGATTCTTGTTGTGTTAATATGTTTTTTATATTTTCAGACGCAGACCTTTTTTGTTTCATCACCGAATCCAGGTAAATACTTTGTATGTGGCTTGGGTCTCTAAGAACTGACACATTAATCAGCTGAGCAGTCATTGACACTAATGCAAGTCATCAGTGCAGTTGTAATTAAATGTAATGTGATCATATTGCCGGTAATCGCTTTTCATTATTTTCATTCTACTTATTTAAACCTTGTGACACAACCAGTACACAAGTGTGGCATGTTACTGTTAATGAGATTTACCCTCCTGAAACCTCGATGATGTGAAATTTATTTTTAGTGTGAGAGGTAATCAATCATATTAGTGAGGAAATGTTAAGTCGGTTGATTTATTAGTCGATCCATAGACAATTAATCAGTAACAGTATAGATAATCAGTTAATCTTTTAGGTAATTCACTCCGTGGTTCCAGCTTCTCAAATAAGAGAATTTGCGGCTTTTCTCTGAAACATCATTGTGACATTTTAAGGAATAAATGATTGATTGAAAACATAATCAACAGATAAATCAAAAATGAAAATAATCATTAGCTGGTGGAAAGTAACTAACTGCATTTACTCAAGTACTGTACTTAATTACAATTCTGACATACTTTTACTTGAGTATTATGCTACGTTATACTTTAACTCCACTACTTTTCACAGGGAAATGTTTTGACTCCTGTTCATGTATTCAACAGTTTCTTTGCTATAATGAGCTCATAAAATACAATGCATTGTTTCACAGTCCATTAAACCACCCAACAGTGCATCTAATAGTTCAAATGACAGCAGCTCTAACTCAAGCATTAGCAACATGAAAATGCTGTTTATAGTTTAATGCATCTGTAATGATAATCCAATAAGATAATATATTTAAACTGCTGCATAATGACCCAGTGAGTACTTTTACTTTTGATAGTTTTATTCATTTTGCTGGTAAAACTTGTGCTTGAGTTTTACATGTAAAGTAAAAGAGTATTTTAACATTGTATTATAGCTTTTGAAGTAAAATATATGAATACTTGTTGATTAATAGCAACTAATTAATATGTAGTAATATAACCAGTAGTACTACATCACTAAGTAATTTACTCAAATGCTGTACTTAAGTACAATGCTGAGGTGCCTGTACTTTACTTGAGTATTTCCATTTGATGCTTCACACTGTTACTCCACTACATTTCAGAGGTAAATATTGTACTTTTTGTTCCACTACATTTATTTGACAACTGTAGTTACTAGTTACTTTGTAGATTAAGATCTTTTAAGTATGAGCATATAAAATATATGCTATTTAAAGCAATTATAATTAGCACCACCTTGACCAGTTACTACATTTAAATGCTGCTTACACGTTAATGAATCAACAATAATAATCCAATGTAATATATGCAATAGTAGGACACTAACAGACGCAATTATGCCTGCTTAATGGATACTTTTACTTTTTAGATTTTAAGTACATTTTGTAAAATATTGAATGCAGTACTTTTACTTGTAATGGAGTATATTTACATTATGGTACTGGTACTTTTACTTGAGTAGAAGTAAATATTCAGTCCATCACGAACAGAGGTTTAGTTTAGAGGCCGCTGTCTCCCGGCCAGCAGGGGGCGCTGTGGGGCGGTGAACCAGACCCCGGGGAAGTGTTGTGGTGTCCGGAAGAAGGACTGTCAGTATGGCGGATATATTTTTCACTTCATGCTTTGCTGCCCAGTGTTTTCGTGTAGTATCGTGCCACTAACAATCACTAATTTAAACCGTGTAGCAGCAGTGAGCGGTATCTTCAGAGACTAACGGCTGTTTTCACACTGCTCGGCTCCGGGCTGGAGCGGCCGTCACCCCGCTGTCTCTCTGTCTGCCTGTCTGTCTGCACACGTCGTGACTTGTGACCCAGTTTGGTTTGGTGAGTTTTCGTCTCCTCCTCCTCGATTACTGCTTAATACTCATCTCAGTACTCCTTCTTCTGTAGCCGTGTATCGGTACGTGCCAGGTACTGTCAGTTTGACGTGGTAGGCGGCCGCTTCTCAGACTCGTTTTGATACAGTGAAATACGACCGTTAAAAACCGTTGACACATTACTGCAGAGGTGAGTGTAGCTTGTTGTAGTCACATTGTGAGCTTAAAGACATCTTACTGCAGATCATTGTATTTTTCTTCCAGTTGGCAGGGACGGGGCTAGAAACACTGGGCCCCCCCTGACAACAGCTCAACACCCCGCTGTGGAACAATAAACATCTGTAATCCCTGACCAGCCCAGGGGCCCCCCTGGAGGCCCCCAACCCCCCCTGACAGGGCCCCAGTCACTACAGGCTCAACTGTTAATCTCTCAAAAATACAGCGGTGGAAGAAGTACTCAGATATTTTACTTAAGTTAAAGTGCCATTACAAGTACTCCATTACAAGTAAAAGTCATGCGTTTAAAATCCGACTAAAAGAAGAATCATCAGCGTACTGTGCTGAAAGTCAACTCATAAGTAACATTTCGCTGTTGTAGCTACTTTTAACTACTTTATATATGTATATGTATATATATATATATATATGTATATATATATATATATATATATATATATATATATATATACAGTTTTGTCCAGTGGTTCCCCACCGAGGGGTCGGGCCCCTCCAAAGAGATAAATCTGAAGATAAATCTGATCAATAATGTAGGAAAAAAGAAAAACAAAGTTCTGGTACACAAATTTGTTATCAGTTGTTGGACTATTCTCCTGTCTTTGCTTTTTTTTATTTGGGAAATATTTGAGACTTTTACCTCTTCAGGCCTCCAACAATAATTAAAAGTAAATATAAAGTTTAGAGGGGAAAACAACATTAGGAACCACTAGTTTAATCTTAAACAATGTGTTATATTTTATAAACTTGTGTGTTTTTTTATGTAAAAGCTTCATCTGAAAAGTAACTATAACTGTCAGATAAATGTAGTGGAGTAAAAAGTGTGATAATTCCCTCTGAATTGTTGTGGAGTAAAAGTATAAAGTAACATAAAATGGAAATACTCAAGTCAAGTACACAGTACCACAGAATTGTACTTGTATAAATGTACTTAGTTGAATAATGGTATTTGTTAAGTATTTTCCCTCAATCAACGTCATGGCTTTATGGAGTGAGGTCCTGATCACACACAACCTGACAAACTGACAAATAATACCGCGTGTTTATTTTCCAAAAGTCAAAGTCTGACAGGTCAGTGACTGCAGCTGTTTTCCATGAAGCTGATTAAAGCAGGTTTAGATGATGTGAAGTAGAAATACAAAATGTCAAAGGCAAATCTGAACATGTTTTTGTGTTATTTATGTTTTTCCTATAAAAATGTTCCATACTTGCTCGACATGGAGGAGCTTTGTTTATTGATAATGAAATCTTAATATTAATGTTGTCTGTCAGATATATACAGTGAGTTCATAACAGTGGCTCCAAAACTTCTTTCTGTGAAATAATAATATAAACAAATAAAGTGGTTGCATTTTTGTCAACTGATGAAGTAGGAAAGCTGAAACAGTCAGTCAATTAATTGATTAGTCAATCAGTGATTATTCCACAAATATTTTGATAACACATTAATAGTTAAAGTTCCTTATCAAGCAGGTTTTAGCCTCTCTGAGAGATTTGCTGCTTTGTCTTATGTGATAGAGAACTGACTATCTTTGGGGTTTTTTTGACTGTTGGTTGGACAAAATAAGTAATTTGAAGATGTGAACTCAGGCTTTGAAAAATTATGATAATTTCTCACTGTTTTCTAACATATTATAGACCAAATTATTAATGAAAATGACATTAAGTCTTGCAGCAACAAGAGCAGCCAAGTTGAATTTGATTAAAATCAAGAACAAGAAGTGCATTTTTCTTTTCACGCATGTTTCTCATTAGTTTCTGGGGTTCAAATTTAAAATTAAAACAAAAAATATTCAATTTTTTGCAAATGTGGTGTTTCTATTATTTAGCCTACCCTCGTTGATATGAATGGGGTAAATAATAGAAGCACCTGTCAGTATAATGCAATTCAGTTCAACAGCACCACAAACTACGTCCTCCAACACCTCTCTAAAACTGTTTCAACAAAAACTGAATCATAATCTTAATGAAGGGAGGATTTATTGCAGGATTGTTGTATTAGATTGCATTAGATTTAGCTAGGTGGACCTAATAAACTGGGAAGTGAGTGTATATTTCAGTGCAACAGAAAGAAATTGCATTCAAAGGAATTGAGCCTGAAACTAACTTGTGTTTGTTTCTTTCACAGTTTTCCTAAACTGACCAGAGTGGGATGGAACATCAGGAGCCTGAACACGGACCGAAGAGGGTTACGTCCTAATTCAGTGACTCATACTTGAGTCAAAGAAGAAGTAAATTTAGCCTCAGTGAAGAAAACACACACCAACAACTAACAATGGGTGAAGTAACTGTAGAAGTAGATGAGGAGGTGACGAAACAGGACTTCTCTTTGGAGCCACTCCCAGAGCCACTATTGATAATCCTGTCCCCACCTCCACCTTTCTTACCTGTCCCCGGTGAACCGAGCATGTTCTGGCACAAGTGGCTTAAAGCCTTTGAACACTACGTTGAAGCGCTCGGTGAAAACGAGCTCATCGACTCCAGTAAGTGTGTGCTCCTGCAGAACTGCCTTGGCCCAGAGGGCCAGCGTATCTTCACAACACTGATCCCGAGTGAGACCACGTATGCAGCAGCCATCTCAGCGCTGACGGTTTACTTCAGCTCTGATCACACCTCTCAGATGCACCGCCGTAAATTTCATCAGAGGGCTCAGATGCCCGGAGAGACTGTGGATCAGTTCGTGTCTGCGTTAGAAGAACTAGTGAGGCCATGCAATTATGGGGAGTTACAAGACAAACTTATCCTGGATCAGCTGATTGAGAAAACAAACTGCCTACAACTCAAAGAGAGGCTACTGTTGGAGAGTGGTACTCTGACTTTGGACAAGGCAGTGGTTATCGGCAAGGAGGTTGAATCTGCTTTAAATGAATCTGAACTGTTTGGTGTTCATGAGGTCAGTGTGGACATTGGAGACTATTTAGACCCTCCTGTTCAAAGAAAGGCCAAAAGAGGACGGCCTCGACGTGGGGAGAGAACGGCGAAAAACAAAACTAAACCACGCTCGACTAAAACCCCAGCAAGATCATCTAGATACAAAGACAATTACTATTACAGCAATGATAAGCTGTATTATAGTGACAATGATGAAGATAAGCCCAAGAGTGTTGATGAGACTAATCTGGCTGGTGATAAAGCCAGAGATAAAGCAGATAAGGAGGATGAGGGGGCCTTGTCATTACCATCGCAGAGGATGGAAGAGGAAGGCTGCGACAAAGCTAGTGATGATGAAGATGATGATGAAGATGATGAAGAAGATGATGAAGACTTTGTCTTTTCTTCGACCAAACTAAAAGGCCCCTACTGCCCCATCTGTGTCGGCAGGCGCTTCAGAGATGCAAACAAGCTCGCCAGACACATGAGGACGCACACAAAGGAGAAACCGTTCAGCTGCCCCATCTGTGCTATGACCTTCAGCCAGTCCTACCACATGACCCGACACATGAGAAACCAGCACGGTGCAGGCCCACACGTCTGCTCCACGTGTGGGAAAAGTTTAGGGAGCTTTGCAGAGCTGCAAAGCCACAAGAGGACGCACGTGTCGCAAGTTCTGTCATGTCCCAACTGTCATGAAAAATTCACAAACAATGGTGCGTTTTTAAGTCATATCTTGTCACACGGCAAAGAGCAGTCTACGCAGACAGAGGGACAGAGCTCCCAGCAAAGGCAGGAAGTGAAAAACGAAGAAACAATCGAATCATGCGACAAAGATAATCATGAGAGTGATGATTGCAGTGATAATGTTGCTGAGAATGATGCAGACTCTGGTAATGGTGATTCTCAGGATAAAGGATCTGAAGTTAGTGTTAAGACTGAAGATAAGGACCCCGATGAAGCCAAATCTGAAGATGGAGACGGCCAGAAAGAAAAAGTCGCCTCTAAGACTAAAACAAAAGGCCATTTCTGTCCCATCTGTGTCGGCAGGCGCTTCAGAGGGCCAAATAAACTCGCCAGACACATGAGGACGCACACAAAGGAGAAACCGTTCACCTGCCCGGTCTGCGCTATGACGTTCAGCCAGTCTTACCACATGACCCGACACCTGAGGAACCAGCACGGCTTGGGCCAGTACATCTGCACTAAATGTGGGAAGACTTTAAGTAGCTGGCTGGAACTGAAAGCACACAAGAAGACTCATGCAGTTGAAGGCCTGACGTGTCTTGCATGTGATAAACAGTTCAAGGACAAGGCTGCACTTGTGAGTCATCTTAAATTACACAAGAAGGTTCAGTCCAACCCTCGAAGTCTCGTCTGCGGCGATTGCGGCAAAGTATTTGGTCGAATGTATCATTTGAAAAGGCACATAGTGACCCATCGCAAAGCAACAAACGGCGAGTGTTACACGTGCCCTGATTGTCAGAAGAATTTCGCTTTCCCAGAAGACCTCAACAAACACCTGGAGATTCACGTGAAGGAAAACAATGGGACTTGTCCGAAATGTAACGAAACCTTTAGTAGTCCAGAAGAGCTGGAGACGCACATGGGGGTTCATGAAAAGTCTTACACCTGCAGCACGTGTGGGAAGAAGTTTAAGGTCGAGTACGCGCTGAAGAAGCATGAGCAAGGCCACCAAGATGAGCAGTATTATTGTTCGTTGTGCCGCAAACACTTCATCAAGCTGTCTCACTACAAGAGGCACATAATGGTCCACGACAGACGGGAATCTAGATGTCCACACTGTGACAGCGTCTTTCTACAGTTAACAGCTTTGAAGTATCACCTGCGGACTCATACAGAAGAAAGACCGCACCAGTGCACCTGTTGTATTGAGACATTTGAGGAGAAGGAAGAGCTGGAGCAACACTGCCTCAAACACAGGAAATTCAAGAGGGAGAGGCCGTACTCGTGCACTCGGTGTGATTACGCTTTCTCTACGCTAATTGAGCTGACAGAACACATGAGCACACACGAGGGAGAGCAGCCGTCAAACTGCCCTGTCTGCGGCAGGACGTTCCTGAACAAGAACAAGCTGGAGAAGCACCTGAGCATCCACACGGGGGAGAGGCCTCACCTCTGCTCCGTCTGCGGCAATGGCTTCCCCTCTGCCGCCAGCCTCAAGTTACACATCCACATCCACACCGGAGAGAAACCCTTCCAGTGTTCGCAGTGCAGCAAGAGCTTCAGGTCGTCCAGCGGGCTGCGGCTGCACAGCAGACAGCACATGGAGGTGCGGCCCAGCTACGAGTGCCCGGAGTGCGGCAGGACGTACGGTCGCATGACGGAGCTGAAGATGCACCAGCGCTATCACACGGGGGATAAACCGTATGCATGCACCTGCTGCAACAAACGCTTTATTAGCAAAGACAAACTGAACGTGCACATGAGGATACACACAGGGGAGAGGCCGTACTCCTGCCCCCACTGTGGACAGACATTTACACAGACTGGGGACAGAAACAGACACATCAGTAAATACCACGAGTTAGATACTGTAGTAACAGAACTCCAGTGATGCTTCAGTTGTTGCTTTTGAATAATCGTACCAGTGGTTTTGCATGTTTGTAGGGGTAGGTAGCATTAAGAATCTATTCAGATTCTTACTTTTCTCATATTTTTTGAGAAAGTATAAGAAACCAAAATATATTGAAAGCTAACTTCGGCAGATTTAGGCTGCCATGAACACTAAATATGTCATAAATGATGAGGTTATGTGATTGGTTTTTTTGGTAAAATAAAGAAGTATATAGATATTCTCTGTTGTAGGAAAGAATAAAATCCAAAACACCACCACAAAGCAAGGCCTTAAAATGATCAATCAGCCAATGTTCAATCAACGCCTCTCTGACACAGTATCAGCAAAGATTAAGTTTTACAAACACTATTTATTGCTTGGGCTGGTTATCATTTATTAACCAGTAGATAAATTATACTTTTCGATGCCTTACTTTAAGGGAAATTAACCTGTAATTCTACAAAAGCCTTTAACAAGCCAAACTTCTCAAATGTTATTTGTCTAAACACAAGTTGTCTTAAAATAACTTCAATAGAATAGTCTAAAGTTTCTATTTTGGGTTTCTATTTTTCTGGTCACTCTGTAAATTATAAGTGTTCCAGATTGGAAATTTATCTTTCTGTCTGTTTCTCAATCACTTACTGTTCAATATTTAGGTTTGTTCTATTGCTTTTTGCAAAAATGGCATGTAAACAAACCATTAACAGAATCATTACATTTACATTTGAATTATGGATTGTGCTTTTGAGGGCGGTCTGATATCTAAGACTCCACGCTCGGGTGTCAAACAGGAACCTGTGCAGGAAATGACCAAACTTACTTTAGGATGACTTCATGTTTGCAGCGTTCGATTTTCTGAAAACATAGCTCATGAAATCAGTGCTTTTTGTTGGCATACGTTTACTTACGGGATAGTGTCCTAAAACATGCAAAACCACTGATTTCTCTGTGCAGTATAAATCTTCACTGTTGCCATCCAAACAGTCACTGCTGTGCTGTTTTCTGCAAGCTTTGTACCTGGACTTTCTTCAATATCACTACATTACCACTTAATAAAACATCTCTGCATGAGGGTTTAGTCCTTGTAGCTCGTCCCTCTCACCCCTGTGCCTGACTCGCCCTCCCCATTCAGCACTTTCTCATTCGAGCACCCTGTCTTGCCAACAAACTCACACTAGCGACCGGCATGCGAATGGGTCTTTGACATCCAGAGCTTTTATGTTCCACAGTTTGCCTTGTAGATTGGTCAGGGACACACACCTCTCACCCAAATCTGTGACTACAAACTGGATATAATCACTGAATGATTTCAGAGATCATGGTTCAATACTTTAGTTGTCCTCCCTTGATCATGATATTATGTTTATTTCGTTGAGATCTTTTTGTTTAGGCTTCTCTGTAACCAAGCATTTTGTAACTGTGTTTAGAAAAGTGCCATAAACAATAAAACTATTATTCACTATGCTAGCACATGTAAGGAGGTTTATGAACAATGTTTGTAAAAAGTAAAGCTGCATTTATTCACCTTCAATCAAGTGAGAATCAATCAATCAGGTGTAAATAGAATTCAAGTAATGAATCTGTCTTCATATGAACTGTAAAACCACATCTGTTAATGTTTTATCAGTTAGTTAGTCTAAGCTCTGTCTGTGGTTGAGTGCTTTAACACTAAATGGTCTTTTATAGATGTGTGTTCACTCAGGGGATTGTGTCATGATGAAGCAGGATTAAATCCAATCAAATAAGCTTTATTCGTATCAGTCTTAAGGTTACATTATTGGCCAAATTACATGTTATTGAATATAACAAACATATACATTTTCATTGAGAGATCAGTATTGTTGATTTAAGCCCTGCAGGCATTTGCACACATGCAGAAAACAATAGAACAAAGGTAAAAAAAAAAAAAGTGGTCTCGCAGGTTTTAAGTGAAAATTTGACCCTTGTTGAAGAGTTTCTGAGCATATAATGAATCTAAAACTAGATAAAGAACAGTAATTCAAAACAATAACCTTAAAAACAAACCAAAAAGAAGTATATTTATTACTTTTTTTTGGGAAAATGAAAAGAAAAATCAAGATATTCTGATAATGAAACAATAAAGGAGCAGGAGCACAGGCAGTAAAAGTCTTTGAAATCAGGCTGTCCACAGGAGGGTGCTGTGGGGACATAAAGCTTTGAGAAGGACAAAAACGCAGATGCATACAATATACGGTACACTACTACAGTCCAAATAATATTAATAGTTCATAAAATAATGATATATTTATGCAGAACAACAAAACATTGCAAGATATACAACAGTAAATGAACAACAATCAGAATCAGGTTTATTTCCAAGTAGGTTTTCACATACAAGGAATTTTCCTTGATATTTTGGTGCATAACAATAAACACAGGAAGAGAAAAGAAACAAAAAAAACAGCACTGCAAAAGTCAAGAATCAAAAATGTAAAATAGAAATATTTACAATACAAATGTTGACAAATATGTAAAATATATGTTTTTAAAATGAAAAGAGCTGTACAGTGTTTGAAATAAATTACACATTATGCAGAATGGCTGCTTTCAAAGTGTTGTATTATAGAATAGTTTTAGATACTTTGTTTACCACTGGGTAATTAGTTACTAACACAAAAAACATGTTTATATGTTTTGTGTGTGTGTGTGTGTGTGTGTAAAAAGTAATTAGTGACTATATGTTTTGTAAATTTTATTTTATTTTTGTTGCTTTTATATATATATTTACATGTACAGTATATTTACATATATACTTATTTTTTGTCAATCCTTGTGTACGTAATATTCATGTCTATTCTTTACCTTTCTTTATTCAGCTTTGTTGTTCTTGTTCTTAGCCGTTATGTTTATTTCTGTGTAAGTACATTGGGAGCAAATTCAAAGCAAAACAAAAAACAAAAAAAACCCAAGTCAAATTCCTTGTATGTGTAAAGCTGATTCTGATTCTAATGAGTGTCAAATAAATGTAGTGGAGTAAGAAGTTCAATATTTCCCTCTGTATAAAGTAGTATAAAAGAACTATAAAGTAGTATTAATGGAAATATTGAAGTAGAAGAAGAACAAGTATGTCAAAATTGTATTTAAGTACAGTACCTGAACACATGTACTTAGTTATATACCACCACTGGATACCTGATGTAGGAAGTTGAACCTCCGGTCCGGTAGGTGGCAGCACTCACCGTTAGTCACGTAAATAACGTTACATATGATACAAACAGGAAGAAAGAGGCTAACGTTAGCCTGAAGCAGCTTCGTATTATTAAAGAAACCAGTCAGTTCTAGTTACCGCCGTCATCTGTATAATGTTTTGAAGCAACTTGGGTAATGTTACCGAATGGAGTAACTTAGGCCATCTTACATTAACAAGCTTTATGTATGTGTTTAAAAGCTAATGCTAACGTAGTCTAAAGCTCTGTTAGCTCACACTTACCTTAGCTAGCTTCTTTGCTAAAGCTACAGCGGCTGGTTGTCAGCTGTCGTCTTATTCAGGTAGATAAATGGGCGCACTGTAAACTGTATTTGGTTAAATATAATGTGGGAAATGGTGTTTCAGAATGAATCAGACTGAAAACAACTCGGCCCACTAACTTACAGCTAATGTTAGCTTGCTAGCTTAATAATAGTTCACTTTAATAGCAGACTCAATGTGAAGCTAATAGTCCAAGAGAAACACCACTGACTTTCAGCCTGACAGTATGCTGCCATAACAACAGCATTAAAGCTTTCCTTCTTTAAACTGGTGGTCTATCTCTCAGACTGACTTTGAAATAACAGTGAACTGGTTAAATTTCCAACCTGCCATATCTGAAGCTACAGTCACTCCTTATGGCTGCTTTAGGCTTTACTCCTGCCAGCGGTCAGGATGTTTTCAGCATTGAAACAACCGAACAATCCAGCTCTACAACGAGCAGCATACTTAGTGGGGAAGAGGCCAGGCACTTCTATGAAAATTTAATGAAAGATGATAAAGGGCAAGATGTACCAAGGAGCGGCAGAGAGCACCAGAATAAACAGAGGACCAGAGAGTCCAGCAAAAGAGTGAGGAGGAGAGTCAGGGCTGCAGAGATGCTGCGGGGTCAAAGTGGTTCTGCAGTGCAAAGAAGGATTAGTGGTGAAAGTGAAAGCAACCAAAGAAGAGAGACAAGCAACTCAGAAAGATCCTTGGAGCTCCTGGGGCTCAGGTTGCTGCGCTGTGCCCATGAGGGGGACGTCTCTGGCCTCAAAGAGCTGCTCTCAAAGGGGGTTGACATCAACTTCCAGGTATAACACTTACTGCTCAGTGTGTTTTCATTTTAGGAAATGTTTTATTTGTATTTGTTTTAAGTCCTGATGGTCTCCCCTTCAGGATACGTACTTCTGGACGGCGGTGATGTGTGCAAGCTGGTCAGGACAAAGACCCGCAGTGAGGCTGCTGCTGCAACATGGAGCAGCCTGGGTCGGAGTGGTTGATACACGGGGCAGGGACGCCAAAGACCTGGCACTGGAAGGTATAACCATGCAACTCTTATTAGCAACTCAACTAAATTTCTGTGTTTGTGTGTACAGTGAAGTTGAACTCATCCATATCTATTTTTTCCCCCCAGCAGGCCACAATGAGGTATTGGAGGAGTTGGAGAGCTATGGGAGAAGTACACAGAGAGACACACAGTCTGATAGCAGGTTAGCACACTCTATAGTGTAAACCAAATTGAACCAAATATCAATTAGTTTCAATGAGTAGGTGACAGTGTACAGTAGGTGATGACAGAATGAATGTCCAAAAAAAAAAGAGTCAAATTTCTGACTGTGTGTTGCTACCCTTTTCTACTTTGTGTGTGTAATCTTGCCAACAGCAGTCTAATCTGTTCATTGGAAACCACCAGAACAACAGGGGTCCCTCTGTCCTCCACAGTAATACAAGTTGATTCAAAACAAAAGAATAAAATCAACATATTATAGCCAGACGAATAATGGATTTTTGATGTCGATAAAAAAATCAGACAACAATATAACGTTTTATATTTTGTGACTTCAACCGTTTTGATAATGTTCACTTAAATCTGGTGATTTAAGAATTGTGACCAAGATAAGTCTGAGCGGGACATTTTACTCTTGAAAAACATACTTCTGAGTTCTTTCTGGTGTCAAAACTATGCAACTGCGACACTGATTCTGAATTACCGTACCTATCTTTGGCATTACTGCAATTTGTTGTTACTCGTCAGCTGACATATATGCTGACGCAAAGGCTGAAGACAGGAGTTGGCCTTTGAAGACTTTACTGGAAACTGAAAACAGTATTGGGTAAAACATGAGTCAATAATAGGGATTTAGGAGTAACAAGGAAACTGGTTTCACAAAATTGTCAGTTAGAAACTGACTCACTGGTGAAAGACAGTAAAGGCTTTGCATAGACACAGAGGTTTTCACTTATCCATGCTGACCTTTGTTCAGGTTGAGGGTGGAGCTGGGTGGAGAAAATCTGTTTGTCAATATTTGGTTGGTCACAGATCTGACAAAATGTGATGATGTAACTGCTATGGAACTGTTGTAAGACAGACTTGAAGTATTGTGAACCTGTTCCTTTAATATTTCTCCTCTCACTAATGCTGTGTCTTCTTCTGTTTGTCCCCAGTGCCCTCCAGCCTCAGTGGTGCGGTGTGTGTTGTAGCGAGTACAGCAGCAGCCTGTCATCACATCTCTCCTCCACTCTACATCAGTTCAGTCTGCGGCGTCCTTCACCCACCCCCTACTACTGCCTCCCCCCCTCTAGCAACAGCTACAAGATGATGGTTCGTTGCGGCTGGAAACCAGGGACCGGGCTGGGGCCAGAGGGAGAGGGGCCTGAACAGCCAGTGCCAACTGTGCTGAAGAGAGACCAGCAAGGCCTGGGGTATGGACAGATGAAAAGGGCCAAAGTTACTCACTTTCAAGCCAGGGACTGTGACGCAGTGAAACCACCATCCAAGGAGAAAGAGGAGAGAAGAGGCAAAGGACAGAGGAAGGAAGAAAGTAGGAGAAAGGAGCAAAAGAATAAGAACTGGGAAAGAGATTTTCGTGCCTCTTTTTATCTTTGACACCTGCTCACAGTGACTTTTCTACAAGTCCTCTCTCCCAAACATCTCTATCAGTTGTGCCACTGGCAACAGGTTGTGCAATGACCAAATGTGGAATTGATTGGTTGACTTTATCTTTGTCGTGATTGTGTGACTAAATATGGTGCATTTACTGTTGACCCACTAAGACTGTTTCAAAAGGTCATGAATGACATGAATGGATTTTATTTTCATTTATTACAAAATACAAACCTCACAGTGAACGCATGTTATGGTTCATGATCCAGGAAAGGAAACATTTTTTAATATCAAAGAGCTATGTTGATATGTTTTATACGGTAATAAAATATAAAACATTATTGAGACATCACACCCCTTTATTTGTGAGAAAACAGTTCATGTATTTTAAGTTGTATCTGGTCAATTCTCTTGAGTGAGTGCAGCAATGCTATTAAAGTGTGTCATTGATGTGGTCATGGTTGTTGAATGTAGAATAATGTTACGCAACTACACAAACCAACAGTGAACTCTCCCTTAGTAGCAGCTCCAGGTACCTTCTCACCTATTTAACACACCTGCACATGTGACTGGTGAGTCACGTGTGTAAGTTGTTAAGACTCCTGAACAACTCCCCCGACGGTCTCCAGAGTCAGTATCATCTTTTAAATCACTACTTAAAGCTTTTTACACTGAGTGACCAGGAAATTTAAAAAGCCTGTACAGTGTAATCCAATCCAACAGTCCTGTAATAAATACAGTTTGTACAATGTTTTGTCAATAAAATATTAGAAAAACCTTATAATGTAATGCAGCGCAATACAACACAACAAAGTACAGCCTCAAACCACACCATACATCTGAGTCATCATCTAGATGACTTAAGTAGTAGTAAACTGAATATTGTGTGAGTATTTCTTGTATCGCACATGTTTTTATATTTATCTGGTGTCATTAAGTGTGTAGGCGTGCTTTGACAAGGTGTCTGTTGTCCTTTTAACATTTTAATTAGTGTTTTTCCCCAGTATTTTATTCCTCATTTCAAAAACCTGGAGTGTTGTGTGGCTCAGTGATTCACACTGTCACTTCACAGCTAAAAGACCCCCTGGGTTGAGTACTGGTCCTTTCTGTGCTCAGTTTGTTTCCATGGACTTGTGGGGGTCCTGACAAGTGCCTCAGTTTCCTTCTAAATTTCATGCACATATCAGGAAAGTTGTATGTGTGAAAATGGGTATGAGTTTGTGTTAGACTTGTGATGGACCCTTTCAACAAAATGTAAAATAATAGGCTTCATAAAGTATTATCTCACATGATGCACCATAACTCTTTAGAGATCTGCCCAACAACACGAGTGCAAATATTGTCACACGCTTTGTAGTATAGTATTACAGTATTTATTATCACAGTTTATTGATTATGCGTACATATTACTATGATGATTTAGAGTGTTTTGTAAAAAAATTTTTTTACCAGTTTCATCTAATCGTCACCAAATTTAGTAGACAACATATTTGGATCATTAGCCAAAAAGGTTATTCATTAGTGTTTTGATTTTTATTCAATCGATTGATATTTTATTCTAAACTGTTGTCATGTGTTTACCAAGTTCTTTTAGGCTTGCCCTAGTTGACATAAATTGCCATAATTCATGAACATGATGCACATATAAATTCCAGTCATGTTCTCCAGGTCCAAAAATCAACATGATTCAGTGTCGCTTTGTGTGTTTTGATTCAGATCAGATTACAAACTTCTGATACAGTTTGAAAACTCATAGTAGTAAATGTTAAGTAGCATTTTCAGTTACTAAAATTACAAATTTAGAGGATAGTTCAGCCTTGAGCGCCATATACCTCTGCGTATTCCCTAGTTGCACTCCATTGAACGTGTCACCACCTTTAGTTTGATTGGTCGTAGGGGTCCAACAAGGCCTGCGGGGTCCATCGTCAAAGGGATCTGAGGAATGGACAAATTCACTAAATCAGAAACTCTCTCCTCATGCAAATCTAGCTTGTCAAGTGTCTTATTATGCAAAAGCAATCATGTAAACCATGTCGACCTAAATATACAATTTAAAAATAATCACCTCTGTCTCATTGCAGACTGAGAAGCTGTAGTTCTGCAATACTTCCACCAAGGCCAGTTTAATCATCACCAGAGCAAATCGCATCCCCAAACAGTTCCTTGGCCCGACCCCAAATGGCAAGTAAGTGTATGGATTGATGCTCTGCTTGTTCTGCTTACTAAATCTTGAAAAACAACCATACAGCAACAAAGAAAATAGAATTTCAACATTTTAATACATAAAAAAAGGAATCTCTATTAGAAATTACTCCCAAATGTCTTGTAGCTCACTGGTAAGAGTGAATAAGTCATTATGAAACATTAAAAGCTGTTTGGGTGACCAAAACATATAATTCTTAAAAGTTGCTTTGGAGAATTATTACAACTTAATCACTGAGTAAGGTTTAACAGTACACACATATACACTATGGCAGCTACCTGTCAGGTCTGAACTCTTCTGGCTCTGGCCATATCTCAGGGTCGCGGTGCAGAGCGTAGACTGGAACCATAACAATAATGTCCTTTGGGATGGTGAGTCCTTTGATCTTGACAGTTTTTTTGGCTGTTCGTTCCAGACGTGCAGCTGGAGGGTAGAGCCTATTGACAAAACAACAAAACTTTTAAATACTGTATGTCTTTATCAGACTATACTACCCCAAACTTATAAATGTGTATTCTTGAAACACGGCGTTTTGGTCACCCTAGAATTTGGGACTTTTGCTATTGTTGACTGGGTAAGTTTTAAGCCCTTGTTGTACTCTTTAAAAATGTAAAAAGTGTAACTATTGTGGAAAAATGCACTTTTCCCTCTTTTTTTGCAACTCTTAGCGGCATGTCTCTAGGGATGGCAATGTTTTGGTCTAGACTAAAAGCCAAATGTTGAATGGATTGGCATGAAATTTGGTACAGACATTCATGTCCCTCTTAGGATGAATTGTAACAACTTTGGATATCCCATGACTTTTCTTTTAGAGCTATCATCATATCAAATGTTTGATTTGTCCAATACTTTGGTTTTTGGTCAAATACCTGCAAAACTAATGACGTTCCCATCAACCACAGCTTCATTTTTAGTGCTAATTAGCAAATATTATCATGCTAACATGCTAAACTGAGATAAGATGGCAGCCATGGTGAACATTAGCATGTTAAAGTTTTCATTGTTAGCACGTTAGCATGCCAACGTTAGCAATTTGCTCAAATTTAAATCCTGAGGCTAGACCTGTGATGAAAGATGTCCTTGCTCTTTAATTCTGAGACTTGGATGTCAAAGCTTCACTTCTATCGTTAAAACTGCATTAAGCAATTTTCAAGAATTTTTTAGCTCTAGGCCCAGAGAGATTTACTATAAAAACATCTTGACTGGACATCACATCATCAGTCTGTTCAGACATCAACTATCACAAGAAAATGCTCATTACCTCAGACACTCATTGACCACACTGTCTAGGTACTCCATCTGCATCAGAGGTTCATATTGGACTGGACCCTATAGAGGCGTTACAAAACACAATTCAGATTTCATCAATGAAATAAAACGGTGAGAATGACTCCTGTACCAGCAAGTGATCTACCTTGTTAGGGAAAGTGGAGTCAATCTCCTCTTGCAGGCGTTTCATGACTTCAGGATTTCTTGCCAAATTGTAGGCCAAGAAAGTGAGAGTGATGGCACTCGTGTCGTAACCAGCAAACACAAACATTATCGCTTGAGAAAGGACCTCATGATCAGTAAGACCTGTCAGGACAGGTGAACAGGGAGGGAGATGACAGGAGGCGTCAAAACCTTTGCTGTGAATACATGTGAGTGTGCTTCTGTATGTGTGTGACGTCACTGTGTGATTACCTTTATGCTGATTTTCTTTCTTGGGTTCTTTGGCGGTCTGAGAGTCGGTCATATGTTGAAGCATATCTCCCGAATTCTGAAAACAGGTCAGATAAATAGTGTGCGTGTTCTCATGTTTTATGTGGGCATGTGTTTGTGAGTATGGTTGCGTAGTATGGCAATTTACTGTATATTATGAGATGACTGTGGTATATTGTTGGCCTTAAAGATCTCTGGTTTTATGTTGCAAATATATGAGCACTGGATTTTTGGAATATTTGGATTTACAGAATTTTTATGTACTGCAAAATGCATTGAAGTACTTTTACTTGTCTAGTATTTAATTCACTGTATTAGTCAACAAATGCCCATCTTGTGAGTTCATTTTTTACCTTTGAAATAGCAGTTGACAGAACTCTCCTCAAGGTCGATTTAGTACCTGGTCTGGAGCTTTCAACCATGTCACCTGATCTTTCTCAGAGTCTGCCCAGTTGTCATGGCAATGCAGATGTCCAAATTTCATTTTTCTGACCCCCTTAGGGACTTCTCATCCATGTTGGCTTAAAAGTTGAGTTTCAAAGTTCATCCTTGACCTTGTAATTTCACTGATGATATCTGGTGTTGAAGATCATGTGACATGATGGAAAGCTCCTGGAAAGCTATAAAATGGACCTTGAGGTGAGATTGTTTTGTCACCTGTTGTTTCTGACGTGAAGGATGAACTTTGAAACAAAATGTTTTGCCAACATAGATGAGAAGTCCTTAAATAGCTCAGAAAAAAACAGAAATTTGAACATCTAAGTTCCATGACAACTGGGCAGACTCCATTTGCCATTGAAGATCGTATGATGTGATTGAAAGCTCCAGAACGGCTATAAACGGCTATATATATATATATATATATATATATATATATATATATATATATACATCATGATATAAGATTAGACATACTGCGATAGAAGATTTTATTCATATTGCCCTCCCCTAGTTGTGTGTTTTGTCCAGACCTGGTGTGAGTCCCCTTTGCGTTCTGCTATGATCTTCTCCAAAAGCGTTGTAAAGTAAGCAATAGAAGCCTTAGGGAACAAGGAGAAACCCAGCAGCTCCAAGAGAGGAATAAATATGGGAAAACACCCTGAGACGAAAAAGGGGTTAACAATTATAATTTTAGTCACAAAATATTGAATATATTTTAAAAAGGTGTCATAGAAAAGCAGTGATGTACCTTGAAAAAAGAAAAGAGGTATGGAGAATCTGAACAGCTTCGTGGCATGGGTGATGAGGGGACTCGAAGGGTTTTTGATTGAATCCATATCCACACTGAATGCACAGCTTGCCATCACATCCATACTGTAGGCTCCCAAGAAGCTGGAATACACACGTTATATGTTATTATACGCATTATTGATGTGTGCTTGAAACCAGTGCCACAGGTAGTAGATTTCATCATGTTTGCTCCACAGTCGTCAGTTAGGGACACTGCAAAGAAACGTCAGCTGAGTTTAAAAATGCTTTCATTGTGAAGTTATTGAGTTCATGTTTACAAAAGTAATTTCTTAAAGCAGTGTTTCACTTAACATTAGGTTACATGTTCCCTCCGCTTCACTCCCTGCCACAAGGACACTACTTCCCCAGTAGGAGAGTGGGCAGCAGCTCCGGAGACGGACCTTCAGTTAGCAGCTGAAGCCACTCGAATTCAGCCAGAGCAAACCCTAGCGCCGTTTCGTCTGATGTCGTGGAAAAATCCGGCCCAGTGGCAGACATTAAGAATAACTATTAGAAACTAATAAAAATAGCCAATCTCCTCGTTGTTGGTCTCGTTTACTTATGTAGGTCATATAGAGGCATCGGTATCAAACTGGGACTGTTTCATAACCAGTTAAAAACTTTCAGAGTGCTTTTAATCAAAGGAGGGAAAATGGTAATATTGCACCCATCGAGGAAACCTTATGAGCTATCACAAATATGTATAAACATTGACATTTTAAATACATATCAGCCTTTGTGTAGATTGTAATTTCAATTTTGCAGATCTTACAGAATCTGAATGTAAACATTGGTTTTGAAGAAACTATGCTGTCAAAATTGATAAATATAGGATTTAGAGAGCATATTTGCCTTGATAGTGGGGACTTGATGATTAGGGTCTGGCTGAGTTTTTACTTTTAAAAAGTATCATCTAATTCAATCTCTACATTCATTTCCAGAGACTACATGTTTCATATTATAGGGCAAATAAGGTCTGCAACTAATCCAGTGGTTAGTTTGCCACTAATAAAAACCTGGAATGAGGGTGGTAAAAAGCGTACACTAGAATACACTAAAATATAAGTAGGTATCAAAATAATGAAAGGTAATGAAATAATGGACTGGTTACAGTTTTGTCAATTGTCAACAGAATCCTAAGAAAAATGGAAAAATGAAGTGGGTATTTTAATTACAAATGAAGAATGGATCAAAACCTGTAAAGAAGGACATAAAACAACAAATAGCCCCTTATGGCATGAATTTGACTGGAAAGTAAAAGTGAAGTTCTTTTGAACACCTCTAAACATATTCAAGTACGGTAACGTGCCTGATCTTTGCTGGAGAGATTGTGATTTCATAGGACATCACACTCATATATTCTTTGAGTGTCCAAAGTTAAAGAGCTACAGGGAAAATATACATAAGGAAATAAATAAAATTCTTAAAGTTGATTTAGCTCTACATCCTCTCAGCTGTTTGATGGGATCTTTCCGAATAATATATCTGTAAATAATAAATTCCTACTGAAGCGTACAACCTCCAACAATAAATCAATGGCGTGACAAGTTAAAAAATGTCTATGGAATATATAACAGCCAAACTACGACTAGACATGGACTTATTTGTGACTAGATGGAAACCAATAATGGAGTACCTTGCAGAAATAGACAGGAATTTAGTGACATAAACTCAAAACAGTATATTTGAAGATATGTTAATAATTATATATGTACCTTGCTCTTGGATTCTATGTGTCGATAAATATGTATTTTTATTTTTTATTACTACTACTACTTTTTTTATTTTTTTTATTTTGCTTTTTTTCTCTTCTCCTTCCCCTTTCTCTTTTTTTCGCCCTATACCTGGATGAAAGGAATGGACAAACAATATTTAAAAAATGGACACCCTTGTGAGTTAGAACAACTGTTTAAATGTAAAAACTAAACTACATGTTTAATATAGACATTATGTAACCTGTACCAAGAAGCTATGCTGGAACTATAACCTTGTTGTATGAGTGCACTGTTAAAGAATATACACAAAATAACAAATAAAAAGTAAAAAAAAAAAAAGATAGATTTTCAGTCAAATATTTGAAGTAAAATTAAAAATACTTATTTGTTAAAGGAGTAGTTCAACATTTTGGGAAATAAGCTTATTTGTTTTCTTGCTGAGAAGATTGAAACCATCTCATGTCTGTGCGGTAGATATGAAGCTACAGCCAGCAGTGTGTTAGCTTAGCTTAGCACAAACACTGGAAACAGAGGGAAACAACTAGCCTGGCTCCATCCAAACAAAATCCGACTACCAACACCTCTAAAGCTCACTAATTAACATGTTTAGTTCTTGTGTGGCCATCTTGGGTGGTGTTTTATCATTTAAAAAGCACAGATTTGCAACAACAACAAAAAAGAATACTAGGTTTGATTCATATAACATTTAGTAACCATTTATAGCATGATATTACTCACTCTTTCACATTAATAACTTCTTCGTTGTGCGCTTTGGACTGCAGGCTGGCTGTCAGTTTGCGGGAATGATGTTTCATGATGCTAAACATCTTAGATAAAGGAAAAAGTGCAAAATGAATACAAGTACATGATGGGTGAAGAAGACCGAAGTATGAGTTGAAGAAATTAGGAAAACTGACAACTCTTACCTCCTTTATACGGCCAGAGGTGAAGAAAGGAGACATGACGTTACGAATCCGTCTCCATTGATCATCCTCAGCCATAGACACTGCGTCATAGAGGTCTCCAGTCAGAGGTAAGTTCTAAAGGGGCATAGTGGTCAGCACACGTGTGTTTGTGGGTTTACAGTTGTATGTATCTGTGGAACAGCTGTTGATAGCAGGACCTTGGACAAAGAATTAGCAAGTGCAGTTTGTTGCACTTTTAATAACATTAAACAGTAAACAAACGTGTAAAAATTAAAAGTTAATATTTGTACTATGGACATGTTATTACACAGAGCTTTAAAGGAGAAGTTTAGTGGAATTCTGTATTTTTCTTATTGCCAACAAATTCCATGAAAACCCACAATGAAGTGATCCTTCTAACAAGTATTGTCTGTGTAGCCACAGCCTCATGTAGATATAGAGCACCATTGTTGTCCAAAAACTATTAAAAACGCAGAAATGAGCCACACCATTGCACTGGGTGACATGATCCTTCATTACGATGAACATGGGCACTGTACTTTATTCAGTGTTACACCGTCCTGCTGCTGTTTATACTCACTAGTACCAAATGTATATTAATTTGCAGCTAGTTACTCCTGTTTGAGTAACATTTGCTAAAAGCTACTGTGCCTAGAAGTTTTTGGAAATTAGCCTTTTTTTTAAATGAACTGTGGCACTGAATGCCACAGACAGGGAAGGGAATTACTGAGGGACTGAGTTGGTTCTGTTCTTTTCATTGCATTTGTTGACTATTAAGAAAAATATGGAATAACACCAGTCTTTACACAATTCAGCTGTCTTTAAGTAAAAAATAATTGAAACATCAAGGATTTCCCACTGTAGGAGCCTGCGGCAAAGGAATACAAGCCTGGATCATGTAAATTAGCGCAACAAAACGACTTGAAAAAATGGTCACTACAGCCCGATAAACCACTATCAACAGGTGTGGGACCAAGGTAAACTGAGCAATGGTGTGAAACTGCTTCCAACCATCAATGCATCCCCAATGAACAACAGCAGGAAAACAATATACTGGGTACATCACAGCGTTTTCAAGGTCAATCAACAATTGCTCAGTTAAATGAGGAGGAAAGGCAACCTACATACCATCATCAAATCAGTCAACTGCCACCAGGAGACATACTAACCATCATGCACAGGCAAAATGAAATTACAGCTGCTCTGGTGCAGCAGCAGCACAAGTTGTCTCTGCCACCACGAAATATTCCCACATTTGAAGGGGATCCTCTCCAATACAGAGCATTCATCAAAGCCTTTGAGCAAGGGGTGGAGGAAAAGGCAGGAAGAGCGGATTGTTTGTACTATTTGGAACAGTTCACTGGAGGACAGCCGCAAGAACTGGTGCGTAGCTGTCAGCATATGGCCCCTGAGCGTGGCTACGCAGCGGCAAAGAGCCTTCTGCAGGAACATTTTGGAAATCAGTACAAAATCACAACTGCTTATATGGAAAAGGCTTTGGCCTGGCAATCAATAAAATCTGAGGAGGTGAAAGCACTCCAAGCCTACTCCTTATTCTTGCGTGGCTGCTGCAATGTAATGGAGGAGCTCCAGTACATGCAGGAATTGGATATGCCTGGAAACATGAGAGCCATTATTGCAAAGTTGCCATACAAAATGAGGGAGCAATGGAGGACCATAGCTCATGACATAATGGAAAAAACCAACGGCAGAGCTCACTTCACTGATTTAGTCAAATTCATTGAGCCTCGTGTCAGAAATCTTTCTGACCCTCTGTTTGGTGACATACAGGACCCATTATCTGGTGTTGCTGGGATGAAAACTCTGACTAGGTTTAAATCACAGCCCAGGAACAGAGTAAAAGGAAGTATTGTTGCCACCGCAGTAACATCTATGGATGTGCCTGAAGGAGCTAAAGAGCCAGTATCAGATCAAAGTAAGAATGAGAAAGCTGGATGCCTTTGGGGAAGACGCACAAGGAAAAAATTCATTTTCTGAGGGAAAAGGGAGTTTGCTTTGCATGCTTATGTGTTGGTCACATGAGCCGGGATTGCGAGAGGTGCTTGACATGTAAAGTCTGTGGTCAAACTCATCCCACCGTGCTTCATATCAAAAGGCAAACAACAGCTCTGGAACAGCCAAAGGAACCATCTAATAGCCAGCCTACTTCACTCGAAACATGTGGACATACAGGGGCCGGTAAGGACAGATGCGTTCTATCCATTCTCCCTGTAAAGGTGAAGTCTGCAAAAGGAAATCACATCATACAAACCTATGCCTTTTTGGATCCTGGTAGTTCAGCTACATTCTGCTCAGAACATCTAATGCAGAAGCTGAATATTACAGGTAAGAGAACCAACTTCCTGTTGACCACAATGGAGCAAGAAACAATTATTCCAGCCTACTCCTTGAATGGTTTGGAGGTATCTGACCTGGACAACAATGGCTTCTATATTCTCCCAGAGGTTCTTACACAGAAGAAAATGCAAGTCACAGCTGCTAACATGATGACACCTGAAGAACTGGCTAAATGGCCGTACCTGTCAAAGGTGCACATCCCAAGCATAAAGGCAAATGTTGACCTGTTGATCGGAACCAACGCCCCCAAGATACTGGAACCTTGGGAGGTCATCAACAGCTGCGGGAATGGCCCGTATGCTGTTAGGACAGTACTGGGATGGATCGTTAATGGTCTGCTGAATGGAAACAGTGGTGCTTTGGAGGCAGGGCTTCCCTCTGTTATGGTGAACAGGATCTCCGTGTGCAGACTGGGAGAAATGCTGACCAATCAGTACAACCAGGAATTCAATGAAAGGACTATGGAGGAGAAGGAAATGTCCAGAGAAAACCTCAAGTTTCTGGAAATAGTGGAGCGCTCAGCAGTACTTCAGGATGGGAAGTACTGTTTAAAGTTGCCCTTCAAGAAAAAGGAGGTCTTTCTGCCCAACAACTTTGCAGTGGCTAAGCAAAGGATCGAGGGTCTGAGGAAAAGGTTCCTTAACAACAAAGGCTTGCACCAGGAGTACGCAGGGTACATGAATGAGCTTATTAGTAAGACCTATGCAGAACGAGTACCTCAGCAACAACTGCATTGTGGGAATGGGAAGGTGTGGTACATCCCTCACCATGGCGTCCACCATCCGAGGAAAGGATCCCTTCGTGTGGTGTTTGACCGTGGAGCCACATTTCAAGGAGCATCGTTGAACAGCAAACTCTTGCAGGGTCCTAACCTCACCAGTTCCCTGCTTGGAGTTCTGACTCGCTTCAGACAGGAACTGGTGGCATTCATGGGTGACATTCAAGCCATGTTCCACCAGGTAAAGGTTGCTGAAGAAGACAGAGATTTTCTGCGCTTTCTCTGGTGGCCAGATGGAGATCTCACGAAGGACCTTGTGGAGTATAGGATGACTGTACACCTGTTCAGCGCTGTGTCATCTCCCAGTTGTGCAAGCTATGCATTGAGGAAAACTGTTGATGATAACCAGTCTGAGTTTTCAACTGAAGTGCTTCAAACAGGCCAACAGAATCTCGACCATCAGAGAAACATCTGAACCCTCACAGTGGAGACATGTCAGGTCCAAAGACAATCCAGCTGATGATGCATCGAGAGGAATGAAGGTCTCTGACTTTCTGAGGAACAGCATGTGGCTGGAAGGTCCCGCATTTCTTTGGTAGCATGAGGAGGACTGGCCTAAAACTGTGTTGAATGTCTCAGTGGACTCTAATGACCAAGAGGTCAGAAAAGAGGCAACAACAAATGCCATCAGTGTGGGTGACGTGTCTAGTCCTACTGACCAGCTCATTACCTACTTTTCCGACTGGAGGAGGCTCAAGACAGCGAGCCTCCTCAGGCTAAAGGCCATGTTGTTGGCACACCCAAGAAAGCAGTTGGAGGCTTCTGTGGCTAACCATTCAGAGGAAACCAGTCAGGATAGTTTGACGCAGGCTGTAAGACAAAGGGTCACAGTGGCGTCAAGGAGTGGTGTCTTGACGCTGGATGATCTATTGGGAGCAGAGGTTGCCATCATTTGCTATTGCCAGCGACAGAGATTCAGTGAGGAGATTTCTGCTCTGTTATCTAAGAAGGCAACAGTGAGTCGACAGAGTCCTGTATATTGGCTGGATCCAATTTTGGAGGATGGACTCTTGAGAGTTGGAGGAAGACTGAGCAGAGGAGCAATGCCCGAGGAAGCCAAACATCCACTTATCCTCTTCAAAGATCAGCATGTTTCTACGCTCATTCTCAAGCATGTCCACCAGAATCTGGGCCATGGTGGACGGTCTCATACACTGTCCACAGTGAGGAAGAGGTTTTGGATCACCAATGCCAATTCAACTGCCAGGAAGATCATTGCTGAATGCAGTTTTTGTAGATGCCACAATGGAAAGGCAGTGGAACAAAAGATGGCAGATCTTCCAAGGGTGATAATCCTTCCTGATCTACCACCATTTACCAACACGGAGTAGATTACTTTGGACCAATCGAGGTAAGGAAGGGAAGATCAACCTGTAAGCGATACAGAGTTATATTTACCTGTATGGCGAGCAGGGCGGTCCATCTGGGGGTAGCAGTTTCGCTGGAAACAGACGCATGCATAAATGCTTTGCGGCGTTTTATCAGCAGGAGAGGACAAGTGGCACACCTAAGGTCGGACAATGGTACCAACTTCACTGGGGCAGAAAGAGAACTGAAGGAGGCTCTTGCTGCTTTGAATCAGGGTAAGATTCAAGGAGGTCTGTCGCATGTCGGAATCCGTTGGAGTTTTAATCCACCAGCAGGTTTGCACCATGGTGGTGTGTGGGAACGGATGATTCGTCTGGTGAGAAGGGTTCTCACCTCGATCCTACGTCAGCAGACGTTGGATGACGATGGACTTCATACAGTGCTGTGTGAAGTGGAGGCCATTTTGAATGATAGGCCAATTACCAAGCTCTCAGATGATCCCAATGACCTGGAACCCCTCACGCCTAACCATCTTCTTCTCTTGAAGGGTAAACCAGCTTTGCCACCTGGAGTGTTTGAGTCTCATGACCAATATGTGAGAAGACGATGGAGGCAGGCACAGTACCTCTCAGATCTTTTCTGGAAGAGATGGATACGGGAGTACCTGCCCTTGCTCCAAGAGAGGCAAAAGTGGAATCAGAAGAAAAGGAGTTTGGTTGCTGGAGATACTGTGGTAGTCATGGATTCTTCAGCTCCTCGTGGTTCCTGGCCACTTGGCAAGGTTCTGGAGGTTTTTCCTGACAAACAGGGGGATGTGCGTTCTGTGAGATTACAGACTAAATCCAACATCATTGAAAGGACAGTGACAAAACTCTGTTTGCTACATGGAGTGTAGATGTGTTTGTTTGTGCTGGACTTGGCCATAACTTGGTGTATTATAACATTTGGTTCCTTTGTTGTAATTTGTTTGAGTTGTTATGTCTGCAGATCATCAACAATTAGGGGCCAGTGTGTAGGAGCCAAATGTAGTGTTAGATGTTGTTTACTGTTTGTACATGGGGTGTCGCTGTGCTCATATTTAGAGCTCAGTTAGGCTATATGGGCAGGAAGGTCACTGTTGGCATCAGGTGTTTGACCCCGGAAGGGCAAAGGGTTTTTGACCACTGTGGCGGAAAGTTTTTTTGTCACCTGTACATTTTGTTGGTAGACTTCATTCATATTCATCTTTATGCAAGGAAACAATAAAGGGAATATATGCTGCAAACCAAGAAGAGCCTGCAGATTCTTGCTGAACGCAACGCACAGCAAATGGTAATAACAAACAAAGCAAGTGCGTCAACCAGGTCACTCCTGGGTTAGACATCTCAGTAGCTGTAATAGACTAGCTCCTACACCCACATTCAAATGTCATTCAGATGAGGTGTTATTTTATAAAATTATTATAGTTTACAATGTTTTAGCTGAACTAGCTGTGGCTAGGTTTGGCAGTGTCACCCTGCTGGACTGTTGGCCCGGCTATCCAATCCAGGAAGTTGGCATGTTTGAAGTGTTAGTTCCGTATACTAGTAGTACACATGTTAACATGTTAACATTAGCATGTTAGAAGATAACCTCTTTTGATTTACCCTCAGGCCAAACTTCACATTTTCACGATTTCTTTGAACCACAAATACTTGACTTCCCATTTCAAAAACACACAAGTTCCATGTGAAGGCACCATTAGTCTGCCTTAATCAATGAACAAAGGATCTTGTATTTGTCCTACACTCTTCTGTCTTTTGTTCTACTCAGTGTTAATCTTGTGTGATCTCACCCGTCGGTTGGTAAAGTGGGTGAAGCACTCCTTCACCAGGATGGTTTTCAACATGTCAGGGTCCGTCACAGCCAGTATGGGCCTCTTCAACTCATACCCGCTGGACATTTACACAAACACACATATTATTTAAATATTTACATTATATCATTATCATAGATATTATTATTATTATTATTATTAGATTCACTGCCGTTGATAACACTAGTGCTGACACAAGCAACCACGTGCTAACATGCTAAGGTTCAAGGGTCAAAACCTGCCAAACACACAGTTTCACAAAACATAAAATAATAATGGGTAGCTTGGTGTTAGGCTTAGTTCTTATATTGACACTTTAAAAGGCTTTGTAGACTCACCCCCATACTTTCCCATACTTTTGAACACACTCAGTGTCATCTAAGAAGTAAACCTGGTAACAGAGAATACATTTTTATCACAAATAGCAAAATACATAATTGTCTGTATCCTTACCAACTCAGTCTGTATTTTTAAATTCAAATGAGAAAAATGATGAAAATAAGTCATTTAAATTTAAAGATTTACATACAGGGTTGTGCCTGCCAACTGTGCCCAAGTACATCACTGGCTTCGGACCTGGGATCCCCAACTTCTCAAATATCCCAAAAGACCAGTTTCCATACCTATGCAAAACAGAAAAGCACTAAATCATGTCTTTAAAGTCAAATAGTGTCGGTCAAACACTGTTATCTCGAAAGGAAGCTTTAGTGCTTTCATGCATTCCTTTAAGTGACAAATTTCACATGAAGTACAAATACTTTGATTAAAATCGATCCCTGGCTCTTACATAACAAATAGGCAGACAAATGTGATCAGTAGAATCCATGTTTCCACAGAGAAGAAAGGAAGGTAGCCCATGGCTCTCTCTTGCTCGACTAAGTTGTTGTGATCTCAGCTTTGTACTGAACTCTGACTGCATTTCCAGGAGGCGTTTCCCCTTGTAGCTATGTTACATAATAACTCTGGCTCCCCTCCTTGCTCCTCCTCTGTAGTGACACAATACCCTGAAGGACAACAACAAGTTTCTGCCACCCACTCATCCGAGTATACACTATGTCTAGACATGTCTTTGAGTGAGCACAGATTGGGAATGAATATGTCTAAATAAAACAATTTGACAATCACACACCTAAGTACATGTGTCTGCATACATTTAGGAAAAAATGTGTTTAATGACTTTATTTATGTTACTATTTTGTCCACTTACACCAGAAACAAAAAACCCAGAAGAAATTGAAATGATTTCTTACTTTCGTGTTTGACTGCTTGTATTCCCGAAACATTCAAATGACAAATAGTCACTAAGAGACAAATATTCTACAAATAAATAAATATATATTAAATCTTAATTAAAGCTGTTTTCATGAACTTGTTCTTCCTTTCTCAACACAAGCAATATAATAATTTAGGTCACAAAATTGCAGCGTCGCAGATTGCAGAGCTAATAAAACGTTATAATTATAAATGCTCTTTCTGTCAATGATTCACATGGTATTGCCGGCTCCCATTGGTTCAACTTTTACACTCTTCCCTTACTCACGTAACAGGTCTGTGCAGCAGGAGATAAAAGCCTTCAGTCGTGATTTGGGGCTTTAGTGGAACTTGTGCTGCCTTTGTTAGAAGAGAGAAAACGTGCAGAGATGGGCTACCTCCTCTATTTCTCAGCTGAGACATGGACCCTCCTGGTTGCTCTCATTACATTGATCTTTGTGTAAGTGTTTAAGAATATGTGTCCCAGGTATTTGTACTGTGTTTATGTATGTTTGCCTGTGTGTGTGATAAAAATCTCTTTTCTTCTACCTCTGTTTTTGTTTTGTTTTGCACAGGTATTCCTGCTGGACATTTGGAACATTTAAGAGAATGGGCATCCCTGGTCCCAAACCAATCCCTTTTTTTGGCACTATGCTGGCATATAGAAAGGTTGGTAAATGTAACTTTTCAGACACAATGCACTTTAGATTTATACGAGAATGTACAGGCTTAGCAAGGTAAATATTGGCACGATGGAACACCTGACAAAGTGGGAACATTAAAATTTGTAGTGAAACTCTTAAAAAATGTGTAAGTTACGTTTCTGTGTCTGTAGTAGTGTGTAGTGTTTTCTTTGAAAAAGGTGAATTGACAAGTGAAGACAGATGGTGGTCATGAAAAAATTACTTTTGAAAAACTTAACACTAGTGTTGCTTTTCAGTAACAATGTCCTGTTTACTTAGGATAATCCACTGACCTTGTTAAGGACTGTTTTCAGAAGAAAATGCTACTTAAATATTTGTTAAAAAATAGTTCATAGTGAATGAAATTCCCAGGTTTAAACTTTTTATGAAAGGGGCAACTAATAGCCTTTTTGGAGTTCCATTTCTTTATGTATAAAAGTACAAGTATCTTAGGTATGTTATTAGATTTTGACACTGAAAGTTCCCATTTTACCAATAGTGGCTAAAAAAGGTGGTCTCTAAACAATGTATTTTAAGTCTGATCGTGGCCAGTGTTTGAACAAAAGATGCATCATGTTAACATGCACCACATACCGACTCCAGTTCTAGTTCGTATATCCTTCATAATTGAACACAATTATTGTTAATGATTTAGATATTTAAATATATGTTATATGTGTATATGTTAAAGTGGACTGAAGAAATATGTTCAATTTATAACCTGTATATTATTATTCTTGTACCTAGGGATTCATTAACTTTGACAAAGATTGCTTCGAGAAATATGGGAAAACATGGGGGTAAGTCTGCATGCTGTACAGTATGTGTGTGTGTGTTTCTGCATATAATGTTTATTTCATTGTTGTACTTAGAGCTGCTTGTCTATCCACATGAAGCATCTCTGTTTATAGTGTTGTACACATGTTTTACAAGAGTAGATTTGTGTGTGACTGCATTAAAATATCACCTGTTGTTTTATCATTTTTCTATTCATCTTCTGTTCTATTCTTATCATATTTAGCATTTTTGATGGCCGTCAGCCCGTGCTGTGTATCACAGAACCCGCCATGATAAAAACTGTTCTGATAAAGGAGTGTTACTCTCTCTTCACTAATCGCAGAGTATGCACACTCACCATATAACACACTCAATCACTCATTATGGTTGCTGCTTTTTAGTTGAACTCTCCTCATCATTGGCAGATGTTTCCTAACTCTGTTACAGAACTTCCGTCTGAACGGACCACTGTACGATGCCGTGTCCATTGCTGAGGACGACCAGTGGAGGAGGATCCGCAGTGTTCTCTCTCCCTCCTTCACCTCAGGAAGACTGAAAGAGGTACAGGCAGCCCTCTCCTGCGCTCTACCTCCTCTGCCCTTTATTGCATGTTGAACAGAACATTTTTCAACCAAGGTCTGTGTTGTAACTTGACTAGATTCTTTGTAGAGCTGTAGTTCCCAACCTGGCTTGTTAAAATGAAGGAACGTCTACTTTTGAGCCCCCTTCACAGATTATGGTTTCAGTGGACATGAGCTGTCATAAATTCAACCAAAAATGGATTTTCCCTTTCGAATGGTTTAATTTAAAGGATTTTTAGATGCCTAAAGAGGTGAAAGACTTCAGTATTTCATAAGAACAGCCAATATTGGAGAAAATTCAGAAAATCAAACATAATTATGTGTAACAGAAATGTTCTTTTTCTTTCTTTATCCCTTTTATCATCTTGTGGCCCTCAGACTTATCCTGGAACCCTTTTTGGGGTCTTGATCCCCGGGTTGGGAACCACTGATCTACAGTAGAGGAAGCACAAACAGAAACAGCAGGAACTCTGTGCCAGTGTACCGTACTGTGTATTCCATCTTCCAGTATTTCAGTAAGCCTGTGTATAACAAATCTGTCCCCCGTCTGTGCCTCAGATGTTTGACATTATGAAGTGCCACTCTGCTAACCTGATCAACAGCATGGCAAAGAAGGCAGACAAGGATGAGCCCTTAGAGCTGAAGGAGTAAGAACACTTTATACTCCAACATATTCCAATCATTTACAGTTATTCCAGAAAATGCATTAAGTCAAGTCTTTTTAAGCATGAAAGGATAAGGACTTCTCTGATGTGTTTGTGTGCCCTTTAGGTTCTTTGGACCGTACAGTATGGATGTAGTAACCAGCACAGCCTTCAGTGTAGACATAGACTCACTCAACAACCCCTCAGACCCCTTTGTCACTAACATCAAGAAGATGCTGAAATTTGACCTTCTGAGCCCTCTCTTCCTCACCGTTGGTACAGAATTCATTTTACTTCTGTAAAATGCCATTATTTATATCTTTGTCCTTTGCTGTATCTGTGCTAGGTGACTTACTGTGAATGTTTACAGTCAATACAGTCACTGTCTGTCCTGTGTTCTTGATAAATGCGTTGCTTTCTGTTGAATTCCAGCTTTCTTCCCCTTTATGGGGCCTATTTTTGAGAAGTTGGAGTTTTCCTTTTTCCCTACGTCAGTCACAGACTTCTTTTACGCTGCACTGCAGAAGATCAAGTCTAATCGAGAGACCGCTGAGAAAAAGGTATGGCTGTCTGTACATATGTGTATGTACATATACAGTATGTGTGTCAGCATATTCAGAAATATAATCAAGGCTATTCTCATATATGTCTACTTTTAGAGTCGAGTGGATTTCCTTCAGCTGATGATTGACTCCCAGAAAAACACTGACCCCATTAAAGTGGAACAGGATAAAGGTGACACACATACACAGCCACACACAGTATCTACACACACATTAAAAGCACACCTTAAAGCTATTCTAAATCATTTCTATCTCCCTAGGTTTAAGCGATCATGAGATCCTTTCTCAAGCAATGATTTTTCTCTTTGCCGGCTACGAAACAAGCAGCTCCTCTCTCACTTTCTTGGCTTACAATCTGGCGACAAACCCTCATATCATGAAACGGCTGCAGAAGGAGGTCGACTCCACCTTCCCTAACAAGGTATGTTGGGAGTAGGAAGAGGACAAGATTTGAGATATCAGGGAGGTCTCAAAATAATTAATTTAAAGCTGCTTTCATTGGTTTTGGGCCACTTGGGGGCAGAGGAACTTCCACAACAAGTTGACAAACCCAAAGATCTGATATATTATCACCTTATAAAGTTGTTATGGATAACATGCTTATTTACACATCCAGCAGGCAACATTAACAATCATCAGGAGTTGTGTTTATGGTCACCTGATGAATTTAAGTCAAATATTCACTTTTCTTTTAGCTGTGCTTTGAGAGAAGTATCTGGCTCATTAGCTGCTAGTTTGAAGCAGAAATGCTTCCTGTTTTACGTTGGTTTTCGTCTCCATTTCCAACTTGTCTTGCAACAGGAGTCGAATTAACCGATCAACTTGCTTGACGCGCAGGTCCGCACAACACGCAGTTGAGATTTGGGAGGTGTGCACATTGGCTCCTACGGTTACCCAACACCCTTCTCTGCGTAGGTTTGCAGAGACGCAGTTCATCAGCTGTTTACTCACTCTGTCTGCTAATTGGTGCTGGGCAGGCTACCTACAGAGCTTCTTTGCAAAAAAAAGCTACCTACAGTACTGGTGGTGGAAACAAGGTTGATGAGAATGGAATTTGCAGGCCATACAACCAAAACAAATGACAAAAAAAAGAGAGGCTAAAAAGCCCAGTAGAGCAGCAGAGTTGGGAGATAATTCTCTGGGTTTGTTACTACAACTGGCCCCTTTCACATTACACTTATTGTATAATTCATTGTTAAATGGAATAGTTTTGATATTTTGGAAAGACTAGAAACAGTTAGCCCCTGGAAAACTGCAACTGTTTTTACACTTTGGTTTTGTGTGGACAAAACCACACAAACAAACAAGATATAAAGTGTTAATTAGTGAGCATTAGAGGTGCTTGTAGGAAGCTTTTGTTACCTTCGGGCAGAGCCAGGCTAGCTGTTTCCCCTCGTTTCCAGTCTGTATGCTAAGCTACAAGACACAAGAGTGGTATCAATCTTCTGATCTAACCCTATAAAGAAATAAAGCAAGTCAGCATACTTCTATTATATAAATATTAATCAGTGGAGCCAGACAAAATTACAAGATGACATAATTTTGTCTTTTTGCTGAAATGTTAAAGTATGATGTAATTTGTAGTCACATCAATGTGGTTGTTGGATATTATAACCTTAAAGGGTAGATCAGAAACAGGTTTTTTTTAACCTCAGTACATTCATTACTGTATCCCTTCAGCGCTAACTTAGCCCTTACTTTATCAGAGTGGTGGTCTTCTCCTGAGCGGCATGAGTAAGAATTCATAGCAGTTATGTATATGTGCGTCTATGTGTTTGTGTAGGGTCCAGTTGACTACCAGGCTCTGATGCAGATGGAGTATCTAGACAGCACCATCAACGAGTCTCTCCGATTGTACCCCATTGCTCCACGTCTGGAGCGTGTGGCCAAAGCAACAGTGGAGATAAATGGCCTTGTGATTCCAAAAGATATGATTGTCATGGTACCCACGTGGCCCCTGCACAGGGACCCTGATCTGTGGCCTGACCCGGAGGAGTTCAAACCTGAGAGGTAGAGAAAGGATTTATATGTTTAGTTTTACCAAAACAGCCATGGAAAGGCCCTGAGCTCTGCAGGTCATTGTCTCATTTCTGTTATTAATGCATTATTATGTGTTTGTGTGTGTGTGTACCCTCAGGTTCAGCAAGGAAAACAAGGAGACTATTGATCCGTACACGTACATGCCTTTCGGGGCAGGGCCAAGGAACTGCATTGGAATGCGATTTGCTCTGGTGATGATGAAACTAGCTATGGTGGAGATCCTCCAGAGGTACAGCTTCTCTGTGTGTAAGGAGACTGAGGTGAGACCACAGATGTTCATCTTTACATTGCTTGTTATTGCTTTTTTTATGGAGTATGATTAAACTTATCTAAATATTACTTGTTGCCAGTTTGATAGCAATACTGAGGGTTATATAATGCCGAAGGTGGCCAATTATCAGTGTTATAAAGGTCTGTCTGTTCAAAGATCAAAAGCAGCGACCTGAGACTTTGAACAAGAACACAATATATACTGTATGTGTTAAAATGTCATCTGTTCTGTGCATGAGGTTTCTACCCTCTGTGCTAGTACTGCCAGTGGTTTGCAGATTTCAAATAATAAGGCTGAGTTTTATGCATTGTTGACACTTCTTTTCTCTTCACATGTAATTTCCTGCCAGGTGCCCTTTGAGATGGACATCCAGGGTCTGCTAATGCCAAAACGACCAATCAAACTGAAGCTGGTGCCACGGTCTGAACCCTCAAGCTAAAAAAACCAGCAAGATAAAGGATGATCATTTTAATCATGTGGTATACAAACCTATTGTGAATAAACACCATTTTCAGTGGTGGAAAGTAACAAAGTGCATTTACTCAAGTACAATTTTGAGGTACTTGTACTTAGTATTTCCATTTTCTGCTACTTTATGCTTCTACTCCGCTACAATACCGAAGGAAATATTATACTTTTTACTTCACTACATTTATTTGATCACTGTAGTTACTTTGCAGATTCAGGTTAATAATACAAAATATAATCAACAAATAAATTATGATGATGTATTATTAGATATATATTGGATAAGACAGCAAGCTACCCAGCAGATACAGTATATAAAGTAATTAAAATCAGCCCCACCTTTATCAGCTGCAGCATTAAAGTGATGAACACATTAATGCATCAATAATTATAATCCAATAATATAATAAAGATTATTCTGAAATGGACTGTTCTGCATAATACTGAATAATATATTACTTTTAGTACTGTAAGTATATTTTGATGAGTAACATTTTGAATGCATGAATTTTACTTTATTTCTACACTGTGGTATCGCTACTTTTACTTACTGTAAGTAAAAGATCTGTGTACTTCTTCCACCAGTGTCCATATTTCATCTAATTTTATCATGGTAGTAGTACTGTTGTGTGTACATCTGTATCAGTTACTTCTCCTTTTTTTTGTTCCTGTCAAAGCTTTTATCAATATCTAACCTAAACTGAGTGACAAACTGTGTTAACAATAAATTATAGTTTGAATTTTCCATGCACACTGTCATTCTTACGTGTGATTTGATTACTCTTATAGCAACACGCAACTTGCAGGTACTACAAATGATTAAAGTGTGGCTTTACAATAGCAGTATGACAAAGACACTTTGATACTTACAAAGAAGTTTTAAAAATATGAGGGTCATTTCTTTCCCACTAAGTCAAACATTTAGTGGTCAGTCTGAGGTGTGGGCCGAGGTCTGGTGGACAAAATAACAAAAAACATCTTACAATATACCGTAATGCCACACAAGTTACAACAGCACCACCCACTACTGTCTCATCACTTAACCATACAGTTAAATCAGCACTTCTTGGATAACAAAAGCTTCACCAAAGGAAGTACTGATATTTATTACAGGCTGATTGCACAGGCTTTCATTATATTTTGCAGGTGTATTTCTTCACGTTGTACAAATACAAGTAAAAGTCCTGCATTTAAATAAAAGTATGGAAGTATAATCAGTAAAACGTATTTTAGGTATTTAAAGTAAAAGTACTCAATGTAGAAAAATGTTCCCTGTGACTGTTATACTATTATATATTATATCATTAGATTATTATTATTCATGCATTAATGTAAAAGCAGGATTTTACTGTTGTTGAGGTGGAGCTCATTTTTTACTTTGTACAAGACTGCAACTAATGATTATTTTCATTATGGATTAATCTACTGATTATTTTCTATTACAAAAAATTATTAAAAATAAATTAAAATAATTAAAAGGAAAAGCATCAAATCCTCAAATTTGTGAAGCCCATACCTTGAAGTGTTTTTGAATGAAAAATGACAAAATAGTCGCCAATTAATTTTCTGTGAATTGATTAATTGACCAATTGTTTCAGCTGTACTTGTATTGTTACTGTTGGGTAGTTACATTTTTAACAAAACATCATATTTTATAAGCTCTTCATATATTTTGTTTGTCTGGCTGATATCTGAATGAACCCTCTTCACTTTCTTCAGTGGTGGAATGGAAAGTACATTTACTCAAGTACAAATCTGAGGTACTAGTTACCACGAGTCTTTTCTTTTCATGCTGCTTTATACTTCTACTCCACTATATCTCTGAGAGAAATATTGTACTTGTTACTCCACTACAATTATTTGATAACTTGAGTTACTAGTTACTTTACAAATTAAGAATTTTGCAGTGAGTTAATGTTTGACCAGATATTTAAATGGCCTACTGTGATTATGCAGCAGTTACCATGTGTGTCTCTCTCAATGTTTTATATCACAACAGCGCACTCGCGTGGATGGTCTGTTGTTCATTTATTGTCCATGTGCTCCTGCTCCTTCCCGGATCCATTATCCGAGTTTTTCAACCATCTTGTTCTTTCCATGTTTATAAACAGAGGGTAGAGATAAAAAAAAAAAGAAAGAAAAAAATCTGAGGTGGGCAAACCAGCCACACTGCAGACACCACATGTTGAGAAAAATCTACAGGTTGTCTGCTGTAAATAGCTGAAATCTGTGATATTACAGCAAACCTGTCAATTAAATTCACCCCAAACTGTATCTTAAGGAACAACATGATGAACTGTAATCCCTGTGGATATGTTTTTAGTGGCTGTAACTTCTGTGATTTATCAATTTAGTTTTTATATATTTTTTGTTTAATGCACAGAACCATTTGCATTTATTCGCGTCCGCACTCCAGGAAAGACTTGAAAGTGAAAGACTAATAAATGGTCACCTCTGAATAATATCACAGCAGATCACAAATCTCGAGATACTTCTGAACTCAGTCTCTTGTTTCCTGGTGTGACGACATAAACTGTAGCCTATCGATCGAGGTGTCCAGATGTGGCGTTCAGGGAACAGAAGCCGCAGCCATGATGGCCGTGTTGTGGACTACTTTTTTTTGCTGTTATCGCCTGTTATCCGGGGTCAGTGACCGGAATTACTGTATGCTTTTATTTCTGCAGTCAACATTATTAGTCTGAATTAGAAATGGATTTTCAATTTGCAACATAATGTGCTATTCTGCGAACCGTTGCGCATACTTTCTCTTATGCACTTTTATTTCCGTTTTTAAATTCAACTTATTACTGCACTGTAAGAGAATCTTGTCTCTTATTTTGTGTCTAATTTATTTAATCTCACTCTATTCTATTTTATTTTCCTCTTCATTGTGTTTTTGAATATTGTTCCCACGCTTTTTTAGCCTCATGTAAAGCACTTTAAATTGTGTATTAAAAGGTGCTATACAAATAAACTTGCCTTGCCTTGTTGCTCATGTTATTTTAACAAACTAAAAGGACCATATACACTAAATCTAAGTCTATGTCCAGCCCAGGAAATCTGTATATTTAGGATCAAACAGACCTTAGTTAACATATTTTGACAAACCGGCGTGTTGTGTTGGGTCCCACACTGGAAACTGTTTGACGACCGAATAAATATTTCTGACATAATCCCCAGTAGCCCTGAACTAATCGGGGTGGAGGAGTTTGACTGTGCAGAAATCGTTATGTTTAATAAACTAATAATATAAGGGACGCTCCTCCTAAACTAAATGTAAACATTGTAGCCAGGAGAAGAAATTTAATCCTGATTTTGTTGAATGGATATTACATATATGTCGGTTAGATGCAAGTTCTGCATTGTACATGTGCTGTAACTGTTGAGTCTTGTATGATTATCTTTGTAGCAGCAGTTTATGGAGGAGGCCCTGAACGCATCACCAGTCCCGTTCGTGCGGAGACTCCGGTCCCGTTCTTGCGCCGACCCGGACTCCATGTTGTTCAGACAGCCACGGAGCGAACAAGTGCCCTGGCCGAAAACTCTCACGTTGCAACTCTGTGTGTGCGAGAAGTAAAGTGTGTGTGCGCGCGTGTGAGTGTGTTGACCCTCCGAAAGAAGATGGCAGACTACCGGGACGACACCGGAGCTCGAGCCCTGCTTGCTTTACAGTCGGCGCCGTGCAGTCCCGTGCGCGTCGCGGTGACCTCGCACGCCTATCACCAGCCCTCGCTCGCCCTGTTGGGTCCTCCGTTGATGGAAGCCCGCGCCGACGCCGGGATTCTTCCCGTGCGCCTCGCTTGTCCTCCTCCGCAGGCCCTGGCCAGGCTCGAGGGCCGGGACTTTGAGTTTGTCATGCGCCAGAGGACGGTCACTATAGGCCGGAACTCGTCCCACGGCTCCGTTGACATCAACATGGGTCACTCGAGCTTCATTTCACGGCGACACCTGCAGATCACCTACGACGAGGCGAACGGGTTCTCCCTCCGGTGCTTGGGCAAGAATGGCGTGTTCGTTGACGGGGTGTTTCAGCGGAGAGGGGCGCCGCCGCTGCCGCTACCTAGAGAGTGAGTAACTTACAGGCAGTTAGCATAGCCGCTACCGACAGGCTAATTATGGTAACACGGTGGCTGGCTGTTGCAGGACTGCCACAACTTTAATGTCCATTTTATACATTAAACAAACGGATGGTCAAACAGCCTGGGAGCTGATGTCATGTTTTATTTTGTATCCCCTGTAAAGTCGCCCCCCCCTCGTCTTTTTGGACACCTAACGGTTGAATCAAACCGTAAAACATTTATAAAACTATATGTGGGCTGTGTGGACACATAGCTAAGAAGTCTTTATAATGTTGACTGGCTTTCTAAACATTTTGAGGGGGGACATTTATAACGTACATTCACACGACCTCCATGTTCAAACCGGAGACAGATTCTGACGGGGATACAAAGTTTGTCATGACACCCCTAGTTAATCGGAGCGGTTTGATTTGGTCTGATCGCTTCGGATAAGTGTACTGTAACCTTGATTTAGACAGTGAAGCTGTGACATAATAAGCCAACTTATCTCCACTTTAGCTGTGAAATTATAATTAGTATTTATTTGTCTGGAGGCCAAAGGGACCTCCTCAGGGGTAACGTCACCCCACTTTGTGAATTAACCCAGCTAGTTTTAGCCGTTAGCAAACTTAGCTTCATTTGGCCTATCACCAAGACACAGCGCAGGCTGGTTAGCAAATGTTAAAAAAAAAGAAGGGTGCTGATATTTCGCACAGAGGGGAGTTGTCATGTTGTGGTAGAATTGACCTTTTATAACATCCGAACATATTTTTCACATTGAAGTGTTTTGGCTGCTGGTAAAAATCGTGTCTCAACACTTTTCAGAGCGATCATGTTAGCTTGTTGTGACATTGTTAGCCAACGTGTCGCCGTCACGTAAACATTAATGTAAACAAACGCACCCCTGACAGCTCAGCTCTCGAGTTTTGTGGGAATAGGTGCGTTTGGTTTGTATTAAAATGCGTTTTGTTTGTTTTTTGAAGGGGAACTATCTGGTTTTTAAATGTGATTGTAGTTCTAACTGTTGTTGCACCACAGTGTGGGTTAAATATTTTGCCCTCACTGGTTCGTTTAATACAGTAGCAATCGTAAAAACTCAAAGCTTTGACTTTGTGTGTGTGTGTCAATCATAGGGTGGAGCGGGAGGAGGAGGGGGGAGGGGGAGGGGGGGAAGTGTCCCCTTATCCTCTCTGATTGGCTGTCAAGACTGTTTGGGGGTGTGTCGAGCAGTGAACAGGAAGTGCCTGCTGAAATGACATCCTCATTGCAGGAGCACATGGAGTAAACACAAGACTCACAAACCAAGGCCATATCCAACACAGCCATGTCCGCATGCGTTGTTCTGGCCCTGGGGCCTGTCTCAGGATTACAAACTTAGCTGGGAAACTGTGCTGAGTTAAGACTGGAACCTCTTCAAATGTGGAAGAGGGCAATTAATTAGTTATTTTGGTAATCTTGGTACGTTCACAGTATTTACACATTATATCATTTTAAAGCTTTGAGTCACATTGGATTAATTAGGTGATTTGACACTGCTTAGCAGAAAGACAAATCTCCACAGACTGATCTAAGTTCAGTACAAATACAGCACAGCACAGCACAGCTGCTTGTATTCACCCCCTTAAGTCAAACTTTAGTGGAGGCACCTTTGGCTAAAATTACAGCTTTGAATCTGTGTGGTTTAGTCTGTATCATCTTGAGACTGCCAATTATTCCCAGTTTTCTTTACAGAACTGCTCAAGCTCTGTTAAGTTTCACTGGGACCCGGAGTGAGCAGCAGTTTCAAGTCCTGCCTTAAATTTCAGATTGGACTGAGGTCTGGACTCTGACTTGGCCGCTACAGGACATTTACATTGTTGTTTTTAAGTTGTTCCTGTCTAGATTTCTCTTAATGTTTGGGGTCATCGTCTAACCCGTAAAATACATCTTCTTTCAAGGCATAGCTCTCTTGTAGGCTGCAGCAGATTTTCTTCATGACTTTGTTTTTGTATTTTGTTGCATTTTATTTACCCTCTACCTTATCCAGCCTTTAATGGCCTGCAGCAGTAAAGCATCCACACAGTATACTGTTTTGGCCTTCTGTTTTGGGTGATGTGCAGGACAAAGAAGCTTAATTCTGGTCCCATTAGACCATTGAACCTTCTTCTATTTTTTCTCAGAGTCTCTCACATGCCGTCTAGCAAACACTATTCAAAATGTCATGTGAGTTCTTTGAACAGTGGCTTTTTCTTTGCTACTCTGGCATACAGCTGGGGCCAATGAAGGAAATAAGCAATCGGTGTTTTATACACAGTCTCTTCCATCTCAGCTATGGAGCCCCAAAACTCTTCCAGAGTTGCCACAGACCTCTCTCCTCCCTCACTACTAGTGCTCTTCTTACATGGACACTCGGTAGTTGAGGGTGGCCTGCTCTGGGCAGAAACAGCTGTGAGCAGACTGTTCATGGATCCAGTATTGGATTGGCAGATACAAATTATAGAGAAAAGATGGAACATTTCTCCCATATTTTTAACTGAAACTGCTTACAACAAGTTAGTGGTCCTGTCTGAATGTTTTGTTTTTTTTAATTGTTCGTCTGCACAGGGAGGTCTGAGCCTGAGCTCAGTACCCCTAGAATTAGTAGGGATTCATTTTCTTGCTCAAAGACATCAATCATCATATTTGGGCAGATAAGATGGTTGCAGTCACAAAGACTTAACTACACTGAATATACGACCTTGCTGCCCGTACCTGCTGGGAAAAATTAAAACTATTTACATTAGTCATTAAGGTTCCATTGTAAAACATTTACTCAATCCCTCACACACATAATTATTTTCAAGGGCTTTGTTTAGGCTTGAACTACCATGGGCCTGGACTGATCCTTGCTTTTATTGAGGCAGTTGTCCAGACCTGCTAAAAGAAGAGGAAATACAGGCTAACGGGGGTTGTGTTAAGTCTACACCAGCCTAGTTTTGTCCACGAAAGGTGTTGACTTAAGATATTGTTTATATTATAAACAAACCCCTATAATTAACGGGAAAGTGTCATTGCTTGATGATATGATTTTAATATTTCTAAATAAAAGACACTGGGTAAGTGTTAGCATTTTGTCAGATTTGTTACCCACTATGTGTAACTTAAAACATATAATAACATTGAGATTTCAAGTTCATTCTTGAGATCTTGGACACAATAGTTGACAAAACATTCTCACCACAAGGTCCACTTAGTAGCTGTTCTCTAGGTTTCGATCGTATCACATAATACGACTGTTTTTTTTATACATTTCCATTTACCTCAGCATTTTAAGAAGAGAAGTTTGAGTCATAAGACAAGTCTGGAAAGTACTCCTAAAAATGGAAATTTCAATATCTACATTTCTATGAAAACTGGGCAATCTCCATCTGCTAAGGAAGGTCATGTAATATGACTAAAAGCTCCAGAGAAGTCATTATAGAATGATATGTTATACTGCCTAGCTGTCGAGCATTGTAAAGGAGAGAAGGCACTAATTAAGCTTTGTCTCTCTTTCTCTTTTCTTCTGTCCGGTGACTTCCACCATCTCTCCCTCCTGCTGTCCTGCTCTATAGGTGTGTGTTTCGTTTTCCCAGTACGGTAATCAAGATCCAGTTTATGTCACTCCTGGAGCCCGAGGAGCACCGAGAAAGGGAGCAGCCATCTCTTCCCCCTCGCCCGCTTCTGCCCCACATTTCCCCCCTCAAAATCAGCATTCCCACAATGCAGCAGCACGAAGAGCACATCAGGGCATTTGGCTCTCCGCTGCCCTCACCCACAGGCACCATCAGGTAAGGAGAGACCCACACACACAATGACATGAACCCCAGCAGATATACATTTATAAATGCAAACACAGCATATAATATACACACTTTATATGCAATGCAGATTGTTCAGATATGGCAGTAGGAGTCAGTGTTTTTACTTTTTAAAGTATTTGGAAGCTGTTTCTTGTAAACAAATTTTCAGTTCATTGTTGTGACAGTTTAAGCTCAGTGCTAAGCTTGCTGAGCTTTAATGTATGGTTTGATTGAGTCTCCAGTTGTGGGTTTAAATAAATAATATTAATTGGTAGTTAATAATTTGATTAGTCTACTGACGGAAAATTAATTCTCAACTGTTTTGATAATTGATTAATTGTAATTTTATAAGCAAAAACACCAAACACTCCCTGATTCCAGCTTCCTCAATTTGAGGATTTACTGATTTTCTTTGTCTTATGTGATAGTAAACTTCGGGTTTTGGTTGGTCTGACAAAACAAGCAATCTGATGACATCACTTTAGGATGTACACAATCATAATAAGCATCTCCTTGCATTTGACTTTTTATACATATACCCAGTGATTAATTTACAAAATAATTCAGCAGATTAAGCAAAAATGAAAATCATTGTTTGTTGCAGCCCGAATATAATATGCTGTTTATTAAGGTTTGCACAATCAATTAAACATCAGTATATTACACTTTACACTTTTATGTAAGTGCTTGTCTTCTTGTTTTGTGCAAAGTAGGAGGTTGCTTGTTTTTCCAAATGGGTATCAGTGATGGAGGGACATGCACTGAGACTGAAAACCTATTTAAGAAACAGCACGTTTATAACTCAGTTGTGTCTTTGCATGTCGCATGATAGTCGTAAAACACTTGCTGTATCAAAGTATATGAGCTGTTTACATTTTCCTGTCTTGGGTCTGTGCCTGTTTATTTATGTTTATATAGTCATCTGCGTGGATTTGCAAACATGCAAGGCTTAATATCCTTTGGTTTCACTCCTGTCCAGTTGTGACCCAAAGGCCTCAAGTGTGTTTTTTCCAACCACTCACTATATCAGCTCATTTTCACCGATAATATCCTTTCTGGTTGGAGGTGTACTCATCAGCTGCTGCAGTGTCTCCGTTGAGATGGAAACCTGCACTTAAATGAGCTGTGATAGCACATGTTTGAAAATGACTGCTCTATAAATGTATACAGCATGTGCAACTGGCAAGTGTGGCAGCCCTGAGTGTGCCCTCTGGTGGTCTGTGTTGGCTTTCACATCCTACATCCCCACCAATGTCAGCTTGTGTGTGCCTGCCTTATATGGAATGGCTGCAGCTTCGAGGCGCGTGATTGGCTGTTGGGCAGATTGTTTTGCCTGTAGGCCGTTTTTCCGTCCATTCGTGGTTTCCTTTTTTCAGAGCCCCCCTACCCCTCCCTCTTAGCCCTCAGCTCCTGTTCTCTCGCACGTGGACACACACACACAACACACACACACAGAGTAAAGACGCTTGCTCATACATCTCTCCACCACTTTCACTGTGGCCTTTTTCGGGCAGGTTGTTGTGCCACCTTCCTTAACAGTACCCACATAGAGTGCATACAGCAATACAAGAGTATTGTGTAAAAGCACGTGCTCCCACTTAAAACACCACAGTGTCTCTTCACAGGGTGGTAAGAGTCACTTTTCCTGTTTGGCAACTTAAATGAACTGTATATAATAACATTCTTCTGCCCCTACCAACATTCACACTTGTACTGTGTCAGAGGAAAGTGAAGACAACCCTTGCTCCCTCGTGGAGGCACACATAACTTTTAATGAAGTTTTAAGTATGTAGAGTTACAGATACAATTATGTTTTTTTACTTAAGATGTCCCTGAGCAACAATAGAAGTTTCTGTTCGTCTTCATTCATTTTTCAACGCTAAGCTTACAAAAGCCACTTTCAAAACACAGCCTGTAGCCTAGTTTCCCCAGCCAAAAAATACAAACATATTCTGTGTGTGTGTGTGTGTGTGTGTGTGTGCGTGTGCGTGTGCGTGTGTGTGCGTGCATGTGTGTTGCTAAAGGCAAATCAAAGCACACTGACTCTCCCAGAAACCACTGTTTGCTTTACCAACAGAAGCAGGTGTGTGTTGTATAACCTGTTGGGTTTTCCCTGTATTCTGTCTCTCAACAGCACCAGATAAAACCTAGTTAATAATTAACATACTTTTGAGTATTTTTGCTCATTGTTGTCTGTTTTATGATCACTTTATGTGTTCTGTATCTGAGCTGTAATCATTTTTCCAAACTTCGTTCTTGTGTGTGTGTGTGTAGGAGAAATTGTGTCTTTGTACTGTCGCACTACCAATGTCGCTAATATGCTGAAAGGATTATATTCAAAATATCAATTTTGATTCTGTATGATTGTTTTAAATTGGACTAGATTTTTCAAATAAAAATACGATTAAATCACCAGAAAGACATAAGGATTATGTGGATTTTCCTTTATGTTTATCTATTTCTTGCAGTCCGATTAAGTTTTCCTGAAACTGATCAATAAGCGTTTTTGTAATTTCTACCATTTTTTCAGTATTCCCAAATTACATAGAGTATTTAGTAAAACAAAACTGAAATATGGAAAAGAAACAGGGAAGCTTTACTTGCTCCTTGTTTTCCTGTGCCATTATTAGACCACCATACTGTAGTATTCTCATTCATTTAATGTTTTTTCCCTTTCTTTTACATACTTGCAGTATTAGCCTCATTTCACAAAAACTTAACAGTTTTCTGTATATTTGTTTAATGGTTTATCAGTGACTCTTGGAAGTTTTTATCACTAATTTGGGCTTTGTTTTAGGGTGACAAAGACATTTCAGGATGTGATTTTTATGCATTTAGAGGCTTTATATGACATTTATAATACACATCTCCTGGAATCAAACAGAATTTAATCTTGACTTATCATCAGTTAACTTATTATTAACATATTACTAAGTTCACCTCACTTAGAACATGTTTATGTACCCAGAGAGAGATGATCACATGAATTCTAGGTTGTATGTGTCCAAAGGTCTACCCCAGTGAGACTCAGTAGAGCTAAGAACTCCATTTTAAGTTAAAACCGAGCTGCTAAGTTATACTATGAAGCTGTGTAGTGACCATAGCAGCTGTGACTAGTATCATTGATTGCTCATTCATTAAGAAGGGGGATTAAATTAATCTTGTTTATTATATTTTTACACTGGTATTGCTTTCAAAAGTGACCTTAAACCATCACGTTAAGCCATTAACACGGACTCTTTCCTCTCTTTCTCCAGTGTTCCTAACTCCTGTCCGGCTAGTCCACGAGGAGCAGGGTCATCAGGGTATCGCTATGGACGCAACGTGACCTCTGACCTCCAGTTAGCAGCTGAATATGCTGCCAAGGCTGTTTCTGAGCAGAGACGAAGCATTGCTGAGCAGAGAGGCGGGGGAAGTGAGCAGCGGGGGGAGTCGGCCGGTGGAGACAGCCCCAAGGTGAAGACCCAGTAACATCAAAATGCGCCAATTGCCCCAAAGAATGCATCATTTTCCATTATAATTGTATACGTATCATAATCTTCTTGTACAGTGCGTGCTTTAGGATGTGTGGATGTTAATACTTGTGTCTCGTTCATCCAGGATGAATCCAAGCCACCTTATTCCTATGCACAGCTGATCGTCCAGGCCATCTCTTCTGCCCCGGACAAACAGCTGACCCTCAGTGGCATCTACGCCCACATCACCAAACACTACCCCTACTATCGCACTGCAGACAAGGGCTGGCAGGTAGGGTCTTTCTGTCTTGATTGCTGTCTTGATAACTGGATGTTAATGGCTTTCCATGGTTTGCCATGACAATCCAAACTTTACAGCCAAGCACTATGGGAAGGTTAGCTTAGTAACCCACTGAAGATTATGGTTGTATGATGAGATCGGAAGACTTACTAACAGTTATATAGCTACAGATACTGTCAGTACTTTCAGAAGAAAAGAAAGAAACTGTGTCCTGAAATGTTTGTCCTGTTTAGGATCATACAGTTCAAGTTCTGTGATACTTCATTTCAAATGAATATTTCTGTGTGTCCATTGACAAAATACTGTGATTTATTTTGCCTCCCTCCAGAACTCAATCAGACACAACCTGTCTCTCAACCGCTACTTCCTGAAAGTGGCCCGCTCTCAGGATGAGCCTGGGAAAGGGAGTTTTTGGCGTGTGGATTCTGCTTCCGAGAGCAAGTTGGTGGAGCAAGCCTTCAGGAAAAGACGGCAAAGAGGGGTGGCTTGCTTTAGGACGCCATTTGGACCTCTCTCTTCTAGGTAAGTGGGTCACCTGTGGCCTTCAGCGGCATGAGCACACGAGACTGTCAGGCACACTCAGACACATGCTCTGTCGCTTCTGATTTGACTCGGTTAACCCTTTCTCCCTTCTCTCTGCTTCTGCTCCTGGCTATCATTTGATTGGATAGAACAAAGTAAGTCTAATTTCTAGGATAATATATTCAGCAGAAGGTACTGGCAGTGAAGGAGCTCTGTATGTTAATAGAAGTCTCTTGATGTATTCATTCATTTCTTTGGTCTCTCTCCTTTGCATCTGTCTCTCTTCCCTTCATTCCTTCTTTTTCAGGAGTGCCCCTGCATCCCCGACCCACCAGGGACTTCTTTCTCCTCCATCCAGCGGGCTGCAGACTCCTGAATGTCTGAGCAGGGAGGGCTCTCCTATCTCCCACGACCACCACGAACAGCTGGCTAACAAACTGGCATCTGTACCAGAGTATAGGTACTCTCAGAGTGCCCCAGGTGAGCCTGCATGCACACATAAATACACACAAAATACATTCAAAGACACACACATGAAGGCTTTCCTATACACTATTAAACAGGTGAAATTGTTGTTTGTGTCTTTCTCTGCGTAGGATCTCCAGTCAGTGCTCAGCATGTCATCATGGCTGCACCCCCTCACCCAACAGTCCTGCCCTCAGGCCCGGGGAAAGCCCTTGCTTTAGTTCCAGGTGGTGGCGGCCAAGTCCAGCCCATCCACGTGCTTCAGAACTCCCCACAGTCCTCTGTCACCATGGTGCGGGTGGTTACCAGCGGCCCTCTAACTTCCAACCCTCCTAATGGGTACAGCGTCCCCTCTGTTGGAGGAGCAGAGGGCAACAGTGAGCTCAGAGGTACAGCCATGGGAATCTCTTTTAGAAGTGCTTTGTCTGTACTTTGTGATATGTTAGTACCTGATTATTACATAAGTTGGTCTGCTCATCTCCAGTTTGAACTATTTAAAGCTGTTGGGGGCTTGTCATACTCCATAATTGTTATTTCTGCAGTATTGTGAAGATATTTACAACGGTGTCAGTTTGCTTTTAGCTCCCACACATTTTATTGGCCGTGTGTTGGCTACATTCACATGTTAGTTTTGAACTTTTGGGATAGTTAACTAGGTTTAGGATAATTGTATGTTTTTCGTCTCTGTGAAATGCACGATTGTGTATGAATGTGAACCTGTGTCATGCTGTCGTATGATACTCATACTGTGACTCTTGACCAGTTAACATCTGGATCGGTTTGGCTAGGGGTGGACGGTATAAATGGTAGAGAAAGTACAATGGTATGAATTTGCCCTACGGTATGAATTTTAGTAGAGCCCTCATTTTGCTTGACCAAAAACAAAAGTTGTCCCGAGAGTCGTTGTCATCAGCGCCAGCGAATCGTCTGGAAAACGTGAGAGCCCATGCTGCTTTGTTTGTAAACGAAGAAAAGTCTGAAAGCGCTGCACCATGGATGTATTATAGGCTCTTATAATCCATCCATGCGCTGCGCACTGGAGTGGGGCTGATCGCTGATGGCTGAGAATAAGACACCACTAAGCCCTCTACCATTGTAACATCGTGATTTAAAAGCCGTCGATCTGATTGGCAGGTTATGAGGTGATTTATAAGAGTGTGAACATTTTTTTAAAATATTTAAATATTTAAAAAATCTATTTAATAGCAACGTCTCCTCTATTCACACAACGGCTACCTCTTACAAGTCCGTGTGTCTGTGCTTGGTGCGACAATATCACAGCATCATGTTCCGTTTAACATTATTATCTTATCTTTAATATCACAATCCAAATCATATCCATAACGTTAACTACTCTTACGGAGCGCACTAATTACAAACTGGTTTGTAAGGATTTAAAATTCACTGCACACTGCTGATTAACGGGCGGACGTGCTGCTCCACCAGGAACATCTCTAAATGCAGAGTAGGACACAGATTCTAGAGATTATTTTTATATCATCTTAGTTCTGATAGTAAGTTAGTTAAAATCGCCCTAATGTCGGAGTAGGAAAAACCTGATTATTATAGCTCCTTGCGCCTGATTTACTAAAAGAAAAACAGCTTATTTAATCACACCATTTACCGCCCAGTGAAAGCATGTTTCAATTTAGGCGCAAATTTTTTTTCAATCTACCTGGTTTGCACTTGCCTTAGTAAATCAGGGGGTGAGTCTTAATTTGTATCGCAACACTGAGGATTAAAATTTAACTACAGAGCGAACTCTCCCATTCTCTCATAGGAACCTAGATTTCAAAAAGGTAGGAGTCGGACTAATTGCTACTACGCCTACCAAACATGAAGCAAAGTGCTACACCTGTCGCAAACAAATAATTCTTAATCGTGATATAGTTATTAACCCTTTTTTTTCGCCATGCCTCACCCCGCACATTTAACTGAGAATATTTCATGTTTAGGAAAAATATAATCAATGAATTATTAATATTGTGATAGAGGAAACTCTTGCTGATTTATTGTCACATCCTGGCTGTTAATATCCTAATTTTCCACATCGCATTTGAAGCAGCCCTAGTTTAGGCTAGTTACCTGGCTGGACTTCAGCAACAATAATTAATTATTATACTATGATATATACCGTTACCGTCCATGCTTCAAATTATACTGTGATATAAATTTTAGGCCATACCGCCCAGCCCTAGGTTTGGCTTCTGTCTGGCACTCAACCTTCTGTGACCAGGTTCATGGCACGAGTCACTAATGTTGAATGTGTAACCTAAATTATGAACATATTATCTCATTAAAAAAACAGCTGAGTGTAGACCCTTATGTGAAGCAGAATTTAACTGAAAGTCAAAGACCTCCGTGTGCACAGTTGCGTTCAGGTACATTACCATTAGCTGTAGAAACAGGCAGGTTTACTGGTCTCCCTGAAGAGAAAAGTCTTTGTTTGTTATGGGATCTAAATGAGATTGAAAATTAAGTCAATTATTACTCATATGATGATTTAAAGGCTACACTTTTTTGTAAAATGTCCCTCATTTCCGATGAGTTCTTCTGGATGAATGATTATAATAAACTTGAGCTGTGTTTTAGGAAGGGAACCTTTTTTGTGGCAGATTTTATTTGTCGAGCTCGGGGCAGAGGACAGGGGTCTTTGTTTACAATGTAATGTTCTATGTAAGAAGTTCTGTTCATGTCTGACAACTGTTTCAGCGCTGCATTGGTGTTTTTGGTGCCTCTTACATCCACGTGGGCTGGGACTTTGGATGTGTATGACACAATAAATAACTTACGTTATCTTTGAGTTTTGGCAGACTGATCATACATGCTCACTTCCATAAACATTTAGTTAGTTTTGCTTTTAGATGTTTGAATTGCGTGTTTGTGTTTCTGTCAGAAGCCCAGCTGAACAGAGAACGAGTGATCCAGACTGTGGACAGTGCGGTACAGGGCGGGGATGGGCGGAACCTGGCCCCAGGTTTACATCAACTTCCTGTTCGTCCTGTTACCCAGAATGGCAAACACACCACTGCTGCTGTTGCCACAGCAACCAGCCTTGCTAATGCATCTGGTAAGATTTTTCAGCCGTCACTGCCTTACACCAGTCACAATGGTGAATATGGATGAATGTTTTTGCTTAAAAAGAAGGGGATAGAAAATATACTTTAGTGGTATACAGTCTGCATGCAAGTGTTTATTTACATAGTAGATTAAGGCATCTAGATTCTTACTTTTCTTTTTTTCTGCATTTCCTTTCCAGGCCTGAGTAGTCCTCTCCAGATCTTGGCTGCACAGGCCTCCAGCTCCCCTCCAGTGCTGGTGAGCAGACAGCCCAGTGCAGAAACTTTAGCTGAGCAACCAGGCGAGCCCCAGGCCAAGCGGCCAAAGATGGAGGACGAGGGTGGGACTGAATCTGCTCAGCATCAAGTCACACCTGCCCAGCAGCCTGTCATCGTTGCCATGACATCACAAACCCACGACCCTAGGAAGTAAAACCCAGGGCCTCTTACCAGGTACCCAATGGACAGCCTCCTTATCGTCCCCTAACTGCTTCGCCTTTTATACTCATTTGATATGACTGCAGCCGACATGGCCAAAAAATGTACAGGCAGCCTCTCTCAACAGAAGGGAATTCAATTGTAAGGAACATATATTTTGGTCAAAAATAGATGAAAACTTTCAAATACATTCTGAATGTAAAAAGCAAGTAAATCTTTCAGGACTTTTTCAGCTTTACACTCTTTTTAATGTAATCCATCATTCACTGACAACACAAACAAGTAAGGACATTAAGCTTATGAGAGCATTATGCATATTAAAATCATTTCAGCACTACTTTTACTATGTGAATGTTGGATGAGATACAACCTTTCCTCTAGTTGATGGATCAGATGCATCAGTCACTCTCAGGCCAAAGAACTCACCTCTCCTGCACTTCTGATCAGAGTCACTGCCTGATTTTAAAATCAGGGAATGTGTGTTCAGAGATTTGAAATGGCCGGCATTAACAGAAGAAACTGTGATGATCAGAGTTGATATATTGTGTAGTTTCACACAGTGGTGGACAGAAAGATAGAGAGGACTTAGCTGCATATACCCAGACCACGTTGATGGAGCTTGGGAGACTGTTAAGAATACGGTTGTACTCTTCATAAGGCAATCCTTACTTAGAAAAGAAAGATGTTAATATTAAGGCCTAGACCAGAGTGTGAGGCGTCTCTTCTTCATGCCTTCTCTGCAAAGCACAAAAAGAAAAGGGTATTGTTTTGGAAGAAGAGATGGGAGGGAGTCCAGGAATAACAAACCAGGACTTTGCAGTTTTCGCTTCACTTCGACTCAGTTTGGTTTATCAGTGTGAGGCTCCTCAGATTCAAGATGATCTGGGTGATTGGACAGCAGAGTTTTGAGCAGAGAAGGGCAAAAANNAAAAAAAAAGAGGCAACTATTTGGAGTTGATTGAAGTGGAGCTAACCTAATGTAGACAAACTGATTGTTGTTTTAAATTTTTTTTTTCTTGTTTCAGTAGTGGTAAAAGGAGAAATGGAACAGCCTGTGTGTACAGTTTTGTTTGTCTTAGCACAGAAAAGCATTATTGTAATAATCCTTAAAGCCTTAAATATTTCTACATTTCTTTTTTGTCATTTTATTTTAACCTTTAGACAGCTTTACCTTTTTAGATTAACACAGCGCTTCTTTAACAGTACATGATCGCCAACACTACAATGGTGACAGTTATGTTGCATCAGTAGACTTGTATCAGTTTTATCAGGGGAAGGGCGGGACCAACACATGACCACAAATTTCAACTGCTCTCTTTTTTCTTTCTTTCTGTATGGTACTCTTGATATCTTTTTTATTCGTGGCTTCCCACTCTTTCGCTTTCAATTTCCCCTAAATGCATTAACTGTTTTTTTTTCTTTCTCCCAGTCTACCTCTCTCCCTCTTCTCAGTGAGCAGTCTCTATCTTTGCCGTCTCTACAGAGACATCAAGCTGTTGGCAATTCCTGTCACAGACACTGCCTTAATTAGATATTCTTCAGCACTTTCTCCCCTCCCCTCTCCATTCTCTCATTCTCACTCTGCCTTTAGCTTTTCCGAATGTCCTCGCACAGGCCTAAATTTTAGCTGGCACAATTCAGGCACAATTTGCGCAAGATTTCAGTGATTGTTGTTGCACATTGTTAGAAAAAGCAAAAAAAAAAAAAAGCGTAATGATTGTATTGCTGCTCTATCTGCTAAATGACAAAGCTATTTAGAAGGTATTTTTTTCTTATTTTGGAAAAAAGAAAAAATATTTTGCTATATGTAAAAACAGCTGTCATCAATACGTAAACATTCTGGAAATAGAGAAGTATATGTATTTTTAAATGTTCCTGTTTTTGTGATTTGTTAAAATGTGTAGCACAGATTAAAATTCCTCATTGACTTAAATATTACATTGTCTTCTCTCATGTGACCGGGTGTCAGCCATGTTGGGTAAGATTCCACACTGCAAGTTGTTGTTGTTGTTTACATTTGGTGACGTTGGGTTTCGAAGCAGAAAAATGCAAGTATCCAACAATCTTTATTCTTAAGTACCATCATTTTTTTAACAGTATAAATAATGAACAGAGAAGAATAGACATGCATGAGATCAATGTCATACAAACCTTGAAACGCACAGAAATAAAATGTTACTGCAAAGAAATGAACAGAATCAAAAGTGGAGAGTAAAACAAAGCTGATGGAAAAAAAGAGACAACGTTCGGACTGATATTTTAACCACTGTGTAAATAACAGGAAGTGAAAATAACCAAACAGTGTAACAATTACAGGAAAATGCCAAGAATTGTCAACATTAGTGCTGAAGCAATTGGTCAATCAGTAGGTCGTGCTGGTCATTTATCAGGTAAAAATATTCACTTATCAACTTTTTCAAATACAGTATGTGGGTTTGATACTTTTCTTTTTTTTATATATACCTGTGAATTTAATCTTTTGGGTGTTTGGACCTTTGCTGGACAAAACAAGCTGTGCATTTTTCTTAAATTTTCTGACATTTTAGACTAAATGACAACATATTGATTAATAATGAAAATAATTGTAGTTGCAGCCCTACTATACACTAAAAACAGTTGCCCTGCGGTCCTTCAGTACATTGTGTGACAGCCTCTTGCAGCCACGTCTTGGCTCCTCTTATTCAGAGAGCCAATGAACGTCTCGATCTGCAGCTGTGCGATATTTTCTTCTTTCTGCAGAGTGACTGGTCACGGGCTGGCAGAGGGTCACTGCTCCTGAGATGGTGATCCAGGGTGTCCCGGGGGAGCTCTATGGAGCTGAGGTCAGAACAGAAGGCCAGGCAGCAGAGAACTGACTAAGCATGGCTTTGTTTTTCTTGTAGTGACCTAGGCTTTGAATTAAGGACGTTTTAAAGGGTGACCTGTTATTATTCTAGCTGGACCTCTTTTTTTAAAGGGAAAGCACAGCCAAATTACACAAAAACATGCTGTTGGGGTATCCAGCCACGCAGATAGTTTGGGTTTTACTTGATTTTTAGATATGCCTCTGAGATTTCTGCCTTCTCAATGGAGGTGAGTGGAATCGTGTTGTTTTGTGCTCACTGCATTGAAGTTGCTTTAAAAAAAATGATCAGCAACATCGTCTTCTAGAAAAAATGTCCCTGTTAGTCTTGATAATCCACAGACCACACAGTCTTCATCAGAACTACTTTCTATCAAAGAAATAGTCCATAGTGAGGTCAGCAGATTATCCAGAGCAACTGGGACGCTATGTCTGGAAAACCAACTGCTGTTGAATGTTTTAAATGTAATTTGTCAATGCTGCGAACAACCATAAACAAAATTCCATTTGCCTCTATTGTATTGTGTTGGAGGCAGAAATCTCAGAGACAAATATCTCAAAACCAAAAACACAACTGTCTGCATGGCTAGATGTAAAACACAAATGTTATTTGTAATTTGGGTGTAGCTACCCATTCAGCAAAAATGCAGCTAACAACCTGTTCTGTTCAGTGCACAATAGGACTTGAAACACATTTAGAAAGAATACGGAAACCCATAATTATATTTCTCTCATTCCAGAAAATACTGTTTCTTTTTTTCCATCAGTAGGTTTCAGTGTGTACTGACCAATATGTTTCAGAAAAGAAATGAGTCAGTAGTTTCCCAAATGCAGTTTCTCTTTTGAATGTCCAAACAATATGCGACCAAGTGTTAAATATTTACAAACGACTATTTACACCTCTTAACCAGATAAATACAGCATATATTCACAACAAAAATGTGTTTTATACACACCGGGATTGTGCATCAGAAAATCTGGAGTGAAGCATGTTGTCTTGATGATCTGGTAATTAATAAACGATGTCCCACAACAGCTGCACACCCCCTGTGCATGTCAAGCCTCGAGAGTTCATCTCTTTTGCAGTGGAGGTAAAGTCCAGTGGTGAGGTTCAATGTGAAATGGGAGAGCTGGGCTGTATGTCTCGACATTCTTGGGTTTGCTTCCTCTGCCTCTTTCACCCGCTCTCAAGTACAGAAGTCAACATTCACACACAATCGTTTAGTCTGTTGAGCAGACCGTGATAGTGCTTTGGGAGTTGCTAACAAACAGATTTATAAAACATTCCACTCTAAAAGCACTGTGTAAGACATCCAGCCTTCACTGAGGCTGTCTTCACTTCTTTGTCTGCAAATGCTTTTAGAATTGTAAAGTACATTTTCAGCTTGTGTCCAGCGCTTTCAGACTCTCGTTGTCTGAGAGCTGGGTAGCTATTTTACCATGCTACTTAATGTCTCAATTACTAATACAAATTATTCTAAAAACAGGTGGAAAAAGTCCAATGTGCGCACATGCTCCGAGGGCTTACGGGAGAGAAAATTAAAACCCTACAATCTACTGTGCTTTAAACCACATCAGACTGCATACTGGCTGGTTAGACCGCGCCCACCTCAAACGCTGATTAATTAGGCAACTTTCCTTGCAGCATATTCCTTTGATGTCGCGGTGGGTTATGGATTCTGTCTGTCACACAAACCCAGTAGGAGTCAGCGTGAGGGAAGCGGATCTGGCAGCTGTGGAGTGGAGTCATGGAGCGTTATCTCCAGTTTGATTGCTTGGCTTTGTGCTGTGCTGACGCTAGTTTTCACATTCATATTTCATGCTGCGTATGTACGCATGGGTGTGTGTTTGTGTGTACCCTGTTCATCGGTGCACACGTCTGTATCCCTTGTCGTCTTGCTGTCCTACCTCTTCACTCCCCGTGTTGTGCGTGACTTAGCGGAACAGCGGTTGCTCGGAGGTGGTCAGCAGGAGGAGGCACTGATCTTCTCCGAGACATCGGGGTCGGACTTGGCTACCAGGAAACGTAGGCGGCCTCCTCCCAGACGAATCAGATCCACCGCGCTGCAAGGAGCATACAGGAGGAAGTAGAGGGAGAGAGAGAGACAGAGTCCAGTTACACGAAGCTCAGCAGAGACAGAGTAAGGATGAGGGACATCACTGTCTGGGCTCGCACCAATCAATCAAAGTAATCAATTGGCTTAAGAGGCTGACAGCCATGGGTATAGTTAACATTGTGGGAATACTGCTCACTCTGTCATCAATGTCAATATCACCCAGTAGTATCATTAATCTCCACCAGCCCCTTGTTATGCTCACAAACAGCACCACTGGAACACCCTCTGTACCTCTGGTAGTCTGCTCCTATCAGACTGGTCCCGTTCACAGCCAGGATGCGATCCCCGATCCTGAGTCTGCCGTCGGAGGCAGCAGGTCCGTCGGGGATCAGAGTCCGGATGTAAATGCCTGGAGCGTTGAGAGGAGTGTGCTGCAGGAGGGAGAAGTGTTAGAGTATGTACAGCGTGTGTGTGTGTCCATTATTTAGGTAACAAATCAATTTATACCATGGACAATAGCTGGCAGGCGTTCACTAAAACTTCTATACACACTTGAAATGTTACGATCAACAGTTCAATCTTGGTTCGAAATCAAGTCTGTAAGTTATAATAAACTGCAGATAACCATAGCAAAACAATATATACACAGTTATAAACAATATGTAAATGAATAAATAGTTTATAACACAATATAATCTAGTTTTAAGCTGATACAAGGTCCTTTTAAGTGTTTGTTGATGTAGTGTCGACAACTCCTGTGAAGCATCCGTAACTGGATGACAATATAACACAGTTGTAATTATGAAAAATATGTCTTCGTAGGAGAAATTACGGTGGCCGACAAGGGCAAACACAAGCAAATTAAGAAAACATCTTCATCGTTTTGGTAACACATGCGCAGCGATTAGAAAATGCACTGCAAATACAGAAAGACGCTGCGACTACAGAAAACGACAACGGAAGTGTTTCCAGAGGACGCTAAAAAGTTCTGAACATGACTTGGATGTGCTTGTTGCCACGGTTTGTAACTCATGAAGTTATTGAAGTCTGGTCTGTGTATCATCTCTTCATGTTTCTGTTGTGGATTTCTGACTTCTGCTACTACTCTTCTCTGAGCATGTGCTAACCACTGCACACATGAATCAGTTCTATTTGTAACACCCAGAGTCCCTCAAAACCCCAGTACTGGTCATCCTCACCCTCGTCAATGGAGGTTATCTCATTATCATTACAATGCTTGGCCTACTGTAGGCTATACCTCGGGATATTTCTGGTCTAATAATGCTTATATGATTATTATGCAGGCTCCTCAGAAATCAGTAAAATGACTGATAGAATTCCACTTTTTCGCTCTGCAAGGTCCTGCGAGGTGCGCATGCGCAGAGTAGAGCAGTAGCAGAAGTCAGAAATCCACAACATAAACATGAAGAGATGATACATGAACCAGACTTCAATAACTTCATGAGTCACAAACCGTGGCAACAACAAGCGTGTCCAAGTCGTGTTCAGCACTTTTTAGTGTCCTCTGGAAACACTTCCGTTGTCATTTTCTGTATTTGCAGCGTTTCCGAATTTGCAATGCGCTTTCTAAATGCTGTGCATGTGTTGTCAAACTGATGAAGATGTTTTCTGAATTGCTTGTGTTTTCTTTAGTTGCTGCGTGTTTGCCCTCGTCGGCCACCGTAAGAAATACATACGAGATCTCCTTCATTGTTGATATAATCATTATAATTGTCAAATACTGTACATTAATAAACACTTACAATTAATTTATAGCTGCTTATAACTATGTTATAGTGTGTTATAAATAATGTATTATATGTTTATATACTGCTTATAGACAATGAATAGTGGGGGTTAAAGTGAAGTGTTACTGAATATACTGTAGTGGAAGTATATTCTGCAATTTTCAGTGGGCTCAACAAACTATGTATGTTCACAGTTTCTCAACATGTATTAATGTGTATTTAAGTTCACTCTTGTGCATCTACATGCAAAAATAAATACCTCCAATGTTTAGTCATCACATCCACATTGCTAATCATTTTCATTTTCATCAACATCATTCCCAAAATGTTGTCACGTTGTATTAGTATATGTCAATATTAGGTCAAATATAAATTTGTCAGTACACAGCTCTAGAATCTGGCCTCAATGTAGTTGGGTTTTTTTTACTTATTCTACTAGCAAAACCAGCTGAATCACAAAGACTGAAGCCTGGACTGACATGTAAGTTAAAATGTAAAAACGTTTTTTAAACTTCTGTGTACTCACCAGGCCGTCTATGAGTCCCATGCCCAGTCCGTAGGGTCCCTTGTCCAGTTCCACTACAAACACCACACACAAGTCATCAGGAAGGGGAGGGGCGCCAGGGGAGGATACAGGGAAAGGAAACTCACACCCACTAATACACCCTGCAGAGGACACGGACACCCAAATGCACAAAAAAACAAACAAACAAACACACACACGCAAACACACACACACACACACACAGAGGGTCTCGCTATGGGGTTGGACACACATAAGAAGTCTTGCTGTGTAGAAGACACACACACACACACAGACGCATGCAAAGGTGCAGCTACAGAGCGAATCTGACACACAAACATGTGCTTCTGACAAGAACCTGCAGATGTCACACTCACTACATTGTAAAGACACAGGAGGAGAGCCACTGCTGTCATGTGAGGCACAAAGCCGACCGACTAGCTCCAGCATTTCAACTACAGAGCTGCACAAAGAAGATTTAAAGCTGCATTCATCGATTTTTGGCCACTGGGGGACAGAAGAACTCAAAACAACCAGATGGACACAAAACTCTGATATAGTATGATCACCTTAGAAAGCTGTTATCGTTAACATGTTAGCAAACAACTGCCTACTTACATATCCAGCGGACAGAGAGCAACATTATTGCCAATTGGAATCGTGCTTCTCTACATTCATGTGATGAATGTACAGTAAGTCTAATATCAGCTCTCGTTTTGGCTCCGGTTGGGACTTCCAACTCCTGAGAAAAATTATCTGGAACTTTCACCCAACATTCATCACCAGCTAGTTGCTAAATTGGTTTTCCTGCCATTTGGTGCTCGGCAGGTAGCATACAGTGGGTTTTATCAGAGCTTCAGCTGGAAACAACTGCTTGCTGCAGCTGGAAACGGTGCTGATGAGAGCACTGAGACTGAATCTAACGGTAATTGGTTAAAACCAAATATATGAGCTAGAAGAGACTACGCATCTTTGCTGGTGCAGAGTTGTTGATAATTCTTTGTGGGTTCATCGCTACAAAGGACCTCTTTAACATTACTTGCAGCCATTTAATCCATTGATATAAACAATGCAGCTTTAAGTGAATTTAGAATGGCACTCATTTTGTGCAGTTGTTATTAACATATGTCCTGTTGTCTCTGAAAACTACTGAGTGAAGAAGCACAAGAGAGATACGGAGACTGAGCCACGTAGCAGAAAATGTCCAGCGTAAAGCGTCGTCTGGTAGAGTGTAAACATATTTCACATTGGTCAGTTCCAGTGGGAATTTGATTGTGACAAGAACAACTTTATCTTCATGACAGCATGCATGTGCTGCATAATATACAACACTGTTGTGTGTATACTGTATATTGTGTACTGGTTATATATTTGTAGGGATACACAGATGAAACACTGCAACGAAATTAATTATTAAGCAGATCGGGTATTGGCCATGAAGTGACCCATCAACATGGAATACAGTTTAATTAATGTTGTTATAAAATTCAGTGTTTCCACAGCAAACCCTGGCCTCATGCTGCCTCACAGTTCCCTGATTTTAAATTTTGGAAAAATTAAAAAAGGCATCCGAATCGGTATTTGGAGAGAAAAAGTTGGACTGGTGAATCCCTAATATTGTGTATAATGAACTGCAAGGTTTAAAACTCAAACTGCACAATTGGGTTGGACAGAATAACAAAAACACCATACAATATGTGATTTAGTACAAAAGCTCTACAAAAAATACTACTACTATACTTTTTTTTGAGACTCAGAGGTTTTGATTACACAGTAGTATTTTTTTAAGGCCATAGCTTGTGGTGTTTCTGTACTGGATTCCATTATACTGCTCATGTGTTCCTGTTATTTTGTCCACCTCCCGTATGTTATTCAGCCTACCCTCCAGTCCGTTGGTGATGAGTCCATTGGTCTTTTTACACTCTGCCACAGTTCTGCTGGGGCAGCCGTTAGTCTGGGTGTTGGAGCCTATGATCGGCCCAGGCCCTCCTCCTCCTTCCGGGTACAGGGGGGTGTTGGGAGGGGTCAGGAGGCAGGACGGGTCTGGATTTGCCGTTCGAGGGTGGTGGATGGTGCCGTTCCTTCTGAGGCTGTGTGTGTGTGATTGGCCTGGCGGTCTGTCCCGTCCTCTCTCCTCTCCTGTCTCTGCCGTCACCTCGTCCCCAGGACCCCCAGAGCGGGGACTTGTGTGGGCCGGCGGCAACAACTCCCTCTGTGTCCGGATTGAACAGAGAGACTTTAGAAGACAGTACCAGGTGTAAAGTGAGGGTGCAATCATAGAAAATAGAAAGAAAATGAATATTTTGGTTATCTTTCACCTATAAAAAAAGCCTTGTTGCAGTACTCAAAAAGCTTTATTCCTAGAACAGGCCAGTTAAAGATGATTGAAGAGATGCATAATTATTTTATTGACAAATTCACTATTTGAAATATTTTTTAATGTATATGTGTTTCTGTGTGCGAGTGTATGTGTACATATGAGGGTACAGTAACACTAGGGATTATGGTCTAGTCAGCCGTTCCCACTAATTAGACAGCCTAAAGACTAATCAGATTAACCATGATTTAACCATGTCTAGGTTTCTGTGAGTGAGTATGTGTATGTGTGTGCGGGTTGGCTGGAGTAGAGGGTTTTTGTCTTTCATTTATGGGATTATGAGGAACTCCTCAACAACCACAGCTGCTGAGGCACATGGCCTGGATTACTGCTAGGTGTGTGTATTTGACATCGTGTTTGTGTGTGTGAGTCTTTCTAACCTGAACGTCGGGCCAGTCAGCTGTGTTGGTTCCGTTGGAGTGTGTGTGCACACTGGGAGTGTTGGTGTGTGTTTGTGTCTTGGTGCGTAGCCCCCACAGGTAGTGGCGGATGTAGAGCAGCTGTCTGTAGATGCTGTCTTCCACACACTCGCTGTCCAGATCCACTCTGAAGCCGGCGCTGGGCAGCACTATGGGAGGGTGGTTCTCAAAGCTCTCCAGGAGGTCCACTAAACACACACAAACTGATGTTCACTCATCTATACACATGTAAAGGCCTGATCCAGGATTGATGTACAGCTCCCCCATCAGCCTGTCACTCTCTGTTTTGTAGCTTTCACACCCAAAACTCCTCGAGGGCTTCACAAACATTATATATAAGATAGTCATTTAAATCTAAATAGGACTGCTAGTTACAGTAGTTCCTCAAGTAAGTTTGGGACATTAAATTTAGATATGATAAATTTCCGCTTTGGTAGTGTGTGTGTTTATATGCTCAATAATATCCTGTGGTTTTGGTTATGTGTTCACACATGTATTAATCATGTCATGGTTTCAGAAATCTAGAGAAGCTCTTATCTCGGTTTTAAGAAACCTGAATACACAAGAAACCAGGTACTGTTAAACGCCTCATCCAGACTTCTGATCAATCATGTGTGCAGGTGCACACTCAACTGGCATTTCATGGTAGTTTGTTTAACAAAAAAATGATAAAAAGATGTAACGATGATTTACTATATAGTTTTAAATTAAAGTGAACGTCTGACACTGGTTATGCAGAGGACAGACGGAGAAGCCAATTCCAACAGAGTAGTAAATACAGCAAAGGTCAGACAGTCAGAAATCAAAACAGGTTCATCCTCAACTGTTGAGGAAACTCAGTCGATACAGAAATGAGAGAGCCTGACAGATGACCAGAACCTGGATAAGATGGATCATGTACAGTATACAATATACACTGTATACACACTAATATTTACTGTAAAAGTGATATCCTGAATGAAAAAANNAAAAAAAAAAACAGGACATGAATCAAAACCAGGATACCGTGTATGTAAACATGACGATCCTGTATTTGAAGGACAGCAAACTCCCTTCAGACCATAAACTAATGCAGACTGCCACTAATGTCCATGTTCTCATTCATTTGTGATTGTTTGTGTTCAATCTTCACCTACATCCTCCTGGAGGAACTATTAGACTGTTCGCCTGAAATATCCCTCAACACTTTTTGAGACATGCAAGGATACTCTACTTTGAATAATATTTTGTGTCTGTTATGGTTTTTCCACAAAAAAAGTTCACCTACTTTGTTAAAAACATTAAAATTACTCCTACTCCTTCTCCCTCCTTGAAAATACAGACATTTTGAATATGCAAATATTAAATTTTTCTTTTCAAAAGTTTAACCGCTGGACAAAAGATGTCTCCTACTTTCTCAAGTTTCCACATCACGCTTGTGTAAGTTGCATGCTGGACCACGACTTACAGACTAATTGTGATGTCACAAAATCATCCTTGTAGACACATTTGTTAAACTCTTAAACTTTCCTTCAGCAGATGAATGTGAAAACAGCCTTCTGGTGTCAAACTCTGCACAGTGAAGCAGAAATATCACAGTGAGTAATTATAAGCAAAACACCAACAAATAGTCATTGGATGACAAATAGTCATCCAACAATGAGTTTAAGAGATAGAGGTCAGTGTATACTGTACCGACAGGCTAAACTCTTACAACATGAGGGCTTTATGTTGCCATAATTTTGTTAATTCTACTGGCCACGAAAATAAACTCATACAAACTCACTCACTTACCTGTTCTGTATATATAGGCTTCGTCCTCACTGCTGGCTTGCCATGTTGGGACAGGGCCTATCTCGGCTGTGAGCTGGTACTGGGTGAGAATCCTGTGCAGCTGGACAGGTTTCAGAGTCGGGTGCTCACTGGACAAAGCTCGCCAACTCAACTGCAAACAGAGAAGAAGAATAGAAGGAGAGGAGAAAATAATCAGAAGTCCTGGGAGGTCCTTTTTCAGTACAGACAAGCAGTCGGGTGAGAGGTGAGACGAGGTGGGGAGGCCACAAGCTGATCCTGGCTAAACCTTTTCAGAGACATTATCAATCTATAGCTGATCAGAGTGACTCACTTCATGAACAACAGTGCTGTCGGATGTAAAACAGTCGATTGATTACAGCCAAGCTTTCCTGTTACAGACTGCAGGATTAAGCATCTCGACAGCATTACTTTGTAACTGATGGCCTGAAATTTATACGTTACGTTTAATACATTTCATTTTCCAGTACTGCCACCAAATTAGTGCTAGCTAGTAATCCTATATAAGATCGTGTGTGTATGTATGTGTGGTACCTGTGTGAGCTGTTGTGGGGGTGTGGCCAGTATGGACACAGTGCTGTTGAGTTTGGTGAAAAATTTGTCGGCCAGATGTCCCAGACCGGACCTGCTTGCCCACTCCATGACCATCCGCAAACACGCCTGAATCTGCAACACCTTGGAGCGCTGGAACCAACCCCGAGATGGACCTGCGCACACATGCACACACACACACACACGCGCACACACACGCACACACACACACACACACACACACACACACACACACCGAAGTGAGTGTTTGGATATTTCATCAGAGACACTGCAGTGGATTTCTATTCTTGGGTGTGTGCATGCCTGCGAGAAAGGCAGACTAAAAGACAGACTGTGTGCGTTTCTATGCGTGTGTGTTGTATGGAAACACAGACATTAATTTTTAAATAAGTTGATATTGACGTCAATGAAACAATAGCAACAGCCACCAGCTGCCTGCTCCTCGCAGAATACAAATCGACTGCTGCAGAGGGGCTCAGCTGACTGGGTTTGTGTTTTACTGCACAACAAACCAGCACACAGCCGGCATTCCTCACTCTGTGTAATCTGTTCTTTCTCTGTATCACATCAAAGAACTGAAAGGAAGTTTTGTGGCAAGTTAAGCAGGCGATAACTTTAAATCTAGCATTTGTCAAGCTGGCATCCCCTAGTTCGTCAATCTGTCGTTCCATTACCTCACTGCAGCTATAATTCCTATTTAAGCTTTCTGAAATACCCCCCAATGTGAGCGCAGGCCTCTGCTGGGGTTTGGTACAAACAATGACAAACAACTGGACTAGAGCTGGGTATCATTGGGATTTTTCAATGCCAACAATACCGGAGCTTCTGTACAGATGCAAAGCAATACTTTTTTTGATACCTAATTTTTTTCTATAATCAGGGACTATGTACAAAAAAAAATCTCAAACAAAGAACAGAGATGTAGACTACAAAATACAATTACTAAAAATACAAGTTCCAAATACAGTAAATACAAACTGCAATGAGCCCCATAGTGACATTTCAATTATACACCCAAGCCTATGCAATATGAACACTCTTCCCACAAAATAACTCATCTACTCGATGAAGGGCTGCAATTAATGGATTAATCATTTGGTTAAAATGTCAAAAAAAAAAAAAGCAGTGAAATGACATCTTCAGATTGCTTGCTTTGTTTGACCAACAGTAGAAAAACCAAAGATATAAAGCAGGAAATCCTCTCATTTTAGAAGCTGGAATAAGGGAATATTTGGCATTTTTGCTTAGAAATGAATTCAACAATTAATCGACTAATCGTTGCACCTCTAACTTCATGTAATCGTCATAGACAGAGGACAAAACACAGAAGTCAAAGTAAGGTGGATGTATAAAAATGTAAAAACAGATACTTAAGTGTCAAATTAATCCTGACACAATTTACTTCTTAAAATCCATTATTTTGAGAAATATATTTTTTATAATATAATCAACACCCTTTTTTCATTGAACAAAAGAAGCCAATGTTTAATGTTGTTCAAATATAAGCAGTGGTACAAGAACTTTGCCTGAGTAAAATATTCTAAAACTGTCAAAGTCAAAAAATTATGAAAGAGTTTGCACTCTTCAATCCAGGATTTTCAAGAGATAGTCTCACGTGTTTGTTGCCAAAATCAACAGTCCCATTTAATAGAAAAAATGCCCAAACACTGACAAAAAAAAGTAGAAGAGGGTCGTCGGATGCAACAATAATCAGTTTGTTCTGTGTGCAAAATGTGACAAAAAGGTAAATGTTTCAGTCAAAGGACCATCGTCCGCACAACAGAAGATTTTTTTATTAAATCAGGAACCATCTGGTCACAAAATAAGTAAATAAGATTATGAATCTGATCAGACAATCAGTGTCAGTTTCGCTACCAAAAACTAAATGTGACCCACAAAATGTCTCTCTATACAAGTTAGACATGACAGGAAGCTTCAGGCAGACAATAAACTGGCAGCACTCTGTGCAGACAGCACACACACATAACCCTTCAAATATTCTGCCATATGTTTTGGATGCACACACCCACACACCCACACAAATGCACACACTGCTCTCTGTAATAGGCTTATGTCTAGGCATACAGTAATCTATGTGTGAGGCATCGCAAACAGACGAGACATCATGTAACCTCTTAACAAAGGTGTCATAATGCTTCATAGCAGCTCTTTTACAAACACACGCTCACCTTTAAACACAGAAAACATGGAAAAAACTCGCAAACAAACAATCATCATCTTTCACCCTGCAAACAAACACACAATCACACAAATCCATGACAAAGCAGAGTGTTTCCCTCCCGAGTTGCCATAAAATCAGGCTAACAGTGTGGGTATTTGTGTGTGTCTGTGTGCGGGTTGCAGAGCGCCCAGTGCAAACGTCAGCGTTACCTGCTATAAACTCACTTCACCGTTACCATGGACACCACCATCAGTGGCGAAATATAAATGAGCGACAAAAGGGGGAGCGAGGGAGAGGAAGAGAAAGCCAGACAGACGGAGAGAGGGAGGTGGAGATGAGGTGGGGGACAGGGGAGCCTCTGCATGAATATAAAGGTATTTCTCCCTCTCCCTTTGCCAGACATGTGATCTCTCCTGTCTCCACCGGCTAATGAAGACATATGGCATGTGCGTGAGTGTGTATATGTGTGTGGCTAAAGATACAAAGGGAGGGTGTGGAGAGGTTGGGAGTGTTCGGTAGTCGGACACATGGATATAGCTGGAGGTAAATGACTATTTTCTGTATTTAGACAAGGTAATAGACTATTAGCAAGGTCATCACAACAACTGAGTGGCCTTCCAGCCTTTTACCCTTCACTCCGCCCTTTTCCCCTCTTCCCCCTCCCCTCCTCTATCTCCTCTCGCTTGCCTCCATCCAATCCCAACTCTACTCTTCTTTGTCTCACCCCCTGATGGCCAGATGGAAGGAAGGAAGGCGAGGAGGAGGAGGAGGAGGAGGGAGAAACCGAATGCAGATAGGAGAAGGGCATTGAGGACAAATCTGGGTTAGTCTCTGTCAAAATGCTGACAAGGACACAAGGACACACTCTCTCTCTCTCTCTGTCTCTCTCTCTCTGTCTTTCTCTCACACACTAACAACTGTACAAACCCTGAGGGAGGTCTAATGGGAGAGAGAGTGTGAGTGTGCATGCTTTCTGCCCACCTTTGTCCATTAGCTGGTTAAACAGCGACACGTTGGAGAAGAAGAAGAGGTAAGCGAACATCTGAGCCTGGATCTCCGGGTGAACCTGGTAGCCCTGCAAAAGCTCCTGGCCGTTCTGAAACACCTTCACACACACACACACACACACATGCATACATATAGATGAGCAAAGAAATACTGTTGTGATGAAAAGACATGTCAATGTGTCTATTGTTGCCGATGTCTATCAAATATGGACAATAAATATGTATATCTTCATATATATTCTGCATCTCTTCACTGAAGCTATATAATGTTTACACCGAGTAAAATATTGATTTAAAATTTGTGTTAATCGATGACCCACTGGCAGCTCAGTTAAGTTTAAAGGGTTAAGCTAATTTCAGAAAGGTCCCAGCGAACACTTTTGAAACGAGGCTCAAGGTTGCAAAATAGAAAAATATGTGGAAAAGAAAGCAAGAGTTTGGCTGTCTTGACCTTGACAGATTTTTTTCAGCTCACGAGACAATATTTCTTGCTGCATGAAGCAAAATAAAGAAAAGGTATCAACAGTCCACTCTGACCTGCGGACCAGTGTGTCTCATGTTTTAGCAGAGAATCT
>NTHP01000164.1:602935-667530 GCA_003416845.1 Oplegnathus fasciatus
AGATTCCCTCAAGGCGCTCCTGAGATATCGTGTTCATGAGAATGCGATAGACGGACGGACAACCCGAAAACATATTGCCTCAGGCCACGGCTGTCGCCGGCGCGGAGGCATAAAAATACACTTGCACTACTTTTGGCCTAGGAAAAACNNGCTGACAGTGAGGTCTGTGGATTATCTGGAGAAACAGGGACACTGATTCTGGAAGGAGATGTTGCTTTTCACGGACACTTCTTACTATATATATCTTTGGACTACAGAAAAACAAGAGTGAAAAACACTGGATGAAACGGGACTATTTCTCAAAGGAAACAGACAGTGGCTAGATACCACAAGAGGTGAGGAAGGTTTTTTTTGTAATTTTAGTGAAATAACATTTAAGTTCAACACAATACATCCACTGAGATAAAAACATTGCTTTTTATAAGTGACACTAACATCTTAAATTCTTTATGATATTGTAAATCAGAGCACAGACCTCCAGGTTCTATGAGAGACACAATCCTGTTCAACAGCTGGTCTTCATGAGCCTGGTCAAACTCCAGCTGTAGCCTTCTTTTCTGACCTCCTCCTCCTCCTCTTCCTCCTCCCCCTCCTCCTCCTCCTCCTCCTCCTCCTCCTTCCCCTCCTGACAAACTCAGGGGTCCTGCCGCTGCCGTCCCACTGCTGCGGGATTTTAACAGGTGAGGTTTGAAGCTGCGTCTAACTGCCGGAGCACTTGACACCTGCGCTGCTCTGTCCTTCAGCACAGAACCACACATCTTACAAGTCTGAGCCCCGCCCTCTCCCTCCTCCACCCCCGCATCGTAAAGCTGCCCCAGGGAGCGAAGGCGTGCCAAGGTCTGAGCAGGCAAAGGCTTAGCGCCCGTGGGGTCCTTGTACAGGAAGATGTAATGCGCTCCGAAGGAGAGGAGGTCACCGTGTCGCAGCGTGGTGGAGCGCTCGCAGCGGGAAAAATTCACCAGAACTGTGGCGTGGAGCACGGGCTCGACGGCAACACAGAACCGCTGACTCTCCGCCAGCTCTTCTCCCTTGTTGTTGTTGTTGGCATGACGACGGGGTGCAGGGACTCTGCGCAGGCGGCAGTGGAGGGGCAGGATGTCGGGAGAGAAGAGGCAGATGTTGGGGCGAGCTGATGGAGTCTCCTGACCAACTGTGTGCTGCTCTCTGTTCAGCAGGTACACCAAACAGTCCTGCACAATAAATATCACATAATCAGATATACTGGAAGTCTCTAACATAACACATGAACTTCCTCCCTATCCTCACCTGCCGATTGTATCCCTGTAGCAGCAGGAGGTGCGGGGACTGGTAAAGCGAGTGCCTCACCCCTCCTCCTCCCTGACTCCCCTCCTCTTTCCTCCGGCTGCTGGAGGCCGCCTCACGACCCCTTAAGGGCCCTGGCAGGGTGGAGTAATAACGCTTGGGCTCGTCTCCCACTCCCAGCTGCAGACACATGCACACACACACACACACACACACACATGCACACACACATACATTCAGGATTTAAGGCAGGTTGATAACAGCTCCATGAATAATAACAATCAATTATCCTGACTAGGCTTCAGCGTGAGGCCCCACCTGGTTGAGGCTGGTCTCGCTGAGGCTGCGGCAGAAGGATGAGTTGCTGGACCGGGGCAGGGTCAGTGTCCCCTTCGCCCTGTTCCTCTGGAGCTTGCGAGCCTGAGCATTAATATCTACAGGGAGGCAGAGAGGAGGAGCAAGAGAGAGAACACAGAGCGAGAGAGAAGGGCAAGAGGGAGAACAGGTGGAGAATAATAAAAAGGAGCAAAAGGAAGAAGCAGAGCAGGGAGAGAGAGAAGGTGAGGACACACAAGAAAAGTAATGAGTGGAAAATCAGAAGAAAGTGGACTTAAACATGACATGTGCATTGTTAGCATGTATGTTTGACTCATGAGTGAAGTAAATTCTCAGGCTGTAGTGACACGAGTGCATAACAGTCATGTGTGAGCTGAGTGGAAACCAGTCAGATGAAGTAAATGGTGCTGGATGGAGCAGCACATGTGGCTGACAACAGTGAGCCTGATGAAAGGTGAGCCGAGCAGCTCCTGCCATGCGATGCCTCACACAGATTTACACACACACTCACACTGGTTGAATCACTGGCAATGGGGGTGGCGCTGGTGACAACGCAGGTAGAGGTGGTCTCCATGGCAATGACTGACAGCCACCCTACCTGAGGCCAGTCCCCACCTTTAGAGCTGGACTGTACCACTCGACCGCACCGCAGGGGGGAGCTCCTGTGTTTGCCCAGCCCAGACCGACCCATTAGAGCCGCCAGGAACTGGGAGGTTTTGGGCCCTACAGCAGGGTGGGAGGGGTTATGAAGGGGGTGGAGGCTGAGAAAAGACCCCCTCAACAAAACACCAAGCACAGAATAACCCCCATATACACATATACCAACCGCATACCACAAGACACGCATGCACTGTGCAGCAAAAGAGTCTGTGGTGCTTCTAGTGAGTCAGCAGTTAGTAGATACTCAGTTAAAGGTATGACATGCAGGATTTTCTTCATTACAAACTATATTACAAACTATGGTCTGCTTAGTGCTTTCATTTGGGTCAATTTGGGTGTTTTTGTCTCCAATTTAGTTTTCCCAGTGGGTTGGCAGGTGAGATTGAAACCAGCAGAGTTGGGAGTGTAGATTGTATCATTGAAGGTTGATAATACAATTAATTTGGCTGTGATCTGTTCGTGTAATTAATGAAAATCCTACCGTACCTTTAAAACGCTATCTCATTCTAAAAAAGTATGTGTCACAATACACACAATTCACACATGTGCATGCATGCTCACACATACACCAGGGAAGAAAAAACAACAAGTGAACGACAGAGAAGTAAAGAGAAAGAGAGAGACTCCAGGGTATGCGAGTTTTGTAAACACTATAACAGAAAAGAGAAAAGGTTAGTATGAAAATGAAAATATGTGTATTAATATGTATTAGTTAATAAACCAGCTTTATCCCAGAAGGCATTCTTTGCTGTGATTATATTTTTGTTTATATTTTCAGATGCTATACAAAAAAAGGTTCAAGTCGCAGTTGTGTAACTGTAACTGAAATGTCTCTACGCACAGTAAGGAATGCTTTTAAAAGGAGAAGGCTGGTGATAATCTTTTTTTCTTAGTGTAAACAAATCCAATGAAAAGACCAAAACCAACAATAAATTGATCCTACAAACAAGTACTGTCTGTGTGTCCAAAGCCTGATATAACTTATAGCTCCTCTGTGCCATAGAGCTCCATTGTTGTCCACATACTGTTAAAAACACATCAGTTGCACTGGGTAACATGTTCCTTTATTACAATGAACACTGCAGTATATTTTGAGTCAATTTGCCATAAATAGTCCAGCCGTAAATACTTGCTGGTACACAAATGTGTATTAATCCGTGGTTGGAAATAGTCCCCACCAAATGCACTACTTAATAGTTTTTAACTAAACTTTGCTAAAAAACTACATTTAACAGTTGTTGTAGAAAAATCCACAGAAAAGAGAGAAGAGGCTTCCAGTGAGAACATGTAATATGCTAAATATGTGCACCAATACAGGCACTCTACGGCGTGAAGAACAACTTTTTAAAAACAAAACTATATATTTGTGACACAGACAGTGTAGGGAAGTCAGAAAGCACTGAGACGTGGTCAAACGCATCATGGGGTTTGCTCTTTTCATTTGTTGACCGTAAGAAAAATATAAAATAACACCAAACTAATTTTATAATGTCTTGTGTACCGTCCAAAACGTGTAGACAAGACAATATTAACCAACTGTACTGTGCAACAATGAAAAAAGGGTTGTTGACTGACTCTCTGGCTACCACAGAAGTTGACATAGCAACCAGTAAATCCTGGCATGCTTCATGAGAAATGTTAGTGTGGCTGCAAAGAGCAATGTGTGACTGTGGGGCTGAAAATAATACTTGCTCTCTCTCTCTCTGAACGCTAACTGGGTGTATATAAATGTCTTCGACAGGATGCACGGGGTGAGTGTGTGCATGTGTGTGTAAATGGCAAACTTTTCATCAATCAGTACACCGATCTACATAAAGGTCACTTCCAAAAGACACAGACATAGATTCATATCACTGCATTGCAGATGTAAAGTCACAACAACAGTTTTAATGAATTTGTGCAATTTGTTTGCACATTATCAATTGAAATTTATCTACAGAATAGAGTGAATCTCTCCCAGTACACAGTTCAGGTGTGACCCACTACAGTCTTGAGCAGCTATGTGATATCGCCTCACTGTAGTAGAAATGTGTCATTCATAAAAACACTAGTGCCCACACCCATCCACACCTCCGGTCTCAAAGGATTCAGCTTTCAGTCAATCAATCGACCAGCTGTCCATGCATTTCCACTGCACTGTTTGTGTGTGTGTTTGTGTGTGTGTTTCTTCAAGTGCTCAATTTTACATGCAAGTGTGTGTGTCCTGTAAAAACCGAAATGAAATACTTCCACATAAAAAAACACTGTTAATCACCCAGGAACAATATCTTCTCTACAGGAAAATAACAGTGACGAAAGCTTTTATTCTGCATCTCCACACACACACACACACACACACACACACACACACACACNNACACACTGCAGAGGAGGTAACGAGCTGTGCTTTTCTGCTGAGTTTGACATGTCAAGAAAGGAAGGGAATTAGACCAGCTGCTGTGTGTGTCTGAGTGTGTGTCTGGATGTGTGTACCTGTCTAGATCTATATGTGTGTGTGTGTGTGTGTGTGTTTCCTTACCAGCAGTGATGGTATCCTTTTCCTTGGCGTTGAGTTCCTCCACCTCTGCTCTCCTGCGCAGCTCAAATCTGCGAGCGTGTCCTTCACGGGGTTTCCACAGCTCTTGGAGCAACAGCGGCTTTTCATTGTCCCCCAGCGCACGCAAGCATTCAGTTCGCCACCCCCCTCCTCCTATCCCGCCTCCCCCCTCCAAGCGCCCGATCACGTCGCACAGGACGTAAGAGTGGGCAGCATTCTTGTTGAGCGAGTAACGCTCGAGCGCCTCTTTGACCAGTTCTTGCGCACTGGAGCGCGGCGTGGCCAGAACGCTCTTGTAGTTGGCACCGGCACAAATTTCATCTCCAAAAATCTTCAGGACCCCAGGGGCCGAGCTCTGTGTGGACAGTTCAGCTGGGTCGTCGGCCGGTCGCTCTGGGGGTTCAGTCGTCGAGCGCCGGTCCCCACGAGTGTTTGTGCCAGTTTCTACTGGGACACGGTCTCTGTAACTCAGAGTGCGGTACAGGACCTGGTGAACAGACAGACAATACTGAATGTACAGTGTATGTTTCTAGCATTGCATATTAAAGGGTTGGTTCACCAAAATCACAAAAATACATATATGCCTCTTGTGGTATCCAGTCATACAAATTGTTTTGGTTTTATCTGCCAAGGTTTAGAGATATCCATCTTTGAGATTTCTACCACCACCCGAGTACACTGGAGGTGAACAGAACTTTGTTTGTGGTGGTCAAAGCACTGGGAAATTATATTTAAACAGGACTAAGAGTCGACAGTCCTGCTAGCAGCTACGTGAGGCTGTACTCAGAGGAGCTTTGGGCTAAATGCTAACATCAGCATGCTAACATGCTCATAATGACAATGTTAACACGCTGATGTTTTGCAGGAATAATGTTTACCATGTTTGCCATCTTATTTTAGCATGTTAGCATGATAACATTTGCTAATTATAGCCCTAAACACAAAGTACAGCTGCCCAAAGTATTGAAAAAATTAAGATTTTGACTTGATGATGGTGCTAGATTAAAAAGTCAGGGGATCACCAAAGTTATTACAGTTCATCCTCAGGGGAACATGATCGTCTGTACCAAATTTCATGGCAATCTGTCCAATAGAGACATTCAACTCAAAACCGCAAATGTGAATGTCATGGTGGCGCTAGATGAAAAGTCAGCGGACCACAGAAGTCAGTATGCTTCATCCTCTGGTGACCATGAATGTCTGTACAAAATGTTGTGCCAACATCCAGTAGATGTGCATCCAGTAGATGTTGAGATGTTTCAGTCAGGACCAAAGTGGTGGACCAACCGACTGACCAACATTACCATCCATCTGACAACATGTCTTTTCAGAAACAGTGTCACAGTTACACTGAATAATCTATTTTAGACATCGCAGAACCTCAGCAAATAAAACCATAACTGTCTACATGGCCAGATACCACTAGAGACAGGTGAGAAAATATGTTTTGTTTTTTGCAATTTGGGTGAACCAAGCAATTCACTAAAAACTAGTCTGAGTGTTTCTAGTTTGTTTTCATCATTTAATTTGACCTTTATTTAACTAAGACAGTCTCCAGAGATTGACACAGTTCAGACTAAAATGGCGGCGTGTATGTTTGTGGGTGCGTACCTGTGTGAAGGTCCTGCTCTGGCGTTTCAGGCGGCTCTTGGATGGCAGGGACATACTGGCCCCAGAGGACGAACCGTAGAACATGATGCTGCTGTTGGCTTCACAAACTCCACAACTAGTGAGCGAGGGAATACATTTTAAACGCTTTATTTGAATCCATCGTAAAGGATTCTAATGTTTACACACGCACACACTCGAAAAAAAAAAGTCCATGCATAAAAGGCGATGATGGACACACGGTTACATCTTACACTTACTTGTGGAACATTTGTAGATCTGGAAGGTAAAGAAAATCTCCCCTAAATCTATTATGTAAAATGTATCCACCATAAACAGACCATAATAAATAACAAGGACTGTGTGTGTGCATCTGGCAAGTACCTTGATGCTGTTACGTATCGTCACTCCTTTGTGCAGCAGCACCAGGTCAGAGTTTACAGTTGAGGGTCAGATGCTTTGCATTTCATTTCACTGTCACCTTTCACACTGGAGAAGCAGAAACAGACGATGTTAATGTCAGTTTACAGGAACACTGAAGAGTCTCTGTTGAGCTCTGGATCACTGAAGTTAACTTCTCCTCCAGATCCTCTGGGATTCAGATAATATCGCTGTGGCTTTTAGCTTTTTAATTTCTTGAGAGAACTTTTCACAACAGAGTCAAAAATGCAAATCAATATCATATCATGCCAAAGATTTTTTGACTTCTGAACCATCTCCAGAGTTCTGGGCCTGGACAGTGTGCGGCTTCCATCAAGGCAACATCTGGAGATAAAAAATGGATTTTTGTGTAGAACCCGACTGTGCTGCTGTTTTGAAAAATCCAGTTGTATCTGTAGCTGATTATTGATACATTACATGTTCACGTACTGACCTTCGACTTCAGACTTGAGTTCACTGGATTTAACCAGTGTCTCATCTTATCTTTTAGGAGTTCTACACTCACCACAAGTTTTAAATCAAAACGTTGATCGTTACCATCAACCAACCGAAATATGACTTTCAAATACAGTGATTAATCCACCACACAACAGGATTGGTTCATTTCAAATTCTTTAGAAAATTGACAGCTACTTTGCACTTTTCAAATGCAAAACTTAGGTTTTTCAACAAACTAACTAAACTAACGACTATTTTCTTTACAGATTTTCTACCTATTATGTTTCTGATTGATCAATTTATTATTTTGTTTATAAAAAGACTGAAAGTAGTTGAAAATGCCCATCAAAAGTTCCCCGAGCCCAAGGTGACTTCTTCAGATTGCTCGTTTTGTCTGACCAACAGTCCAAAACGACCATATTTTCACTTTTTTTTTTTTTTTTNNTTTTTAAATATAACAGAGAAAAACAGCAAATCATCGCATTTGAAAAGCTGGAACCAACAAATATTTGGCATTTTTGCCTGATAAATGACTTAACCGATCATTTGCCAATTCCTTCTCTGCCAGTCAACTAATCAATTACTCCTCTGGGGTCTAATATTTTATATTTTTGCATTTTCCAGCTTCTGACTGAGTTGCGTTGTTTCCCTTGCCAGTGTACTAACTGTGTTTTTCCTCCCAGCTGTCTTGTGAAAATGTAATCTTGGAACTTGATAAAGAATAAATGCAAACTGATAAAAACACTGCCTCTGCCTCCATCTGATCTCAATAAACAGGTCTGTTTCCAGCCCATGTCCCTGCAGAAGGTGAGTCACGCTTCACTCTTGGCTTTGGATGAACTCTTTAGACCGATGAAGACCTTTCGTGCAGGAACCATCGGAACATTTTACAGCCTGCGTGGCAGCAGGTGACAGCAGCACCTCTTGCAGTCTGTTTTGATTGCAACTTGTGCAGTTATCCACTTCTACAGCATATCGCTTCTTTTCAGCGAATATTTGGCAGGCGGCCTAAAAGGTGTTGTTGTAGCTGACTCTGCAGGCACTGGTGGGATAACGTGACTATTTTAAATGCCTGCTAATCCACAGTAATCTGGCTACTTGGCCGCAGTTAACTCAATCCTGGGACCAACAAAAAACCCCTCCTGCGTCCACACACACACACACACAAACACACATACACACACACAGGGCAAGAAGCTGAGAAAAGGGGCTTAAATTTTGCATTGGTAGGTTTAGTGACCCGGGAGGTTATGTTACATTTGGTAACCATGTCACACAACTTCTCCAGCACCTTTTCACTTGTCTGTCCTTGTCTGGACTGCGAGAAGGTCAGAAATAAAGACTGCGTTGAGAAAAACTTGCCACCTATAAACAGGCTGGATAATAATGGACAGAAGTACTGCGGGTCTGCCCTTAATTTAGTGTCCGTCCGTCTGTTTACGACTTTGGGCTCAGTGGTCGTCAGTAGCAACCGCCGTAGCAACAAAAGGCAGGAGAAAATCCTCAGAAATTAATCCGCTGATGAGTCGTCAGGCGCGGCACTAAAAGCTCACAGCCCGGCCTCTGACGGTCAGCAGGTGTGTCTAATGATCGTACTCGAGCTCATCACAGACAATCATCAATCAATTAGCGTAAACACTGTTTCGACGCGTGAACACTCAACAACAATGACAATAAAATACCTGCTTTTTTTTNNAAGGAGGTTTAAAAAAAAAAAGCTGTGGCGCGTCTGAATAAAACAGGTCCTGGAAAAGTTGAGGTGTGATTCCAGCAGTGACAAGCCCAGTCCCCTGAGGGCTCTCCTGGGTGTCTGTTGCGTTAGTACTCACGCTGCCTGCAATGCGTGGCTCCATAGTGCTGGGGAATCCTTCTTGGCTTCTCTCTCATTCCGTCTCCCCTACAAGATGGATAAAAATGGGGGGGAAAAAAACCCAGCTGCCCTGTTCCGAGCGACTCCCAGCCGTCCGGGGCTCCCACCCACATCCCCAAAACAGCCCGTTAACTTGGTAGACAGCCAACCGCTGAGGGCTCCGGTTTCTGTGCGCTCATCTCCGCCGAGTGTCCAGCAATGCCCGCTGCCTCCGGCAACCGCATTCCCACATCCACAGCGGTTCACTGCCGAGCCGCGGCGGAAACACCCGAGCTCTCCGCGCTGCCTCACCTCGGCGCACCTGCTCTGGCACCCGAGTGTACAGAGACGGCGCCGCCTGGCGGACACCGGCGGTACGAGCACAACATGGAGGCTTAATGGGGTCCAAATTGTTTAATATTTATTCATTAAAATTATGAAATAAATAATCACATGAATAAGTACAAACAAAATAAATAGTATAGGTAATGAAATTGAATTGAAACATCCTATTTTGTCTGTATTTATTCATATGATTAGATATTTCATACTGTCTCATTGATACATTTAATGCTAAACGAGAAAGGTTTGGGGTCCCCCATTAGATTTTATGGACAAGCCTGAACCCGTTGCTGAGAAGGTGTGTCAGGAAAAAATGGTGTTCAATTACTTGTATTCCTTGTCTTTTGTTTGCTTATTAATTTGACTTTGACTCATTATTCTTAACAAAAGTAATGTTTTTTTAAATAAATAAAGGGAAAAAACAGGGGACCCCTGGTTTGTCTGCACTACAGTGCATTTGTTTCAACAGTAATTTTGAAACAATGAGATCTGCAAACAGCAGTAGAATCAATGAATAAATAATTATTTAAAAAATGCTCTCTATTGTGTTGTATAGAGGAAGGGAACATAAACATTTGTGATGGACCCATCATGGACTGATGTAAAATGTGCTCTACATGATATAATAAAATATTTTTGAGCTAATGGTTTATTATTTAGTAAAAACTCAGCCATTTTTTGACTGTGACACTGCGCTATTTCAGAAGTTTATATTCTCACTTTAAGAGGACAGAAATGGTCACTAACACACGTGGTCAGTATACAGTTGTCAGTTATTCATATTATTTATATCACATAATAAATCAAATTTCTTTGTTTCATTCATTAAATATCAAATGGGTAAATGTACCCAAAGAATTACTACCTTATTCCATTCTCCCCACATTTGTATGGTTTTACATTAATAATAGTAATGTGTTCAGCTTTTTTCTGATATCTAACAACCACTGACTTCTTCTCAAATATGTGGTATGTAAGACATATCTTTTCAAATACAGCCCTTCTGCCTGATTTAACTTCAGTATCCTTGACATAAAAGTTTGGTTGAATCAAAATAGGCTGAAAAGAGATTAAAACATTCATTCTAATTAAATGTGGTAGCCAAAATATGCATCTGCAGATCAACAGTGCAAATACGAATGTATCCAAATAGCTGCATCCAAATAGCTGCACTTCAATGTCTTCAAATCTTTATATTTCAGCAAAAAAACTTCTGCAGTTTTATCTTCCAACGGCCTCTGTAGACAAAAAGTTGTTTTTCCAAAGAGGTGAAACATTATAAAATGTTGAGTCTGGGAATATACTGCATGAAAAAACTTTTTTATTACAAGAGAAATAGAAAAGATAAAAGCATTGTTGGCATCATATAGGCTTATCACAGCACAAAAGCACCACAGACACAAAAAAACAATGTGAAAACTAGAGAGAGAAAGAATATGAGATAATATAATCAGTCTCGTACGACCTGAAAGAAAACACCAGCAGCACTGAGAACAGAGTCAGCAGCTCCACAATCACAGAGCGTCTATAAACAATGTACAGAGGGTCCATGAAGGCTTCATGGAGAGTTTATAAAACTCTATACAAAGTCAGGTGGGCACTGTATGTCTGAATGAGACAGATATAATAACCAAGACGAGACAAGACACACGTCAAATCTTCAAATACTTCATCTCACCGTCGCCAAACCTGCCTGTGCAGCGAGTCAAAATACTGGCTATGATAGGCTATAATACCCCCGGAGTACTCCAAAACAGTGAACGCTCAAGCATTTGGTGTTTCTCAGAGGCTCAAGTAAACACTTAAGAGTACAAATATTAAAAGATACTCTCAAATTTAAGAATATATCTGAAGAGTTTCATGGCGAATGCAATCCCAGTCCGCTGTGACAATACATTTGTTCTGACATTAAATCACAACTCCTGAATGACTAAAAAAAAGGCAAACACTGATAAAAAAAAAGATTTGTGTTAAATCCAGGTTATTTTTAACCCTGGTGTGTTTGTTAGTCAGACATCTCAAAAAGTAATGAATACATTTGGTTGAATTTTGGTGTTGTTTTTTTTACACTAGATGATTTTCTGCTTGGACCCTACAGTATAATGATGCATTCATGTGCTGGTTGGTAAGTTGTAACTGTAAAAATGTTTCGTTACTGAGGAATGAACATTATGAAGTTTTGAAATGAAAGTATATCTGAGACCCCAGGACCTGCTCAGGGGCAGTTCCTGCACAGCCGATCCTTTGTTTAAAATGTGCAGATTTGTTCTATAATACTTGGATAATATTATTTGTTACCTCTGCCAAAAAGATTATGTTGTCAGTCACGTCTCTTTGCTCGATTCTCATTTTGTTTGTCTGCTAGTTAGCAGGATATCTTTAAAAAAAAAGAAGTTCGGCCATAAGCTGAGGAGACAAGGCAATTTTTGCTTTCTTCATTTTCTTTAGAACTACTGCACTTACTTGAAGGAGTGTTTATCACAGTGTATTCTGATGCAAATTTTGTGGATTTTATGGCAAAATTTAGAGGATTGTGCAGCTTTGGCGAAGGTATGCTTTCTACTTCCTTATCATAATCCATAAACACATCTGAGGTTGTATGTCAATTTCTATGAGCTTTCTCCTGTTTGGTTATTTCATAAATATTACCCATATGTAAAGCTTGCAGAAAACCTTTGGGACTGCTGCTGGGAATGTGAGTAAGCAAGTGAAGCTGTATGGAGTGGTGCCAGCATTAAAGAAAGCAGTTTCACAGCTATTTGATCATTTTCGTTGCTGCAGACGGCGCCCGAACAACCGAAGCCGCTTTAGTGGTCCTTGAATGTGGCTTCACAGGCCTTTAAGCCCAAATGATCCAAATCCTGAGAGACAGACAGTAGTGGAAAGATGTTGAACAGGAGCAGAAGTTTTAAAAAGTTTTTTTTAGACCTATGAATACTAGACAGTATGACCTTTTGGTCCTCCGGCCACATTTATCGTACTACACAAGCTCGTCCAATATACCGTGTGCCACCACATACAGCTTAACACTAAGAGTACATACATATTTCAAATATACTTTTTATGTGTTCAAGGTACATGCGTTCACGTGTAAACATAGACTCAGCCGGTTAGAGGCTTTGGATTCATGGGAGTCAGATAGTATAGGATACATACAAACACACACACGCACAAGCATACACACACACACACACACACACACACACACACCTGAGATGCCTTAATATTGGGCCAGATTGTTCAACAATACTATAGCTTCAGTTTCCTTTCAAGTGTGAGATGTATATGGTAGTAGTGTGCTATCGGTTACGGCAGTAAGTCTTCTGGCAGTGCTGAATCAGACAGTAGTTTCCCCCTCTGAGGTTCAACCATGTAGCTTTGACAAACTCTATCAAATGGGTCCCATTCATTAGGCTGAAGATGATGAAGATAATCAGCTGACACTATAAGTACAGTAGAAGAAAATATAAATGAGGTCAACATATACTGTACGTCATTGATAAATATATACTGTATAAATCATACTGATGACATCTTCACTTACTAAACCTAATCAACAACAGTAAACTATTAGAATTCAGTAATTATGCTTGATAATCTACTGTGCAGAGCCTGGTAAATGTGGAAGCACATAGGTAAAGTCTCCAAGACTAAAACCATGAATATCTGTATGTTCAACATAAAAAAAGGATCGTTCTACAGTCATACTTGATTTGGAAATCACAGTAAATCACCGACTGAAGCAACCGCTGTTAAACCATATAGTGTACTACAGTGTAGATAGCACAACTAATAACAATAACAGTAATAATACTTCTAGTGCTCTGAATTGGAATAGTAAATTACTGATGTTGCAACCTCCTAAATATAATTAAACCAAAACAACACCTTCTGTTAATGATGATAATAATAATACTTTAAATAATGTCCTAAAACTAATTATGATAGTCAAGTCAGCTAACTGTAAACATTGTCCTCCTCTTGACAATAAGACAATGCCTTCGATTCAGCTTCTGAACACTGAATCTGGTCGTGCACCACGTAGAGAGAATTCTCCAAGAATAGTAATTTTAACCCCTGATTGTTGGAATGAAACCAAAATTCCTGAAAAAATAACTTCAAATTGAACTGAACTGGACTGGTACAAGCAAAGACAAAAGCTAGGTCCCAATTCACGGGCTGCCTCCTCTGAAGTCCAGAGTTATCACAACAGGCTGAAAGGTTGTCTCAATGCAAAGCCTCCTCCAAACGCAGCCTTCGTTTTCGACACGTTGGGTAAAAACAACTGGTGTATTATTTCCAGTATCCACTACAGTATCCTACAATCCATTGCATGCCGGGTAATTGCTTAATGGTGCGTTCAAATGTCCTCATCCGCTCACAAAGTCAGGAAATATCACATAAGCACAACCTGTTTATCAGATATTTGAGGTCTGGTTTTCATCAGTCATACAAAGGCCAGTGTGGGATGTAAATAATAAAGTCCACTGTTTGTTCATGCTGACCGCCTTGATATGATGGTAATCACTGCATGTTAAAGATAAATTGAAGTAATATGGATACATTTACCATTACTCTAGTACTCTGTTTGCAGTTGTCCATCATGTGTTGAAGTGAAACATCACAACTGCTACTGTAAACTCAGTTACCATTAAACCTGCCTGAGTTGGACCACTGGTTCTTTATCCATGCTTGCTCTAGAGATATAATAACGGAATAACAGTCCGTCAGACGGTCCACCACTTTGGTCCAGAATTTGATATCCATGGTGCCCAGAGGATGAATCCTAATAACTTTGGTAAAGCCCTGACTATTCTCCTTGTGCCACCAAAGTTTTTACTTATCCAGTGAAATCTACTTCATGCATTTGCACAAAATCTTGTACAGACATTCATGGTTCCCAGGTGATGTATCTTAATGACTTTGGTGACCCCAAGTTACAAGCGCCACCATGAGGTTCACATTTGTGGTTTAAATGAAATATTTTCACACATAGATTTCCATAAAATCAGGTACAGACATTAATTCCCCCCTCAGGATGAATTGTAACATTGATGATCCCCAGCAAAACTAATGACATCAGCCTCAGCTGTACTCTGTGTTTAGTGCTAATCAAGAAACATTATAGTGTCTAAACATCAGCATGTTAAAATTGCCATTGTGAGCATGTTAGCATGCTGATGTTAGCATTTAGCTCAAAGCACTGCTATGCCTAAGTAAGACTCACAGAGCAGCTAGTTTGGCTGTAGACTCTCAGTCTTGTTGTAACTTTGCCGGCCAACTGAGCGCAACTTCCTGGTGATGAACATGGATTTGTTTGACTTTACGAGTTGAGGAGGATCACCTGAATGCACCATTAGCTTTTGTTACTGTGAGGTTACACGGTCTTATTTGGGGGGAGGAGGTTCAGCCCCTGAATTGGGACACAGCTCACATCATCCCCTTGAAGTTGCTCAAACACAGGAGCTACTTCCTGCGAGGTCAGCGCTGATGTCATCTGGAGGTCTGGACCTGATTGGGTGGCTGGGCATAGAGGTACTTCCAGATGGCGTAGTAGTGTATGGCCGCTCCCATGGCTACGAACAGGTGCCAAATGGCATGAGCGAATGGAACAATGCCATCACTTTTGAAAAAGACCATCCCCAGACAGTAGCAGGCTCCGCCCACCAGCAGCTCACCCAATCCCGACTGCTCCGGCTGGGAAGAAGCAGAAATTTTATTATGTTTTAGTTTTAAAGACATTATATTGAGGAAATGACAAAACCACAAAGACTACAAGTGAGACTAAATGAGTGTGCTCACCATTGAGAGGATGACCAAGGCAGGAAAAACTCCCATCACCGTGTAGCAGATCAACTCCATGATCTTATACCTGATACAGAGATGAATATTTCAGCATGGAAGATTATTTTTAACCTTGGGACAAAATAATGTTAACCCAACAGTCCAAGCTTTTTCTGAGTTTTCTTCCAGGGAAGAGTCTCGCTGGAGTCCTAGTTAGCCAGACTGGTCTTATGTCGAGGTGTGATGCTGCACCTCCCTTTTCTCAATCCTCCCCTTCATTGGTGTTATACTCTGTGTAGGAGGGTTCTCACCACTGGTCTTTTATATTTTAATGTTAAGACTACATTGTCTGACTTTTTACACTTTTTTGTAATTGGCGCGGATACTGACCTTAGTAAGCGGATTCAGCCAAACGCCACCGGTCCACATTAAATACAGTTGTCACTTTTGTCCATCTGCCGCACTAAATTAATATGTAAAGCTTCCACTGATACTTCGCCACTTGCTTCACACATTAAATGCTTTAATGTGAAGGCAGTGATAGGCCTTTACTGTGACACTGAAAATACTGACAAGGACTTTTATGGTCAGCCAACGTTACCAAAAACGTGCTACATATAGTTTTAGTAGATTTAGACATTTTCTGCATTTGTGTGTCCAGAGGTTGTTTTGAAGCTTTGCATGGTTGAAATCCATTTTATTACATATTTAAAGGTTCTGTATGTAACAATTTACATGTATTAACCGTTTTTAATCGTTTTTTAAATCATTTTATTGCCAATGTGTGAACAGATTGTAACATAACTTAAAAAATGAGACCTTCTCCGACTTTCTTGGTTGCCTGTAACAGCCTGTAGACTGATTTCTATGTAAAGGACTCGGGACATTTTTTTTCCGGAAAATCCAACGCAACACGTTCTCATTCCCAACTCGTCACATATGATCGCTTGGTCAGGACCCCATTGGCGTCACTTATTAACGTGCTAGTCATGGCGTAATTTTTCAACGTGCAGGCAAGTCCATCAGTCAGAAAATTACATACCGAACCTTTAACAAAGCTTGATAAGATGGAGTAGCTCGGGAAACAAGAACTGATGTTGCATCTTATCAACAACGAAAAAAGACAGAGGTGGATTGGTGTCGAAGTCTAAAAAGGATGTCGGTGTATGAGCATGTTTAGAAGTTTAGAAGTGATGCGTAGTTACAGCCTCAACTTACCTAACACACATGTTAACCACTTCCACACAGATGTTTAAAGATTTAAAATTTTGGAAAAAAGAGAACTGGTATCAGATTGGTACTAGGTATTGGCTATTTGCGGGAGAAAAACTCAGGCACCCTACACTTGTGTCATATGATGACAGCTGATCCAGCTCCATTTGCTGATGAAGATTACGGGATGCAGTTGTAAGCTCAGAAAAAGCTAGTAAGTGGACCTTTGAGTTGAGATTATTTTGTCACACGGGAGGAACATTAATTAGATTAGTAAATGGAGAGACAGTCCAACACTGATAAAAGTACATGCATGACTGTGTGAACTGACCTCTCATGGAAGAAGAAGACGTAGGTGGTTCCAAAAGAGGCCATGACCCACACCAGCCAGCGCATGTGACACGCCCAGGGACCCAGCTCCCGCAGGTTCAGCCTGGTGAAGCATGAGCAGGGACAAATAACTACAAATACTGTATATACACACTCCCCACACATTTACACACACACACATACACACACACACACACACACACACATAGCAGGCTAGTTTGTTTACCACGGGGCGTAGGAGGCAGCAATGAAGAAATAGATCACCATCCTGTCACACATGTGGAAACAGTGCTCCACAGACCTGAAGAGAGAGACCAAACAGCCTCATGACAACTGAGTGACACTGTTTATACATGTAGCATCAGTGTGTTTTAGATCACACAAACAAATCTGGAGTGTGGGGACATATATTTGTTCCAGTGTGAATCTGTGAGAGGACAAACAGTGTTCAAAAACACCAAAAAACTTTGAATTTTGCTCAGTCTCTGCAGTAAAAGGGGCCATGCAGTCCTCCTATATCCTTTAACCGTATCTGCAATATTACAATGCAGTCCAAATACTGTGCTGAAATGTGTACATGTGTGTTCGTGTATGTGTGTGTACCGTAGGTGGCTCTTCTTCCAGGCCACAGTGTGGAAAAGGGTGGAGATGATGAAGAGCGAGCTGAGCCCCGCCCCGTACACCCAGGCCGACAGTCGCTCCCATTGGTCCTCCGACTGGAAGTGCAACACTGAGCTGCCCAGCAGGCTGGGGATTATCCATAACTAAATGAATTCATAACATAAATGAAACATGAGACACAGATAGACAAACAGACAAGCATGCCGGATAAACTGAAATCTAGTGCACGATGTAGGTGTAGCTTTAAAAAAAATCTGTAGGTGTCTCTCACTTATCTGTTATGTAATACTGCTGGATTTTATTTCCCGTTTCCACTGAGTGTGTCATTTCATCTGTGTGTGGTTAATGATCACTTTCTGTGGTCTGTGTGTGTGTGTGTGTGAGTGAGTGCATTCACCGCATGCGTGGCACAGTTGGCAGCATGCTCATATTCTGTGGGCTGGTATCTCTTGTTAGGAGGAACGCGGTTGTTCATAAACCTGGAATCATCACAAGTGAACAGATTTAAGTTGATATATTTCAATGAATTTTTAATATCTGAACTAAAATCTGCAATGAGACATTAGTTTTGGCTACATGCAACAATGAAACATACTGTACACACTAGCAGAGCTGAAAAAGAATTAGAAAAATTAGAATGAAAGAAAACAAACATGTACAACAATATTATAGATTCCTGTCCTTAGAAGCAGCATTTGTGAGAATCATAAAGGTTTAATTTGAGCTATGAGTCTTTTCTTTAAATGTCCTAAAACCATGTGGAACATCTTTAATATTTGTATCCATTTGTATCTCAATGGTGCTCATAAAATCTCACCCCATCCTGTCCTTTTGCTTAGCAACGCTAGATCATGCTTCAACTTGTTGCCATGACTGCTGTTGCCTGGCAACAGTGGGTAACCACGGACTGACTGAACCAGAGGTTTGTCCTGATGATCTCTTTCATAAACAATTCACATGTGCAGATACGCCTGCACATTCACGCACACACACAAACACACACATATATATATGTAAACTCAAATCTATTCCTTTGAACACGAACACTTCAGAGAAACCCAAACAAACACGGCTCAGGAGGTAGCACTCCATCAGTGATGTCACTGTTGTCATGGAAACCACCGAGCAGGGATTGTCTTTTTTTTTTTCCTCTCTCCACACCAGAAAACTCCTCGTTTCTTTCATCCTTCTTTCCTCATCTCTCCCATCTCCCTCTCCTGTTCCCCCGACCATGTCTCCTCTGTGCTTACCGATGATTAAATTAACATGCAGGAAGGCAAATGGACAAAGACGTCCATGCAGACACACAAACACACACACACACACACACACACACACACACACACACATATTCACCCACACACACACACACGTTGTTCCAAGAATGGTGGGACTCAAAATGAGAAAGCTGCAGCCATCAAAGGGAATACCACTTAAATTAAAAATTAATATAAATGATTTTTTGTGCATAGGACAATCAATTCATTCTTTTAAACCTAAAAATGTGTCAGCCAAAAGTAGAAACACCGAACAGCATCATCCACACATATATACATCCACTAAGCTGTGCATTTATGTGCCATCTCCTGAGGGAAAAAGATTCAACTCATGCCTACAGAACACAGAACGTTTCAGTTCAAGTGGAGTGATATTACCCTTAAATATGTCCATCTTATATCTCTGTGTTGTTGTAAAACAGAGCGATACAGTAGGACATGATGTATTCCGCCTACACGTCGGCTCAAACCTTTTTAAATCATATATATGACGCTGCTGATCCTTCTGAGATTCGGGAGATAAAACTGAAGTATAGAAAAAAAACATTTCCTGTGATGACAATCATGGCAAAAATATCTAAACAAACATGCCTCATCCTTTCTCTCTCTCCTACATAGTGCTCCTGTTCCTTAAGCAGCTCTTTTTAGAGTGACACTCATTCCGAGTTATTAATATTAACTGACACAGCCCAGAAACACACCGTCCTGTCCCAAATAAAAAGGCTTCCTCGCCTTGTATCCAACGCTGGCCTTACCCTGTCTGCCGGACCCTCTCTTTGGTCTGTGTGAGCGTGTGTGTGTGTATAAGTGTGTGTGTCAGTGCCAGGCCCAGTAGGCTTGGCCGGGTCATTAATGACTTTATCAAGCTGGCTGATAATTAGCAGGCCAGAGGCCAGGCAGAGAGACACACTAACCGGACAGAGAGGAGCAGAGCTGCGGAAACGTCATGATAACTCCTCTCACATGACAGCAGGGCGGACAGAAGGAACACACTCTGCTTCAGTTGTCTTATTGAACCATGAAGACCACAACCTCAGTCCAGTTAATGGTGAACATTAATTTAATATTACAACCTATTTTTATGGTCAGGCAAGTCCTGCTCTTTGTGTAAGTATATCAAGTATATACAGTAATAAAAGGAACATTCAAGTAGAGCTGAAACAATTACTTAAATAACTGATTAGTTGATTGACAGAAAATTAATCTGCAACAATTTTGATAATAAATTAATCGTTTAAGTCATTCATCAAGCAAAAATGCCAAACATGCTCTGGTTCCAGCATCTTATATGCGAGAATTCAATGCTTTTCTCTGTCTTATATCATTATAAATGAAATATATTTGGGTTTGGACAGTTGGTCGGACAAAACAAGCGATTTGAAGATGTCAGCTTGTGCTCTGGGACACTGTGACAGGCATTTTTCATTATCTGACGTTTTAAAGACAATGAAATCATTAAAATCGATCGTGAAAATATCCAGTTGTTGTAGCTCTGTATTCTAGTGGACTTCATTGCATGTTTGAGTGTGAAGCGACAGGGCAGTCGACAGCAGGTGTGTAAAGATTATTATTTTTATTACTGATTGATATGTGAATAATTTTTTTCGATCAATTGTTTGGTATACGAAATGTAAAAACAAATGACATATTGTATATCAAACATTTTCCAATGCCATGTTTGGTGTGACCAAACTTATAAAAAATCTACTTAAAATTTGAATAATAATTTCATATAAAACACAGGACAGCAGCAAATCTTCACATTTGAAAAGCTTGAACCGGAGAACATTTGCCATTTTTTTCTTGAGTAAACAACTCTAACGATTAATCACTTATCAAAATTGTTGTGGATTCATTTTCTGTCCATCAACTAATCAATTAATCTATTAATTGTTTCAGCTCAAATGTAAAGATGTGAATAAAGGGGGGGAGACCGCTACCCAAACAAAGCCAGAATTTTCATTTTTCAGCCAAATAATAAACAAAATCACCTCCTCGGATGATCTTGTATTCTTAAAGCTGTTCAAATATGGAAACTGTGCAGGACCACTCATTATATTCAATAAAACTTCAATATGATCATTTCCTTTCCAACGGCCTCAGTCTGTAGCATGACAACACAGAAGAATTTTCCATATCTGATTTTATGTATAAGCTAAGGAGATTTTGCACATGGTGAACAGAAAACATTTGGGTTTAAAAGGTCTAATCAGAATGATCTTCTCTACAGTTGAAATAATTGTGTGTATCGATTAATCGCTTCAGTCGTTTGTCAAGCAGAAATACCAAAACTATGCTGGTTCCATCCTCTCAGATATGTTATAAAACACCAGTGTGAATTGAATCTCTTTGCACTGTTGGATGGAAAAACAAGACACGTAAAGATGTCACCCTGAGCTCTGGGAACTCGTGATGGACATTATGTACTATTTTCTGACATTTTACAGACCAAACAATCGATTAAATCAAGAAAGCAATCTTTAGTCTGCTCTGTTTGACCTCTTCCTCATGTGAAAACCATCCAAACAGCCCCCCACCATCATGACAGCCTGGACCCAGACCCAATTGGCTTTCATGTGTAAGTCCAAATATAAGTCGAAGAGAGGGTGTATGTGTTTGTGTGGCCTGCTGTGTGTTTCAAGAAAGACAGAAGAGACAGCAAGATGATGATGATGATGATGATGAGGAGGAGGGAAGTGGCAGGTGTGTGTGTGTGTGTGTGTGTGTGTGTGTGTGTGTGTGTGTGTGTGTGTGTAAATAATAATGCTTGTCAAGCAAATAAACCCCAGGCTACAAGATTATTACATCATCAGTTATAAGATGTGTTGAAATGTAAATTTGGACTTTCTTTAACAGCTCATTCCCAAACCCATCATCCTCAGCATCCTCCTCATCCTCATTAAAATCACCAGTATGATAAATATTTCTAATTCACAGGCAGTTTCTGATCACAAATGATATCATCAGCGGGATAAAATGACATCATGTTTTCACCTACCTTACAAGATTCATTTACAGTGGAAATAAGCAACAGTTGACAGCAGACAGACAGTATGGCTAAAGCCTGGATCCCCTCTGAGTGTTGAGCGAATAACCGCCGCGGTTTGATCGGCGCTGCTCACGTTGTAACGGTCTAATGTAACGTAACGAACACCGCCGTTTCACCGGGAACGCGTCGTCGTCTTATCCTCATCTCAAGCAGCACCGGGAGACGGATGCATCCCGACCCAGCTGCCTCCAGAGGCTCCAGTCCGGAAGTGTGGGCGTCGTGGGATGGTCTCTGAGGAGGCAGCCGCTTTTCCTGCACGGCGGTGGTGTTGATGTTGGTGGTCTCTCTCTCTCTCTCTCTCTCTCTGTCTCTCTCTCTCTGCCGGAGCTCCAGCCGCCGGTTCACCTCATCACGACTCGGTGAGGAGGGTTGTTTTTCATCACTGAGGGCTGCCACATCATTTTCTGAGGGACTGATTCATGGCTGTGGAAACCCGTGCCGATTTGCTCCTGTGCGCGCAGTCCGCGGTTCTGCCTCTAGGTGGAGCTGCAGGCTGTTTGATGATATAATATGATTATGAAGATGGTTGTATGTTTTATTACTGTGTTGCAGCTAAAAACAAACTCTACTTGAAGGAGCACTCAGGTTAGTTCACTGGTCACGGTTAGTACTCCTCAGTCTGTGAAAACAGTTGCTGTGATGTCTTCTGTGGCTCCGAAGGAGTCTGAAAAAAATAACCCCGATGATGTCATAGTGATGTCATCGGGGTTATCTTGGTGTGGAGTGGAGTTTGAAAGATGGGGACTTTTACCAGGCAGTTAGGCTCTATCGAACGGTGGTGGAAGAAGTATTCAGATCGTTTATTTAAGTAAAAGTACTAATACCACACTATGAAAATACTCCACTATAAGTAAAAGTCCTGCATTGAAAATGTCACTTAAGTAAAAGTATGTAAGTATAATCAGGAAAATGTACTTGAAGTATTAAACATAGAAGTACTCTATTCATAAAAATGTCCCGTGTGACTGTTATACTTATATATTCTCTCATTAGATCATTATTACTCATGCATGGATGTACAAGCAGGATTTTACTGTTGTAGTTGGTTCAGGTGGAGCTAATTTTAACTCTTTTGTACAGGACTGCAACTAATGATTATTTTCATTATGGATTAATCTACTGATTATTTTCTCGATTGGTCGATTGATTGGCTTGTAAAAAATGCCGTCACAATTACCAAGAGCCCAAACTGACACCTTCACACTGCTCGTTCTGTCCAACCAACAGTCCAAACCTCAAAATTATCAAAAATAAATTATTAAAATAATCAAAAGGAAAAGCAGCACATCCTCACATTTCTGAAGCTGGAACCATGAAATGTTTTTGAATTTTTGAATGGAAAATTACTTTAGCGATTATCAAAATAATACATTTTCTGTCAACTGACTTATCGATTAATCGACTAATCGTTTCAGCTGTACTTGTATTTACTGTTGGGCAGTTTCATCTATAACAAAGCATCATATATTATTTATAAATTCAGTCTGAAGTGGTGGAAAAAGTGAAAGTCTTACTTTGTTAATTATAAACCTTTTATGAAATCCATGGATATGTGTGCAAATGTATATGTATATATGTATGTACATACTTATATGCATGTAGATGTGCATTTGTATGTATTTGTATTCCGTAGGCAGCAGTAGGAAAGCTTTTATCTTGTAACCTTGGGAGGCAATAGGGAGATAACTTGTCTTCTCTCTGTCTTTATGTGTATTCTGTGTTTGTCTTGTGTTCCTTGTTAAAAAATATTTTCATAAAGAGAAAAAAAAGAAATACTGACGTCACGAGTCCAGATTACACCGGTACAAACCCACCCACCTGATATGTTTCTGACAAGCCACCAAAAAAGCCTGTGAAATTTTTATTATTTTAATTTGTTCTCATTTAATTTGTTCATTTAACTGTTCTATTACATTTTCTGTCAATTTTATCTTCCCACAGGATAGACCATCCTCTAAAAGCTTTTTCAAAGCCTTCTCCACACTACCAGGATAAAATTCTTAATTTTGTCTAAAACAGTAAAAAAAAATATTGTGTCGTTTTAATACAGAATGTAAACTCTTCCTCAGGTTGACAAAACAATGTCAACTCACATGATTCTAAGCTTTTGATCATATCACATGGTCCTCATCAGCAGAGTTTGCTCTGTTGGAGCTGCAGATGTTCTCTACAACAAGTAAGTAAGTGGACCTTGAGTTGAGTTTTTTTAACTGCTGTTTCTAACCTCAAGAATGAACTGTCAAGCTCAACTTCCACATGTTGTTAAAACCTCCAGATTTCCCAAAACAATAAGCCATAGCCTGGGATGAATGTGACAAAACACACACACACACACACACACACACACACACACCTGTAATGAACCAAGCACTGCTGAGCACTGTAACAGCAAATCATTTATTAAATGCATATTATGACCAGCATAAGCTTTTAACAAATACTGTAGCCCTTCATCATGATTAATATAAAATTCCTGCTTTAAGCATTCAGCTCAGACTGAGCTCTCTGTGATTATAGTAATCTAACTCATTAAGTACCATTTGCAGACCTGTGGTCAGTCCCTCTGTATACAGTGTTGAGTTTAACAAGCTCAGCAAAGAGCTTCAGAGGGATTACAAACACTGTTTGACCCGAGTCTGATCGTTTAACTTGTATATAAAAAATACCTGATTAAAATAGGGCCAAGAAGCTTTGTTTAATAAGGCAGCAGTTTTCTTCATATCTCCAGAAGCCAATATACTTTGGTCAGGGTAATGTAAACTTCGGTTCAGACTATCTTCAGGTTCTTCATTGCAGACTCCAGAGACTGAAAAAAAAAAAGAGCGTGACATATTCAAAAACAATTTTCAAATCATGCTCTGGAATACATCATGTCGACAGGATATCACACAAATAAACGTTTGACCACATCAGTGTGGCGTGTGTGCGATACCTTGACATCCCAGATGCCCATTCCTCCGTCCATGCCGGTGGTGCAGAACTTGGTGCACTGGTTTCGTCCTCCATCCAGCACTGAGATTTGGCTGAAATATTATTTGAGACAAGTCAAACTCTGTGCAAAAGCATATTATGTTGAAAAAAAGCACGTCCTTAAATAAGAAATTATGTTGTGAATGACTGTGAAAATCAGTAATCATACTGTTGAGTTTAAATAGTTGAATATTTCCAGGTGGAAAGACAAATAAGTGTTTTGCTTTTTCTTTGAGGAAAGTGCACAGGCAGTAAAATTAAAAGTGTTCTGTGAGTGAGTTCCCAGATTAAGAATTTTATTGTCACTCTTACCTGCATTAACGAGAGGAAGATTTCATGTTATCACACCATTATGTGCCATGAAATACATTTTTAGATCCATCAGACATCTCTTAATTTCACTTCCTACACAATTATCAGTTCTCAGATCTCAGAATCAGATCTCACTTAGAAATATACAACTCATTCAAAACCCAACAGCTGTGAAAAATGATCTGCAGTCCAGACTCCAAACATGTATTTTATTTTCTCAGCTTACCTGATGCTGTTTTTGTGCAGGGTGTTCAGGTCCTTCTCGGTGCTCTGGGTCTCTGAGGCCCGACGGTCCAGGTTCTGGAAACGTTCCCTGGCACTGATGCCCTTCTGGGCCGCCTGCTTAGGAACGTCCAGCTTGCCACCAAATGTCAAGCTGCCTTTGGCACCGTCGTACACAAACAGCACCGGGTAACAGTCATGGCCCTGGAGGAACAGAAACATTTGAGGACGCAGTCAGGAAGATGCTGTATATGGATATAATATCAGTATGGTAATATGAGATTTGTGATTTTGGTTGTAATATAAAAAGTACAGCTGAAAAGCTCATAATGTGTTATTATTTTGATGTTTTCTCTCCATCTGTCACAATAGTATTTCGTAATACTACCACTGGGAGGTGCCAAAGTCAAAAAGCTAAAGCTATACACACGGTGCCTTTAAAGTGAGACTATACCGGATTCCTTTTGAAAGAAGAAATAATACATTCTTCCTTTTACAAAGTTGAATTCGCAAGCAATAAAATGCATCTTTTGTAAAATGAATACACTCGGAGGTTTTGTTGCTACTGACTTACTTGGTTTGGAATGACCAGTAGCTTAGCTAGCCTTAGTTAGCAAACTTTAGATTGATATTACTGCTGTTTAACTGACATTACTGTAACTGATCGCAGGCTTTATGACTTTTGTTACTGTTACACTACATTTAAGCATGTAACAGATGCTCAAATGTGCCCTAATAATTAAGTTATTTCTGCATTTTTGCCTTTGTTAGATAGTATACAGTAAATAGCTGACAGAAAATGAGAGAGAGAGCAATGAGGGACAACAACAAACGTCCTCAGATGGAGTCAATCCCAGTACATTTTGATTACATGGACGCCAAGCTATGGTACACCCAGACAGGTGATTTCAGGGCCTTTAAAAACCTCCTGTAGGCTGCCAGGATGCCTCACTGATGATTTTAAAGCAACTGACTCAAGACAATCTTATTATCCTGTAATTGCACTTGTGGCCACAGAGGGCACTGTTCTGCAAAAGTGACACAGTCTCGCTTTAAATTACAATTTTCTGAATTTGGCTTTCTTAGCTGAGTGAAATAAAAATGAATGCCTCCACCTGCTTGGCATTCTTATCCACGTCCACTAGAGTTTACTGTATAACCCACCCCTTCAATTAGATTGAATATGAATGAACATTAAATATGAACAGAAAACTCAACACATTGTCACATTATAGATATGAGGACAGAAATATTGAGATATTTCATCTACTCTGAAAAAAACAACAACTTGGCAACACTGACTGATTTACTGAATGAGTCAGCCTTTAGATGAAGGTTCGGTTCTTAATCTGTTGGTCGAATAAAGTGCAGACTCCTCCGATAAGTCAGTTAATATTGCAGTTATTCTTCACATTTGGTTTTCTTGTTGAAAGAATTTCAGTCACTCAGACAAAAAAAATACGTAAATGTGAATAAAATAAAAGAAACTGATTATTTAACAACTGAACATGTTCAGAATAAATACTTGATATGTACAGTATTGAATACTCACAGCTGCTACTAAGCTGTTCTCAGTAATGAAGGTGACACACAGCAGAGGAAGTGTCTCAGAGCTCAGACTGTTCACCCTGTGGAGTCATAACAAAGGTCAGAGTGCGCACCCACAACACAGACTCACACAAACACACAGGTATGCTGCCCCGCCCTCTCTTACGTGCCAGTCTTGCCTCCCTCTGCGACAGACACAGTGGAGTCATGGGAGGTCCAGGCCAGGCGGTTGCCGGAGTGTGAGAAGCACACGCTGTGCACCCAACCGCCGCCTCCAGCTGAGGTCTGATCTGCTGCTCCAGACCCACCGGACTCAAACAACATCTCCCCGAACGGCATCTTGCTGCCCCAGGGAGTGGGGCCGGGCTTCTCCTCCACCTCCTTGATGTAGGCTGAAAACACCCTATGGGAGAGAGCGAGAGGAAGTGAATAAGACACAAGGAAGAGAGAAGGAAGCAATCTATACTGGGAGGTCCAGACAGATTTTATTTATCATTTATTCTGTGCTGTCTTTATGTTGTATTTGTGTGCTCTTGTATTGTTCTTCTTTATGAAAGCTAAATGCATATGAAGAGATGACTAGAGATGATTGGACTTTAGATTTCAGATTTAGATTATATGTTAGGGGTTTTATATTTATGACTTTGGGTCCTAGAGTTACAGTCGGGGGCTAAGTCCATTTAAGTTTATTTATTCAGCCAAAATCACAACTTTTTTTCAGAGGACCTTACAATCTGTACAGCACAGCATGCAATCAATCCTTAGAGCCTCTGTTTGAATAAAGAAAAGCTCCACAAAAAAAAACAACGAGATAAACCTCAGGAAGAATGAAGAAGGAGGGATCCCTCTTCCATGACGGACAGAAATGCATTAGGTGCCACATGTACAGAGTAGACAGAAGTAGGAGTAGAAGTTATACGTATTAAATGTAGTCATTAAAATGTCCTCAGAAGTGTAGTAGCACACCTGTGTGCCTCTTTTGATTCACTGATACCTGCATTTGAAGTCACACGATCCAGCAGCCAGCAGGACATTGTTGGGATGCCAGTCCAGACTGAGGATGGTGGAGCGGATCGGCTTCTTGATGTGCTTACACACCCACCTATAGGCAACAACACAGCATGCTAGAATCTCCACATGCGGTTCTATAATAATCAAATGCAGGAAGCTCTCCTCTAAAAGCTCACCAGTCGTTTTCCTGCTCAAAGTAGCAGATGGAGATGAGGCGTGAGCCGCTGCCTACAGCAAACTTGTTCTCTCGTGGCGACCACTTCACACAGCGAGCAGCACGGTTGATCCTGAGGATGACCAGGGTGGGCTTCCATGTGCCCTCTTTTAGGGTCCACACATAGGCGTTACGGTCCGCTCCACAAGTAACTATACGGTTACTGTCTGGAGCCCAGTCAATACCTGCAGCAGAAAGAAACTCTTGTTAATCTCTGTGCACGGATCATGGGATATATTTTTTAAAGGAATAATTCAACATTTTGGGAAATACACTTACTTGCTTTCTTGCCACAAGTTACATGAGAAGATTCTTTACATTACATTTCAGTCATTTGGGAGATTCTTTAGTCCAAAGTGATTTACAAGAAGTGCATTCAAACTCAAAAGGAATGAGAGCTAGATGTCATCAACAATTTTCCAATTGTTCAACACTCCCAAATAAACAGCTAAAACTGTGTTGGAGATACTATACATCAAAAGTGCTTTTTTTTTTTTTAAGAAGTGAGATGTAAGATGGAAGAAATATTGTAGGGGGTTAAAGGTCCACCTTGATGTCTGTATGCTAATATGATTAGCTTAAATTAGCACAAAGACTGGAAACAGCTAGCCTGGAGTCGTGTCCTCATCATGCGGCTGCCTGGCAACCACCTGAGACTCCAGGAAGTCACTGTACCCGGACAGAAATAGTGTGTAATTTTTACACTTTGGTTTTTGTGCGGATTAAACAAATAAGATCTAACGTGTTAATTGGTGATCTTTAGGGCTACTGGTAGGTGGATTCTGTTACCTTTGGACAGAGCCAGGCTAGTTGTTTCCCTCTGTTTCCAGTCTTTGTGCTAAGCTAAGCTAACCAGCTGCTGGCTCCAGCTTCAAACTTACCGTACGGACAGAAAGTGGTATCGAGCCAAAGCCAAATAAGTTTCCCAAAATGTCAAACTATTCAAAATCCTCCACTTTTTTATTAGTTACCACTGGACAGGACTGTTTTTTGAAAAGACATGTATAGATTGAGCAATATTTGCAGGAAATGCATTATCATAAATCACCATAACTGTGTCTCACCTGTCACCTGCCCATTGTGCTCCTTCAGCTCATGGATCTTGCTCCACTTGGCCCCATCTTTCTTGTAGATGTGGACCTCATGGTTGTTGGGGCACAGGGCGATCTCTGAGGCACAAAAAAAACCCCACAGTTAAGTAGTTAAGTACACCGTGCATCGGCAGAGGAAGGAATGCAAATCACTGAAATATATAAAAGGGAAATTCATCAGTGTGAGGACAAAGTACAGAGTGATTGACAGGAGACGTTTATGACGGGCTGATCAGCGGAGTGGAACACAGAGCAGCTGACTGGGTGCATGAGAACAGAGAAAACTAGAGAAATACAGTATGTATGTGCCTGCAGGCAGCACATAGACACATGGTATCTTTAAATAGACAATGTGCAAGAACTGCGACCTTCCTTCCCTTAATGTTGTAGCAAACTCTGCACATGTTTTAGTCAGCAGATGAGTCAGAAGCTGTGTTTGTCTGAGAGCAGCAGTGTGGGTGCTTTAAGTGTGCATTTTTGGGTTTTTTTGTGAGCGTTCAGCCTACAAGCTGAGCCAACTAAAGTGTTCAGCTTGCAAGTTGAGTTGAAACTACAACTGTATGACTCTTTGACTCGACCACAGCTGCCTGTTACATCCGCTTTGCCCAGAAACCAAAGCTCTGATCAAAACAGCCAAATATGGCATTAGTTTCCTGCAGCTAACGGAGCACAAGAGCCTCTCAGAAAGGCCCCCAGACACCACCCTCGCTGTTACAGGAAACAGGAAATACCTTCTCCCACCTGGGAGCCAATCACAAACCTCCGACTATTACACTATTTGTCCCTCGGCGCAGACTCAGTTGAGGTAAGATGTTCCATGATGTCTGCGATTAAAACGGCGTGCAGTTTGGAGATGAGACGAAATACAAGCCCCCGAGTGACCAATCAGAGAAGGCGAGCAGACTTACGGGTCCGATCTTTGTTCCAGGCGTGGCAGCTAATTGGTTCCAGCAGGAAGCTATGGTACGCCATGGCCAATCAGATGTTAGAAACAGACCAGGAAGTGGGATGAGGAACCAGTGGCTGGTGGGCTGGGAGATAACAGTCAAATCTAGAAAAACAGAAGTTATAAAATTCTTGTTATAAGGAAGAAGCGGACAGGAAGAGAAAACACACAAAGTTATAAACTAGAATTAAATTTACAGAACTAATTTATCAGGATAGTCAAGAGTTGGTCCAGACTATTTGAGGTACTTTGAGAGGTAAAACACACCATCAGCTGATTTTAACCTTCTGTGCACAGAAACACACACTCAGCTTATCTCACTTAGGTTGTGTTAATGAAATCCAGACTTTCAGAGGCATGAGAGGAATGATGCAGGTCAAGGGTAACACACATCCCCCCAAACAAACTTTACACTATTCAGCTAGAGTACACACCCAGGAAATAAAAGCAAACATCTCCATCAGAGTCAGTTATTTTACAAGCACCAATTTTACATAATGACATCCACGTTTCTGTGCTCTGAATGAGTGTGTGTGTGTTTGAGTGCCTGTTACACACTTTTAGCCTTTTCCTGAAAAGGCATTACACTCACAAAGTGTGTGTGTGTGTGTGTGTGTGTGTGTGTGTGTGTGTTACTGACATGTCAAAGCACACTCAGTCAACTGTTAAATATTTTCTAGGCTACTTACCCTGAGGGCTGGACAGAGATGAATGGGTGAAGAGCTGCAGAGATGGAGAGAGAGAAACAGGGAAAGGCAGAGGAAGGTGGCAGATCAAATAAAAACGAGGGTGTACAGCTCGCGGACTCTGGCCAGTCAACGCGAACGCCAACGACAGAGTGAGCTCAGGAAGAGAGAGGCTGAGCTGAAGAGAGGGAGGAGAGGTCAGAGGGGGAAGTGGAGGAGGGTACAGTGAAGCTCAGAAGGGGAGACATACAGGAAGTTTATGCAGGCTTATGCTCAAGGCAGAAAAGATCATGAGTAACATTTCAAAAATGTGAGAGAATGGGAGCAAACTTTTCATTTTTAACAGAAATAGAAGGGAAGAAAGAGGAGTTTTTCTTTCAGTAAAACTAGGAAGAGAGGGAGGAGCATGGACACAATACAATGTTCTGCAAAAAGGAGGAGGTAGAAACTGAGGGGGAAGCAAAAAAAAAAACGTTTGAAGCATGAAAGACACGGAAAAGAAGGGGGAGGGACGTTTGGTCACTTCTGCATAAAGAAAGAGGAACAAGGAAGAGGGGAGGGAAGAAAAGTAAACTGCAAAAGGGGGGAGGAAAGGGTGGCGTCAGGAGAAAAAAGTTGACTATACAAATATTTGCTCCAGTTTTTCATGTATTTTGAGATATATTTCCTTAATTTAAGCAGTTCAGATATCCCAACTGCAAGTTTTCATGCTTTCCTCGAAAGATCCCCTCACTTTTTCTCTTGAAATTTAGGTTAGACATTTTTCTGTCTGTGCTAGTTTGCCTCTTAATTTCCATTTGGGGTTAACAGGAAGGTTATAGAACTGGCAGTCAGTGAAAACCTACAAGCTAGTGCTTAAAACTAAACTCTTTGTTCGTCATTTTCTCTTGGGCATCCGTAGCATGTGACCCTGGCCATTAATTTATTTATATGTATATCTGAAGAAACAAAAGAGTTAAATGACAAAAATACAGGAAATCTGGACAAGTAACCCTCAACATGAAGTACATCCACCCTCATTACTGTATGTATGAACTTACGTACTGGTGACACAGTCTGTTGATCGACCACTTTGGTCCAAACTAAAATATCTCAACAACTATTAGACGGGTTGTGATGAAATTTTGTACACATTCATGCTCCCCAGAGGATAAATCCTAACGACTTGAGGTATTCCTGACTATTTCATCCAGCGCCACCAAGAGTTAAATTTTTATTTTCTCCAATTCTGTTTTATGACCAAATACCTGCAAAACTAATGACATTCCCTTCATCCTCAGCTGTACTGTGCGTTTACTGCTAGTTAGCAAGTGTTAGCATGTTAACATGCTACGCTAAGATGGTAAACTTTATACCTGCTAAACATCAGCATGTTAGCATTGTCATTGTGAGCATGTTAGCATGCTGATGGGGACATTTAGTTTAAAGCACAGATCTACTGAAGTACAGTCTCACAGGGCCACTAGCGTGGCTGTAGATATTTAGTCTTGTTCAAAAAGAAATACAAATACTGTAAAAAAAAATAAAAAATAAAAAAATCCAGGCTGTTTAGAAGAGTTATGATATGAACCTGAAGCACTACTGAGGTTTCAAGGGTTTGTTCTCCAGCTACCTCCTTGTGTAACTTAAGCCATTCTGTAATAAATGCACAATTAGGTCTATGAAGAAACACAGGATTGTTAAATTAAGTGCCCTCAGTGCACGACATGCATGGTCATTTTCATCTTAGGTTTCAGGAACCAAACCTTTCTAGCAGATCAATCTACAACTGACGTACTAAAACTACTCTGCGCCTAAGAAATTGTTTTTAAGCACACAAGCACAAATATGGCTTGCAGATTAAACAAAAAAAACCCCCAAACTACTGCTGCACATCTACTAAAGGTATCTGGTTACAGTCTGTGAGAGGCAAAGACAAAGGAAGAGAACAGTCAAGTGACTTGTGTACTGTAAATGTATTTCATCTTTATTTCATGTCTACCTCATGATCAGTTACACAGAAATCCTCCATCTTGTGTGGTTTTAGTGTAGTAGCTACAGAGCCTAGTGCTGGACAGCCGTGACTCTGCACAGAGTTTAGACAGCTGCTTTCTCTCTCCACCATCAGATCCTGTACAGCTCTCTACAGCCAACCAGCAACATGACCTCAGAATATCAATAACCCGGGTCCAAATCTAAACAATGACTTCACCTGCTGGAGAACATTTACTAGACTCCAGGAAGTAAAACATCACGTCCTTCAATCTACTAAACATTGATATTCAGAGATCATGCTGAGGTTAATCTGTGGTGAAATACAGTCTGACTTTTGGATAAAACGCACCTTTTAGTGTTCAACTTTTGGTACAGGAGGTTAGAGAACATAAAAACACACATTTCACGTCACGTTTTAATACGTGTCAGAGGAACTTCCCACTTTGACACCTGGTTAACCTTCATTTAAAAACAAACAAACAAAAAAAAAATCAACAGTGATGTCACACGTCAGCTCAGTGTGTGTGTAGTGTTTGCGTGTTTGTGTACTTCAGTGTGTGTGTGTGAGAGTGTTTGCACACACCCACAAGTGTTATGGGCTGATCAGTGCTTCAGCAGACACTTGATAAGGTGGTCAGTTATGTATGTTACTGGCTGCGTCGCAGGAGCGGAGGGGGTGAGGCGGAGAGGGGAGAGGACTGGGGGGTGGGGGCGAGGGGTAGAAGTGAGGCCGCAGCGTCTCTTCATTCATTCACAAGATTTCTTCACATGATGCGGAGACCCTGGATAGAAGCTTCTAGACTCTGAAGAGGTAAACAGAAACACACACAAGAGTTACTGCTGGGAGATGAAATGCAAAATGGATCTCTGACGATCTCTGATTGCTGATTTGTCTATTTTTGTACCTTGAAGTCCCAAATGGTCATTGCTCCATCGATGCCCGTGGTGCAGAACTTGCGACAATCCCTTTTGTCTCCCTCATAGATAGACACTTGGCTGAGGACCAAACATGAAGATACATATAGACAGTTTTAAAAGGGGTAAAGAGGTTAAAATATTGAACATCATAATGATGGATTTCACTATATTGCCATGACAAGAGTGTGATGGCTTGTTTCCCAAAATGTCAAACTATTCCTTAAAAAACAAGCAAATAAAAATCTATATCTCACAGTCCCTAAAATAAACAAAACAAAACTTGACCAATGACATGGAGGAAGGAAAATGGTTCCTTGCTTGAAAACAAGCTGGACAGATCTGATAGGATTATCAGTGCTTGGAATGAGCTCCAGCAGTACATTATGTTCAACGTGAGTGAATTACCTATCAAAAGTGAACTTTCTCCCCACTATGACTGACAGTAAGGTGGGTTGAGTACTAAACCAAACTGTTTGCTAGGGATGAGACAGTGTATGCAATGTAAAGTGTACTTTTCAAAAAGTACTCTGCGCTGAGGTTTGACAGTTTTCTATTAAAGAAGACTGGGAATAATAAAACAATTCATATATCGGATGAAGAGCTCCACTGAGCTTCCAGTATTATCTATTCTGGCCAATACTTAATACATAACGCAAGATCTATTTTAGGGGTTAAAATACCATCAGTTGCCAGTTTATTAGGTACACCAAGCCAAAATTAATGCAGTCTAATACAACAGTCCTACAATAAATCCTGGAGGTTATAATGTTCAGTTTTTGTTGAAACTGTCTTAGAGAGGTGTTGATTCAACTTAATGGTTATTTTCAAAGGCTGTGGTGCTGCTGAATTGTATCGTATTATTCAGAGACTTATTGTTAATATCTAGTCGCCACTCATTAAGAACAAAATAATACAACCACGTCTGACTGTAGCTTCCAAAGTGACCACAAAGCTGACTAATTCCTTATTTTTTCTTTATTGCTGAAAATTGTAAACATTCACATAAGGACAAACTCCTGGAAGGCCAACAACTCTAAATTGTAATCTCACAAACTACTAAATTGGGATGAAAATGAACCAACTGAGAAATAGAGAAAACTCTTTAATCTTCTAATAACTTTTACTCAACCTAATTTAATTACAAACATAAATATTTTAACATCTGCAAGTATCTAAACTTGAGATGAAAACTGTTGTGAAGATATCTTTAGATAAATTCCAGGTCCTGCCCTGCACCGATCCCAGTTAATGTGACTTACGTGATGCTGTTCTGATGCAGTGTGTCCAGGGCAGTGTTGCGGTCCTCGGTGGTGGCTCTCTTGTCCATGTTCCTGAAGCGCTCCATGGCAGAGATGTTCCTCTGGATACTCTGCTTGGGGAGGTCGAGCTTCGACACAAATGTCAGCGTTCCACCATCGTCGCAACGGAACAGCATGGGGCAACAGTCATGGCCCTGAAGACGCAGACAGTAGATGTAAAATGGCTTTCCTTACTGTATATTTGTGCATGCAAACATGTAAGAGTGTGTTTTATTTCTTACCGCAGCTACTAGACTGTTCTCTGAAACAAAAATGACACTGAGGAGAGGAAGGAACTCCGTCTTCAGCTGTAAAGGACTAAACACACACAAATGAATTAGAATCTTGAGAGTCAACTGGTTTTATTGTGCATAAAAAAAAAAAGATTAAACAGGGAGTACTACAAACAAATTCAAAATTGCTGTGTTGTCATAGAAATCATGTTTTGTGACCAAAAAGAAAAAAGTAACTGATCGCTGCAGCGTGTGCAGGTTTCCAGTCAAAACAACGCCCACTCAATTCACGTCACCTGGAATTTGTTGACAACAGCATGTCATTATGTAAGTGTAGCCTTGGATCTGGTTCACCTGTTTTTTTTTGTTTTTTTTACCTTTCTCACCTTATTGGCACTGTGAGTAGATGACCAGATTACAAATCATGGCTTATGTACAGTGGCGAATAATGTAGAGAACACACCAAAATGTATTTTCATGTAGTGAAAGAGATAACACCGCATTCATTTTGTAAATGTTAGTTTTTTTATGTGATGGACTGCTTTTTCAACATGATGAATGCGTGGGAGGAGATTTTAATTTTATGAAAGGGGTTACTCATTTTTTGGAGATGCTTGGGATGCATTCACCCGCTCATCTATAGTCATCTGTTAACTGAAAAGAGTAATCTCTCCATCTCATCTCCTTGTTTGGTTTAGACGATGAACATTTTATCTTATTTTCTGTTTTTAGTTGCTGTGAAAACAAAAAGGTACCAGGTCCAGTTCTAAATGATCATCTTCCTCTTGTATTAGTAGCTGAATCTTCAAAGTCATCACCACCCATGTCAATCCTTTTGGACTATACTGTCTGTCTAGATACTAGAAAACTCCAGTCACAGTGGGTGTACCGACATTTGCAACCACCGCAATATTTGACAAAAATGTGCCAAATTCGACTTTATTTGAAGTATAGTAACTGTATAATTTCTGACTTATCTATCCATCTTATTTTTAATGTAGCTGACAAAAAGCTTAATTGAACAAATTAAGCCTGATATTTATGTTGTTAATTCAAGGTATTCTGTGGATTTTGATCTCTAGTAGTGCTATAGAGCAGTTTTTCTATGAGTGGGTCCCCGTTTCGTTTATATTGTGCACACGGGTGCCACGATACAAATTCCTGCCATATCAGTGGAATGGTTTTACACTATTCCACTGATCTACAGGTGGTAGTAACATGCAGAGAAATGCAGCAATGTGCCATCAAAGGCAGTGTAGAAGAAGACTGCACGCTAGTAAACATGGATGTAAACAATACAGGATAAATGTTTTATGAGGAAGGCAATGCACTCAACATATTTGCTAGACCTCAAGGATAAACACAATGTGTTTTGGTGAGTAACACTGAATGTAAATATAACTTTTGTTTGTTTACAGGAAAACTCTTCAGGGCAGAAACCTGCTGGTTACAACCATAAACAAGATCTCTCTGTGTGTAGAAATGACTATACCTGGCAGTCTTAGAGCTGTCCACCACAGTGACAGTGCTGTCATGGCTGACCCAGGCCAGGCGGTTACCAGAGGCTGAGAAAGAGACAGAGTGGACCCAACCCCCTCCACCTAACAGACAAAAAGTGCATAAAAAAGGAAGCTCTGGTTTAGTTCAAAGGGTTACTGCAAGTCATATGAAAGAGGATTTTTACTATAAAGACACAGATACGGACCTGCTCCTCCAAATTCTGCTAGCACAGCCCCAAATGGCATCTTGCTGCCCCAGGGTGTGGGGCCTGGTTTCTCTTCCACCTCCTTAATGTAGGCTGAGAACACCCTGGAGGCCAGAGAGGGAGGGGTGGGGAGAGTAAAAGCAAAAAACACAGAACGGAAAGGAAAAGAGGGAGAGAGGACGTTGGCAGGTTTTCAGTCATTTAATCTTCATCTCTTGTATTATTTATATTTTTATATATATGTATATATATATATTTTTATATATATGTATATATACACACACATATATAAAAAGGTTCACTGTTAACAACATTCACCTGCATTTGAAGTCACAGGATCCAGCAGCCAGCAGGATGTTGTTGGGATGCCAGTCCAGACTGAGGATGGTGGAGCGGATTGGCTTCTTGATGTGCTTGCTCACCCACCTTGGAAAAGCACAGACATCTTTAATATTTGAGCACTTCTACCTAATATTTGAACATAAATTCAATTAACAATTAATCTAATCAACAAATGATACATTTCCAAATGGGAGACAGCAACAACTTGAAATATAAAAAATTCAGCAAAACTGAACTGTTCTCTGTTGTCAATTTAAGTCAACACACCCACATGACTAAAACAAAAATGAAGATGAAGAATTAGGCAGCTCTGGTTCGACGAAGAGACTTATTATACACAGAAAATTAATCAATAAGCAATATGAAACAGAACAAAGTTGCGCAGTGCCGGAAAGGAAAATCTTTTGAGCCTTGGAGTGGATCTTTATCAGTCATTTGGAAACACAGTACTTTGGTTTTAAACCAGGTGACACCACTCAGGTACAGATTCAGTGCCACACCTGCCTTCTTGCTGTGTCTCAAAGTAATAAATTAGTGGTTAATGTGACTGGAATTTTCTAACAGGGCGACAAACAAAAATGTCAAAATAACACCAGTGACAACACACTATATATTAATGTGCAAAAATAACACATCACAACATTTAGCAAAACAATCAGAACTATCAATTTGACCATAATCTTGTGTCTGTTGTATTAAATGTCAGCAGATAATTTTGCAAAATGCCATGATTGTACAAATACTCTCACCAGTCATTCTCAGACTCAAAGTAGCAGACAGAGATGAGTCGAGCACCGCTACCAACTGCAAACTTGTTCTCCAGTGGAGACCACTTGACGAAGGTGGCGGCTCGGTTGATCCTGAGGATGACCAGAGTGGGCTTCCACACCCCCTCCTTCTGGGACCACACATAGGCATTACGGTCTGCTCCACATGTCACTATACGGTCACTTTTGGGAGCCCAGTCAATACCTACAACACGCCATAGAGACAAAGACAAATTATTACAAAAAGAGACCATGTAATAATAAGCTTTTATACAGATAGATCATTCAGAATCACATATGCGTATTAAACTTGTTTTTGGACCTCACTTCCCAAGTTTCATCGTCTGTATTCATCAACCTTTTCTTTGTTTGTTCGACCATAGTAACCATTTACTCGCAACGCTAGCAGAGGCTGGAAAAAACAGTACGCCGCTTCACACACAAGTGAGTTGAAATGCGAGTCTGTTGGGTTAAAAGCCTTGTTAAAACCCTGTGTGCTGCTTGTGAGTTTTTCCAAGAAAGCTGCACCAACACCCAGGTCGTAATACTGCAAACGCAAGGGCTTTCATCAGCGGGCCATAGGCTCAATCACCATTGTGTTAGCTCATTCAGCGATAGATAGTGACTTAACAGACATTTATTTAAATGAAAATCTTTGAGATTATATCTTTAACTAAAAAAACCTTTAAAAAATGTATAAAGCAGTCTGATTAAATACCTGTTATGTGTCCATTGTGCTCCTTCAGCTCATGGGTCTTAACCCACTGGTTGCCACTCTTCTTGTAGATATGGACTTCATGGTTATTAGGACTGATGGCAATTTCTGCAGAAAAAAAAGCTGGTTAACAGGATAGAAGTAGAGATAACAAACAAGCTAGACCAGTTTCTGGTATCTGCCAAACAGCAAGCTGGACTACTCCATGTGAAAGTTCACAAATCCTAAAACCAAACTGTGGAACATATTATTTTTGTGGCTGAAAATGCACTCCTGTTCGCATAAATATAAACACTATCATCATGTGTTTACACAGGCATTACCTGTAAGCAGTAATTTAATTTCTTAACTGGTGTGCAGTGTATAAATTGGTAGTGGTACCCAAATAAAGGAGGATATTTTTTAGCCTTACGTGTCCTGTCGCGGTTCCACGCGTGGCAGGTGATGGGTTCCAACAGAAACTGATGAAGGGACATCTTGTCTGGGTGTGGTCCTTAAGTGGAACTCTGCGAAGTCGCACAGCAAAACTTAGTTCAGCAACCAGCGACAAACAAACCCTGAGCGAACAGCTGAGCTGCACTTTGCCTCCATCGGCTTTAAAACTCCTCAGATTACAGCGTTTATAAAAAGTCTGTTTGATAACTTCTCAAATGACACAACCGGTTAACTGTTAACTTAATTACAAGGATACTCGGATTCCATTTGTTGGCTAGCTGTGTTAGCCTGGATAGCTAAACCCAACGAGTCAAAACATTGAGAGCCAATGTTAACCTAGCTAAAATAATATTACCAAGCTAACGTTAGTCGGTTACTTTCACCAGTCTTAATTTATTTACAATGGCATGCCAAGTTATTATAAAGTGAGGCTGACTTGCTTAGCTAGCTACTATAATATTATCATGACTCGGTCAATCGTTAACACTAGCACAACATTACTAACGTTACTAGCAAGTTAATCAAATTGCTAGCTAACGCTAACTGTTCGCCGGCGTTAAAACAGGCCTGGCAGACACATTGGTAATTTTGAGAAATATAAAGACGTGTTGCTATCAACGCGTTTACCAGAAGGCCTCCCTTTTCTATGTCAGACCGCGGTTTTTCCTCAGAGGAGATGCCTTTACTCCCGATTATAGCGACACCATTAGCCGTACATTCCGCTAGCCCTAATGCTAACTCACCTCGTCAGTCCGGTTCTCCGAGCGTGCACTCTCGTTCGCCGGCGAGCTAAGTTACGCTAGCGGGGAAAGGTTAGATCAGGAATGGACCTGAATTCGCGGACTCTGGTCAGTCGACACGAATTCGTCCAGGAATGTTGAGGGAATGTCAAGACGGCCAGTAGGATACGACCGGGAGCATCCGGCAGCTAACTCGGCAGCAAAACCCCGTGAATACCTGGCTGACAGCTAGCTTAGCATCATCACGCTAGCTGTTACATTCAACTGGAAACCCTCGTTCACACCGAAGTCTTACGCAAACTACGACGAGCACCAAAGAGCTCCTCTAGTGGTTCAAATGGAAACATCTAAAGTGGCCTAACCGGTTACAAAACACCACCACCTAGTGAAGAGCTCGAACAAAACCCCCATAACATCCAGCAGGACAGTGGCTGATCCTCAGGGTCTTGTATGAACTGAGATGAGGGAAAGAGGTCATTCCTAATGCATTACCAACCTGGCAACCAGACTCACGTGAGCCCAGAAAGCCACAAGTTTATAGTTGGTTTGTGGTAGTTTGTTTGTTTGTAATTTTGTTTGCGAATATGGGAATATGCACCACTAAAAAATAATATTAGGATAAGGCAAGGCAAGTTTATTTATACAGCACCATTCAGACACAAGGCAATTCGAGGTGCTTTACAGGGGCATAGAAATACATTAATCATAAGACATTTAAGAAAACATTAAAATTGCATTTAAAAGATAAAAGACAACAAATACAAAAAGCAAAAACAAGCAAATAAATAGTCAAAGATTAGAAGGAAATTGCATTTAAAAGACAATAAAAAACAAAAAGCAAAAGCAAGCCAATAAATAGTTACAGAATAAAAAGAAGTTATGTATCTACTTTATTGGAAAGCTGCAGTAAACTAATAATGTTTTGAGCCCTGATTTAAATGATCTGACAGTTTTAGCAGACCTCAGGTATTCAGGAGGCTTGTTGCACAGGTGGGGAGCATAGAAACTAAAAGCTGCTTCACCTTGCCTGGTTTTGATCCTGGGAACACCGAGTAAACCTGTCTCAGATGACCTGAGGGGTTTGGATGCTTCATAACGTATAAGTCAGAGATGTATTTAGGCCCGAGACCATTTAGTGCTTTATAGACAAGTAATAGGATTTTAAAAAGGGGTTTAATAAGCGCCTTAAGATGGGGTCCTGCTTTATTAGGCTACCTAATCTTGAGTCCGTGTCTTGGACAGGGTCCCTGTGTCAAAATCTAGTTTTAAGCAGATACTGATATTGTGCTTACATGTATAAATTAATTACGCAGAAAATCTGGAATTAAGTAATATTTCATCATTGGAATACTGTACACAGTGGACAGAGGGGGGAGGAACAGGAGGTTAATAGAGGCCCAGAAGCTCATTTTTGCCCCCGATAAGGCTAATGTTGCCTTATGCCTTGTTCTGTACATCCCATGCTGGTGTCTGTTCACAACACACTTAAAGTCCACATTGGTATGGCTGGACTTCTGTCAGTTTCAATAAACTGCAAACTGTATGATCACTGCATTATTATTCAATTCCATTAATTTATTGGTCATTCTGCAACACAAGGTTGCACAATGAAATGCAAGTTGTAGTCCCTTTATGCTACACAAGAAAAAAAACATTTTTTATGTTGAAGTATGGAGGATGATTTGAGGAGTCCAGCAGCCTGAGGAAAGAAGCTGCTCTGTAGTCTGGTGGTACGGCAACGGTATATACTTATATATGCTTATTTTTGCTAGAGAGTTTATTATGATCAGTGCTTTCGCCAAGTACGTTTCACCTGCTGGATGTCATTGTGATCCAAAGAGAAGTAGATTACATGGTTTTAAGCTTCCATCATGTACCTCAGAACTCAGCTTTTTTTGCAGATACCATTGCAGTGATCAAAGTCAGCCAGTAACAATCATACTGGAAGTGGCAAGGATTTTTTTCAGGACATTGTACAAGTACTGTTACACACACCTGTCATTCTATAGTACTTTTTTTGGCAACAGTACACATGTAAACCTTGTAAAATCCAAGGAAGTCAGTGACATTGGGAGGTCTCAAAATTACTTACAAGAAATCTCCATTATTTCTGCAGTAAACATAAGCAAAGTGGCTGGATAGTGCTACGTTTTCAAAAAACAACAACTCCAAATCACTTCTGCCTCATTTTAAAGATCATCCTGCTATTGACTTGTGGGTAATAGGTTCTTAAACCAATCAGAGGAGATTTCAATTAGTGTCTCTCCATCGCACCTGGTAGACCTACAGATGAACTGCTGCTGGCTGCAAACATCAAAACACAATCAGATTCTCACTCACTTTTTTTCTGCGGTACATCACCAGATTGTTAAATGGAGTCATTGTCGAAAGTGGACGAGCTGTTTCCTACACCTCCGCCGTATTTCTTACCAGGTAAAACACCCTCTCAGCCCGCATGGTTTACAGGGCCTGAAATGATCAGCGTTCACAGTTTAAAAAGAGACTTGTGTGTATTTTATTTTCCAGATGAAAGTCAAACAGGCCAAGATGTGAGGATCTACCATATTCACTCACCTTTCAGCCCTCCACCACCACCTCCTTCCTTCTCCTTTTCTCCTGGAGTTGGCTGCTCCACCCAAAGTCACTCATCTCTACCGGGTACATGCTCACTTAACATCTGCCTCCATTTTGAATATGTGGAGTGGGCCTGAAAGTCACATTTTCATTTAGGGATGTTCTTTCCTTTTAGACTGAAGCGTAGATTTTCAGTAACAGTTATTTTCAGTTGGGAAGTGTTGATTGTAGAGTTGTCTGTCTGTTAATAGTGTTGTATTTTCCAAAACTATCAAAAAAAAGTGTAAATCATGAGTTTGAAGTGGGAGGGAGCTGACTTCTACATACTGATCCATCCATCCACTGGTAGTTTTGCTCTTTACATGGAATGGGAGAACATGAAACAAAATGATACTATTCAGAACAATTTTGAACACACTTTTTCTTCTAGAATTAAATAGACACCATTTTGGCTTTTGGATGATAATACTGTGCTAGTCCAACCTCTCATACAGCACTGATCAGATAATGTTAGGTTGTTGATTGTAAGAGAGAAAATCGTAATACTGTAATGTCACATTTTGAAAATAAGCATTCCTCTTCCTCCTCCATGTCTTCTCTCTAGTGTCTTCTCTCCCCCCGTCTACTCCCAGGCCAAAGTTTGTGAGCTATGAAACGGAGCTGTTCCGCTCTCCAGCTCTGACAACATGCCCTTCTTGTCGGACTCAGGTCACCACGCAGGTCACCTACCAAGTCGGGACTCACGCATGGCTCATGTGTCTTGTGTTTGTGTTATGCGGGTGAGGAGACTCATTCAAATACCTAAATCTGGTTGTCTAATTACCCAGCATAAATCACACACTCACACGGACGCACACATTCAAAAGGCAAAGATTGATGCACGATTTCTGTCTCTCAGGTTGCTGCTTGGATGCTGCCTGATTCCATTATTTGTGAACTACTTCAAGGATGCCTATCACACTTGTCCTCGCTGTCGACGGGTCCTCCACATACACAGGAAGACATGTTGTGAATGAACACACACGAGCTTAACTACCAACAGGTTCATCTAATGTGTTTTTTCACCTTAACAGAAGTTCAAATTGCAGTAAAATGTAGTCAAAAGTCAGTCAGGATAACTTAAAGTGTATAGATGTATATGTTTGAATGTATAAGGAAAAGACATGTTAGTTCCTGTCATATAGAATTTAAAGATTTTTAAATGTATTTTAATCATTTTTTGTAACAATCATTTCAAATAAATGTTTTCTGCGGATATCTTTATTTATGTTTTCAGTCCAATAAAAGAAGAGCATACAACAGGAAAAATGCTAAGCTTGGTCATGAGCAAATCATGTATATTTTGCTCCAAACAAATAAAACATGCAAACTAAATTAGCATTTGACCTAAAAGGGAAAACTTTAAGATTCATTTACTAGCGTTTTTCATCTGCTGATGAAGACTATGACATGCAGTTGAATGCTGTGGGAAGAGCTAGTAAGTGGACCTTGAGTTATTTTCTATTTATTTATTTGTCAAACTGCTATATTCAAGGTCAAGAATGAAGTTTCATGCTTAAGTTAGACTTTGTTTCCACAGATTTTACCATCGCCACGATACTGATTCCCGCCTTACTTTCTCTGTAGTCATCAATACAGCCTGTGTGGATTAGGCCTGCATGTGTACTTGCACTGTGCGTAGTAAACGTGCCGATGACACCAGAGGATTAGAAGTGTCGGTTTATTTTAGATCTTTGAGCCTCAGAGTAATGAGCATTTGAGAGGCAGCAAAAGCCTTCATTCCCCTTCACTGAGATCCTACACGCCTTTTGAAGCGTGCCATGCCACGCCCTCCTGCTGCTCAGGTTTAAGTCTCTGGCCGGATGTCTGCTATTCCAGGGCAGATGAGCACTGGTGTATCCCAGCAGCAACACACTGCTGACCCCTGCATGGCCGAGGATGCATCAAAGTACCTTGCCTCCCTCAGTAAATCGGTTTCCTCCTTGGTGCCCTCTTCTTTTTTCTTCCAGCACTTCAACCGCAAAACTGAACTCCTCTCCTATTTGATCCTGTGTGTTGCCAAAATGCCATTCATCCCACCTGTGTCGATTGCACGCTCTGTGTCAGGGCTGACCGGGAAGGAGGGACATATCAGCAACACTTCATCTACAACTACTGCGGCCAAGACGAAGGTCCAAAGAGAAGACAAAGGCAGCTCAGTGAAGGAGAGACTGGCTTCGAACCTCAAGCAGCTGGGGAAGAAGAGCCAACCCAGGAGCCATCTGCCAACCGCCAAAGGAGTGTCAGGGGCAGAGCTGCATGCAAAGAGAAGGGACAGATTGTTGCCTTCATCACAAACTGACAGCTTCCCTGCCTCCAGCTCGGGCGAGTCCCTGTCTAAGACACAACAGCACAAACATGCAAGCCAGAGCTCTGTGAAGAGTGAACCAGAGGTGAAGACGAGGGCCAGGCACCAGGAGGAGGCCCGTTTCACACTGACTCTCACACCTGAGGCTGTTCTGCTGCTGCAGCGGAGAAATAGCGAGAGACGTCAGCATTCAGCGTCCAGAAATGCTGGAAGTGGAGGTGGTGTTTCTGGAAGCGCCTCAGATTCCAGGCGCAGGAGGGAAAACGTCCCTAAAAGGCATCAACCAGCAACGCAGAGACACAGCACTCCAAACAGCAGAGTCGCTGCTAAAACGAACTGTGAGGCTGAACTGGGGGACATAAGCTCAATTGTGAAAATCTCACTTCTGAACGAGCAACACAAGTATGACGATGTGGAGTATGAGGAAGAGGAGAACTATGGCGTGGATGAGCGTGTGGTGCTCAAATGTACAGAGTGGCTCCGTGGGTTGGAAAACACGCCAGTAACAGTGGGACACAGCCTGAATAAGGGTGTAAGCAATGTGAAAAGTTTCTAAAGGTGAAATTAGACGCGCTGCTTGATTGTCATCTTCCAAACTGAGAATGAACTGCAGTTTCTGTTTCTGTGTGGGCTAGTTGCTATTTGGAGATGTTCTTGTGTTACTGATGCTCTGTGTTTCTCTTGTGTATACTTCTAGGATCATTAAGGCAAATGAATGATTTTACTGGGTGAGGTCCTGCTAAGATATTCATCCTTTCTGACAGAGTTGAAGTTTTTATGAAACTCACAGAGAAGTTTGGCAAGTTCGTGAAATGTTCTGTTCTTGTTGTTTTGTTCGATCCATCTTCTCCAAGTCAGAGGGAACTTAAGACATTCAAATTTGCTCTGCACATTTGAACACCTGATAAGTGCTAACCATATTTTACCAATATACCAATATTTTTAAACTTGTGCATCACAATTTATTGGGTTATTTCCAGAACATTTGAGTTATTCCACTTCAAAGTCATAATTCTGTATTTTCTAACAAGGTGGAATTAATGAGGTTTCTAACAGACAGACATGTGAAACCATGTTACGTGTTGATAAGATTCTTTTTTATAATCTCGAAGTTTACTACTTTATGAGTGTCCAAGGTGTACAGGAGGGATTCTGTATAAACTGATAACATGTAATGCACTGGGAAAGACAACTCTTCACTGACGGTGTTGTGAATAGGGAGGTGAGAGTGCAGGCTCAGCGGAATGGAAACCTGGTGTCATCTCTCTAAACCACAGCATGCATACACACTTTGCTTCCCTGTTGTTTAAATATGCAGAATTTTGTGGGAAATGGGAGTAAAATGATGCACAGGACATGTAGGATATTTCCATTTAATTCAAAGGTGCAGCCATAAAAATCATGTAGTCTTGGATACAAGATGATACAGAATATATATGTGATACTGTCATACAGAGTGTAATAAGATGATTTTCCAACCTTAAAGCGAGTGAAATTAAAGGGTTTATTTTTGAAAGCTTTTCTGTCATGTGTGAATCTTTTTCTGTGCCCTGTTATCTTACCTATCTTGTCTTATCTATCTCAGCCTGTTAAGCTTTACAGCGTGCATATACTGTAATGAGTTTACGCCCATACTTTGTGTTGATAAGTTAATTTTATTAGTATGACATTTTTGTAAAACTTGCATAAAGTTTGTAACAAAAAAGGTATATTACAGAAAAATATAATGACAATTATTTCACTCTGTCTGCAAGGCACTAATAAAAAGGAATAGCTTTATGTATTGACTGTTATTTTTTTACCTGGAGAACAGAGAAATGTGATTTTTTTTTTTGCACTAAAAGATTCCCCATAAAATGTAGATTCTGTACATCTTTTCTTTACTGTAGCTAATGTTGTTTCACTCAGTGTAAGCAGCTTTGTAAGGACTTAGACGGCGGCTTGGCAGTTACTGTACATTCCCTCGTGCACAGACCAAGTGTGCTTAGCGGCAGCTTATCCACCTGGGATTCAAGTGTCACAACACGTGTGTTTGTTTATGTGTGAGACAGACTGAGAGAGAGATTCCAGGTGTAATGTTCAACAAATAATTTGAGTTTAAATAATAATTTAAATAATTGCATTAGAAAGCTTATTTCATCTGGTGCACACACAGAAAACAATAACAATAACAATAACTTTTCAGTATTATGTTCTTATCTCCCCAAATGATGGTGTGTGTTTTATTTGAGGCCTGTTAAATAAATAAAATAAAGACACAGTGCATGGTTGATGGATACATAAACAGATGGGCAGGCATCATTTCCAGCGGTTGATTCGTCGCAGCTGTACATAGGCCAGGAACATGCAGACCAATATGATTCCCAGCAGAGCCAGCTGGTTCTGCCAGAAGCCCCACACAGAGTAATCGATGTCCCGTTCTGTGAGGAACAGCTCCCCTGGGATACTGCAGCACAGACAAGAGAGTCTCAGTGTGTGTGTGTGTGTGTGTGTGAGTTATTATGTTTTAAGGAGTGGCTATTTTATCACTCAGCACTCACATGATGGTGCCGCTGTAGAATAACTGTCCTTTCATCTCGTTGATGAATGCAGCCTGAGAGAGACAAAAAGATTGGGCTGAACAACTTCCTCGCTACAGATGAAGACAGATTAAATTCAACCCCACTGATCTCATTCTCACAACCACACCCTTCTCCTCTCGCTCTGCCTCTATTCCATATCTTACATTCAGTCCATATCTGAAGATACTGATCCATTTCAGCCAGGAGAGCCAGCTCAGCATGGCAGTGAGATTGACAAGATAACCACCAAAGACCTAAAATGGGAGGATGAAGGGGGAAGAGAGGGAATAATACACTTGAAAAATAATTCTGTTTCTTCAAGAGAACAGATTATGATCTCAGTCGGGTATATTTTGTGTGTGTGTCTTGGCGTCTCACCATCATGAAGACGAAGGGTAGAGCAATGAGGATGTTAGCCATGGCGAACGAAGACACACTCGCTGAGACGAGGAAGGCCAGACCAACTCCTGCCAGACTGACCAGAGACATGGTCAGGGCAAAACACATGAAGGCCTCAAAGGCAGGCTTCAACCCTGAAAGAACAGGGAAAAACAGAAAATTCTCCATAAAACAAGAATGCGCCTTTTATCCAGAGTGTTGCTTTTAGCAGGTTTTTTAACTTGAACCCCCTTGGGATGAAGCCAAGCATGTGCAGAAAAAATGTGGGCTGTTTCCTACATAATTTGCTGCTTTCACCCTCTAAGTCAACTGGAAATTTCTGCATGAGTCCTGAGGGACAGCAGATCAGGTACAATAGTCATTTCAAGAACATGAATAAAACAGCACCTGTTCTCTTCACTTGGTGACTGGCTGCATCAGGGCCTCATTTGCATGATACAATATGGTGTGTATTCTTGGTGTGTATGTGCCTGTATGTATGAGGATTACCCATCATATAGTAGGCGATGGCTGAAAACACAAAGATGGGGATGATGCGGTTGGGGATGAGATCAGCAAAGATCTTGGACAGGAAGTAAACTGAGGTACGGTAATAGCCACTGGAGTTCTCGTGACTGCAAACATTAACAAAGACTCTCAAGAATCAAATAAAACACATAAATACAAACACTGTTTCTATTTGTCAACAAAATCCCATGAAAAAAACAATAAATTAATCGTTCTAACAAGTATTTTGTTTAGCGGAGGCCAGTTTATTCATCTGTGCCATAGCAGCTCTATTGTTTCCATAAAGTGTTAAACACATAAATGAGACATACTGTTTCACTGGGTGACATGTTCCCTCATTAGGATGAACATGGACAGTTTATTTTGACTAAATCCCACATACGCTGTCCTGCTGCTGTGAACACTCACTAGAGGACCAAATGTGCATCTATGTGCAGCTGAAAATAGTCCTCAACAAATGCACTATTTCCTCCTGTTTGAGTAAAGTATACGAAAAACTGCAATGCCCAGCTGTTTTAGGAGAGAATTTATCATTTAAAAAAACAAAAAACAAAACTATATGGCCTGTTTTTAAAGATTTATATCTTCTGTAGGAATGAATGGGATGAATGAGTGCCACAGATAGAAAAGGGGAAACCGGAAAGTACTTAAAGTATACGGACTTGAGGAGCGCATAGTTGGTTTTGGTCTTTTCTCTGGATTTGACGATAAGAAAAATATAAAATAACACCAGCCTTATCCTTTAAATAGCATTAAAAAGAGAAATGTGATCCACATAAAGGCATTGAACATCTTTGTAGTCGTGCACCTTCTGTATACTGTACATTTGCACTTCAACATGCACACACACAACGTTTATCTTTCACCCACATGAAGATCGCCCTTTCATTGATAAAGAGTTCAACAGCAGAGAGATTCCCAAACACCATGTTGATGATAAGGAAGAAGAATGCTCCGCTCCTGTCGTCGAGAGAGAGAGAGAGAGAGAGAGACAGAGAGAGAAAGAGTTATCTGATTATCAATTCATCTGATGGATGGCTAACAGATAACAGAAAATGTCAGCAAATGTGACCCTGACCTGGGTTTTGTCCCCATAAACTTGCGACCATAACGGCATCATAAAAGTCGTTTCCTCATCTTGACATTGTGGCTTCTTATCTCACTCATTTACTGTATTTCTAATTGAATTCAGCCATCAAACCCTAGTGCTTGCATACTTAACCTTTTTTAAATAGTCAATCTTTTTTTGACCTTTTTGTCATTCTTGACTTGGCAGTCCAAGCGATTATTCTTGCAGCCTTTTCTGATTTCACATTTTCTGTCACGTTTTCCTGCCTACGACATGCAATAATGTGCTATGAAAACCTTCAAATTATTATTATTATTATCTATTTTCATTTAGTGGTAGTAGTCCAGATACACTGAGTTAAAACTAGGTTGGCTGTTGTGCTGCAGGTTATGCATATTGTACCTGTTCTGTAAAGCCTCGGGCAGCGTTAAGGGCATTTGGTAATAAATGAGTCCCACCAGAATTGCAAAAAAGATGTTGAGAGCCAACTGGGCATAAGACGTCTGAGGGTTCCTCAGAGAGTTCAGCACTGTCCTGCCACACACCACACGCATCTGTCTCACACACACACACACACAGACAGACAGGCATTGTTATGGGGATGATGACAGTTATAAACAGGGTTCATTCAGCGGGCAGCCAAGCACACTGATGCAGCAGCTGGCTGGCACAGTCATTAAACTCTGCGACATAACATCATAAACTCACTTCAATTTCAGTTAATCACAAAATGAATAACAACTGAGATTTTAATTTCCTCAAATGGATAATTATTTCATATAGTTTTTCAGAGTAAGAAACATGTTTTGTTGTAGTTTATAATCTGTTTCTCAACTGTGGAGTTGGCTGACCTGATAGAGGAAAGAGGTAGCGTAGTCAGCAGCCTTGTCTTGACCTTTAGCCCCTTCAGCAATGCTCTGGCTCACATGGTCCAACTCCTCAAGCACATTCTGGCACAGTTGGGACTGGTGGTACTTGGTTGCCAATGAGTTTTTACCCTCTACTGTGGAAAGAGAGAGAGGCCATTACATAGCGCCATGATTTAGATTAGATAGAAGGACAGTATAATAAACTTCTTATTTTATAACAGTCATTTACTCTTCTTGGTCACACAAAGTTTGTTGATTTGCACATGAAAAACATTATCAGGGCGTCTAGGTAGTTTTTTTGGTCATCTAGTATTTCATTGTATATATTCTGTAATACATGTGTTAAATTTTGAAACACAGTTGTTGAAATTCTGTTAAAATGATGACTATTATGTAACCTAAATGCCTAAAAAAACTTTCCAACCAATTATAGCCCAGTTTGACTTGGACACCTAGACATATTCTTACCCACAAATCATCTGTTGGTGTCATATATCCAAACTCAGTGTGTGGTTTGTGAAGGTGTACCTGCAGTAAGTGATTCCAGTGTTGATTTTGCCTCTCCATTTGTGATGTCCATAAAGAAATCAGCAGGGTTATCGAAGGACTCAATTTGGTAGCCTGTACAAAAACACACACACGCAAATACATCATATCCACAACACATGCAACATTGTGATAGGGGCCTCTATAAAACAAACAATGTCCTGACATGGTATTTCAGAATTTGAATAGAACAGGAGTTCACCATCTAGAAAATAGATTTATTTTTCATCTCATACTAAGGTAATTGAATATTATATGTGAATTTAAGTGGCTGAATGTCAAGCACCAGGACTTCATATGGTAATACAATAGCCTATATTTCCCTTTTCTCTATAGGGATTCATCATATTATGTCATACCGCATTCCTAGCACAGTAAAAGGCCGTAGTAAACACACACATACCAAGGTTGGTGAAGTACTCCAGTGCATGGTCTGCTGCTCCTGCGTACACCACCTCCCCTTTATGCATCAGAGTCAGATGGTCAAACTGTCTGAAGATGGAGTAACGTGGCTGGTGGATGGAGAAGATCACAGTCTTACCTCTTCTGGACAGCCTGGACACACATAAGGAAATTTGTTTACATTCGTATTGTTGCAGGAAACACAAAGACAGCAGTAGATGGTGAAGATGCTGCTGTTTAGCGGGGCATCAATAATGCCTCCTCTAACCTAAGTAAATGTTAATTGAAGCTGACAGTGAACAGTGCGTTCCCTGTTTGACCCCGCCATCTTCAGCAGCATTGTATGCTTCAGTTGTCATTTGTGTCTCATGTGTGAGTATGTGTTGCCTAATGTGAAATTAATTAGTAACTGTGTTGTACTTGTGCAGTAGGCCGATGATACAGTTTGCAGTGTTAGAATCCAGTCCAGTGGTCGGTTCGTCCAGAAACAGCAGAGAGGGAGAGGTGATGAGCTCCATCCCGATGCTGCATCTCTTCCTTTCACCTCCAGATACGCCACGCAGAAACTCTGTCCCTATCTGCACACACACATATAAACACATAAAAAAACACTTGGCTGCTAAGCTAACAGCAAGGGTGAAAAATATTAAATACTCCTGTTAATGTAACTGAGGGACTTGTTTTAGAACATGTTGCTTTTGGCCTATTTTAATGTCAGTATTTTTACTTTAAATTAAGTCATTTTCCATTGACTCACAGAGTACAAATAAATGTCTGCCACCCATAAATGTGGGACATAATAAGGAATAACGTGTTTTTTTATAGGGATTTTATAGGGAAGTGATAAAGATCAACTTTCTTTCATGAAATACTTTTAAGTGACCTACTTTCTACATTTGCTGTAGTAGTTTTTTAATAAGTGCTTCTGCGTATACCTGAGTAAGATATCAGTAAAGTAAGTCCTTAAGATTGAGCAAGACGTCGCAATACTCTGTCCAACACTTCTGTATAGTGAGTGATATGAAGGTTGTGTATGTAGCATTGTACCTTAGTGTCTGCACAGTCTGTTAGGCCCAGGTCTTGTATGATATCATCTACTCTGCTGTTTTTATCTGTGGAGGAGTGATGCTGGGGGTTGAGACGGAGGTTGGCACTGAACAGTAGGTTCTCCCTCACGCTCAGAGTGCCCATCAGGATATCATCCTGGAAACACATGGGTGATGTGGGCACAGACTACTCAGAGGAATTCAAAGTATAATAATGTCAAAGAATGCGTGTATATGTTTGTTTTTGTGTACCTGAACCACATAGGCAGAGCTGAGCCTGAGGTCAGACGTGACGACTTTTCCATCCACGAAGACTTTTCCTTGCCGCAGCCCAGCAGGGTCTTTTCTGCCTGCGATTACATCCAGGAGTCTGACGAAAAGAGAAAGAAGCTAATATTCATGTGGTTGGGGTTGTGCATGTGTGTGAGACAATGCATGTGTGTTTGCAGGTACATGAACACGTTTCTTACGATGTTTTACCACTTCCGGTGGCGCCCATGATGGCATTCATTCCAGGTCTCAAGATGCCACTATAACAACAAATCAGAAAATCAAGTCAAGTCAATGTATTCATGGAGAACACTTTGAAATAGTAAAACAATCGAGTGTAAATTCTGTCCAATTACCATGAAATACTGTAGCTTTAAAAGCCAAAGATAAACCTTTACAATATAACATTCTCATGTTTATGCTTTAAAGATTTACATGCACAAGTCAGACGATCACAGGTTACATTTAAAAATTATTATTCGCTGTTATATAACTGTCTGACACCTGACAGTATTTTGTTAATGAATTCATGGTGGAATTATTGTTTTAGTATATCTTTCTATTTAAGTGTGACCATAGCATGAATAGTAATCCAGAATCAGATTACCATTCACTACTCATTAGATCGGGAGAACATTGTCTCCAGGCCACCACATCCATCAATGTGCATCAGTGGAAATCAATGTAACTCAGAAAAAATATCTTCATTGCTCTATTTTGACAATAACCGTGCAACAGGAAGTATAGTAGCATCGGAAAACTAAAAGTAACATTTCTAATGTTGTAAAATTTGTGCTTTGATTACTAGATTTAACTCACTGTATGTTGCTTCGGTGGCCCTGGCCAAAAGCTCTGATGACAATGCCATAGAAAAATACTCATGTATAATTTAAATGCATCCCCTCTGGGTTAGGATCTGATCGCTGCCAGACCATCTTTGACTCTGTTTTCCAGATTTTCTATTTTTGTCTCAGTTTGCCACAATAAAACAATACACCAAGATAGCCTACCAATTGACAGTATTTGCATAGAAAAAGCACCTGGAGTGTTAGGTCCTACAGGTAGACCTGGCATGCTAATGTACAGTCACCACCTAGTGATAATGCAGCCAGTTACATATTACACATATGTATACACACACATACACACTCACTGGTAAGTATCATATCCTACCTGACATCTTTGAGGATGTATTTTTCAGGACCGCTCTTGCGGTAGAACCTCATTTCCTGAACACAGTAGTGTAAGTGGCTGAATGTGACAGTTGGCCCTCGTTCCTGGAAATACTCCTCAATACCACAAACAATCTGTTCCCCCTTAGACATCTTTCTAAAACAGCAGCGTTACCAGCAGAGAGAGAAAAGGAGAGTCAGAGAGTGGGGTTCAAAGAGAGAGAGAGATGCAGTCTGACAGAGAGAGAGAGAGAGAGAGAGAGAGAGGTGAGAGAACATGTAATCAGTGAGTTTCTGTTATAAACCCATCTGATCTTTGGATTCCCTCAAATCTTAGCCCATACACTTGTGGCTGACATTGAACTTTCCCCTCAAAATCTCAACCGCAGCAGTAACTGCACCCAAGACGCACCACAAGCCATGTGATAATAGTTGATGATGAATGTTTTAAGAATGTATACTGCTGCTTACGTAGTGCACGTGTTATCCATCCATCCATTGTCAATACCTGCTTATCTGTATTCAAGGTCAAGGGGGAGCTGGAATAAAAGGCAGTGTCCTTGACAGGTTGTAAGGTTAATACAGATACAAACACACTCTCACACTTACGGACAATTTTGTGGACCAAGAAAAATACAGGGAGAACATGCAAACATACAACTAAGGTGCCAGGAACATCTTCTCATGATGGCAACTATACTACTATACTATACTACTATACCACCACTACTACATCTGGGAAGTCTGTCCACCAGATTTTGGAACCTGGCTCCAGAGATTTGCTCCCATTTAACCACAAGAGCACCGGTGAGGTCGGGCATTAATGTAATGTAATGTAATTAAGTAATGTTGGTTCACAGTCAGAATAACAACGCAACCAAAAGGTGATGGGTGGAGTTGAGGTCAGGGGTCTGTGCAGTCCAGTCACATTCTTCCACACCTAACTGGGAAAAGCATTTCTTTATGGGCCTGGTTTTGTAACGTTGAAACAGGAAAGGGCCCTCAACAAACTGTTGCCACAAAAGCAACTTTTGAAAGAAGAAAAAACACATTGTTCCTCTTACAAATAAAAATTTTAATTAATTCGCAATGAAACGTACCCTTGCTCAGGGGTTTTGTTGCTACAGCCTTAATTGGTCTGGTATGACCAGTAGTTTATAGTGGTTATGTCAGCTAACTTCAGGTAAATATTAGATGATAATGAAATAATGAAAACAGCCTCAGACCAAAAGTACACACAAAAAGTATGTACTGTTTTTTTTTGTTTGTTTGTTTGTTTGAATGAATGCTTGAAAAGAATAACAAAAAAAGGAAAGGAAAAGAAAATAAGTAAATAGGTAAATAAATAAAAAATAAGATATATTTAGCTGACAGACTTTTGCAGACAAACATTTGAGTAAATTTCAGTTGCTGTCACAAATTTGAGAGACTCAAAATAACATTCAGTTTCAGCTAGAAACAACTTAAAAGATGGGGTTGAATTAAGAAATTTAGCTTTGTGAATATGACATTTCCCCAATAAAAAAAGTTAACAATAGTGCATAACTTGTTATCCTTACATTCAAAATAAGTGATAATATTTTTTCCCCTCAATGATAATCACGTGTTGTTTTGCACAGTATATAACTCTCAAAGTCTTTCCAAAAAGTACAGATGAGTTATACTTTCTTGTTCAGTTTTACATAAAATACATTTATCAACAAGTAAAAATGTTGAAATGTACATGTTCGTAGGATATATTTTAGGTAATATTTTCAGATATATTTCTCAAAGTATGAAGTGTAGACAGGGGTGTCCTTATACTTTTGACCACGTTTCAGTGGTTCGCCACATTTCCATGGTGCGGCTGCCCCCTGCCGTACAGAATGCTGTATGGCTTGCTACAGAGAGTCTCCTGGGCGGAATCAACGTTGTTTTTCTCTGACCTTTTCTCATTTTTTACAGCTGTCCAATCAGGCTTCGTGTTCTGCACTGAGAACCGCCTAGAAAAGTCGCTGCAGCCAATCGCTTTCCAGCATAGCGGAAAATAGGCGTGGCTAGCTCCAGAAATTCTTAGGTGTTGTCATCGCGTTCTTTAGTTTGGTGTGCTTTACACTGGGCGTGTGGGCGGAATTTAAAATGTTCACAATGCGACTCTAACAGCGGTTGTTTTTTTCTTTTCTATAGATTGTTAGGGTCGTGTAACGTATTTCTCTTAAAGGATACAGAAGAAAAACAGTGAAGTACCTCCGGAAACCAAACAGTCCTACATTTCACACGAAGTCTAGCTTATAAGCTACTAGCTAACGCTCAACGTTAGCTATGGAGGAGAGGAAGGAGGAGGGAGAAGCGGAGATCCAAGAGCACGGCCCCGAACACTGGTTCTCCAAGTGGGAACGGCAGTGCTTAGCGGAGGCCGAACAGGGTGATCCAAACGAGGAGGAGACGGAACAAAGCCAACAGAAGCTGTGGCACCTCTTTCAGAACTCCGCCACCGCGGTAGCACAGCTCTACAAAGGTCTGTACCAGAGATACCGAAGTTTAGGTTAGGCTAACTGTCAGAGCTAATGCTAATGGATGCTAACCCTGCTAGCTAGCTAACGTTGTCGCTGGGCGGAAAGAGACACAAAGGGCACTGGCTAGGCTAACAGTGTTAGCTACTCGCAGCTGTTTCTCCTCAGCATAACTAGCGGTGTTTGTTTCCATGGTTGTGTTGGGTGACACTAAAATGTGTGTTCTTTCAAATCGTGTGTAAAATCGATGATCTGCGGTTCTCCTCGATATCGTGACCCTGCTCCGTTGCTAGCTGACGGAGGCTAACGTGAACCCGTTGCTAACTGTAGCAGCCGGTCACCGTGTCAGAATGTGGGACAACGGGGCTGAATCTGGCTCACAGTGGCCTGAGCTGTCAGAGGTCCTCCAGGGCTAAACGGATTGATAAGCAGTCGAGCTAAGTGGCTCCCAAAACACCGGCTAACTTAGCGGCGTGTGTTCTCACTGTTTTCAGCACATTTTTTCTTCCTGTTTGGACACAACATGGCTCACACTAAAATGTTTTTGTCCACCCGTTAACAGTTAACCTAGCTCGTCAAAATGGCGATACACAGGGAGGAGTTTGCCGACTGAAAACAACTCGTTTGTTGACGGTCAAACGCGGTGATAGATAATTGTTGCAGTGGTGTGGTGGATTTTGATAAGTAATGGCACAAAGACGTTTTTATTCAAATACACAATCCAAGGGGACTTTGGCTGATGACTGCATTGTTGTTAATATCCAGAACAAAATGGCGAAAGGATTAAAGTAAAAATGTTGTTGTTTAAGTCTGGTTTAGTCCTGCTGAGTGTTTTGAACATTACACTGAAATTGTGTTTCTGTGTTGTTGGAAATAACTTGGGTTCCTGTCAGCTTCTGCTGTTTGCACACACACACAAACAGGAAATAAACGTGGGCTCCATTTAAAATGTCTGTTTAAAATGGTGACATCATTGTTGGTTAGATTTGACCAGTGAGTTATTTACTGGGAGTACAATAAATGTTGAACACGGCCTTGTTCACCAGTATCCATGAAGGCCCTGAATCTGTCTTATTTTGCAACATTATTTTGCAACTACTTGTCAAGTTTGGTCATTTCCCCTAACTTAGTCTAGAAATCGTGCTTGGTGAAATGCTTCTACTTCCAAGCTCCCCCCACTGTATGTTCAGACTGTAACACTGCTGTATCGTCACAAAATGTAATACCAGTGAGTCATTTGTAGAGAAAACCATATGGACCGCCCCTGTAGATTAGATGTAAGGATTTGCAGTCAAGATTAAACTTGTGAAAGGATGATTGGTTGCAGAGTGCTGTACATGCCCTTAACTTTTGTACTTGTATATTTGTGGTAAACCCAAACATCTCTGTTCTGTATCAGTACTCTTCATACAGACCACTGCATTTTTATTTTTCACATTATTTTTGCACACAGTTGCACAAATCAGTTTTTCACGTAATCACACTTCCATATTGTTAAGCTTATGAACTAACAGGTACAATGACACCATGGGTGTCTTAAGGCAGCCATTAGATTAAATCAGAGTTTGAAAATGCTCACCTCCGAAAAACACCATCCCTTGTTAGTTTTTTCTTTGGGTATACATGAGGGCAGTTGTATTTTAACAGCCCACTTCTGACTGTTTAGGCTTACTTTTCTCTAAAGAGGAAATTTGAGCTTTTGAAGGGTAGTGTGGGGTTTATGCAGCAACAGTGTCATTGTAAAGTTATCATCACAATCTGTCTGACTTTTTAAATTTGATTTCCAGATAGAGTATGTCAGCAGCAAGGCCTCTCTCTCTGGGTGCCCTTCCAGAATGCAGCCACAGCTGTCACTAACCTGTACAAAGGCAAGTAATAAGTAACTTTGACTATTACCCATCTTGTGTTTCACTCTCTGTTCTAGTTGCATTTTGTATGGCGTTCAGGAAGTACTGTAAGTAAATGAGATTGGTGCAAGTGAACTTTGATTCTGGTGTTCAGATTTATTAAAAATACTTGTCTTTGTTTGTCATCAGAGAGTATGGAGGCCCGCCAACGGAGCTATGACCTGGGCATCCACTTAGGCTACCAGCGCAGGAATAAGGATGTGATTGCCTGGGTTAAGAAACGCAGAAGAACTATCAGGCGCGAGGATCTCATCAGCTTCCTGTGTGGCAAAGTTCCACCTCCGCGGACAGCTCGCGCCCCGCCCAGAGTGGCCATGGTGTCTGCAAGCCGACCATCACCCCCAGAGACGGGCAGCTCTGTGGAGACCGACCTGCAGCCTTTCAGAGAGGCCATAGCACTGCATGGTAGGTCAAAATGTCATGTTCAGCAGCAAGCTGTTGTATTATGAGAATGTGGCGTTAAGAGTTCGTACAGTTTGCTGTGGCTTCATATTTTCTTTTTTTTCTTTCCAGGCCTTAGTGGTGCCATGGCGAGCATTTCTGTGCGTTCTGGTCCTCCTGGCTCCCCAACTCACCCTGCCCAGTCCCTCAGTCGACGTAGGAATGGTCTTCATGACGTGGACCTCAACACCTTCATCGCTGAGGAGATGGCACTCCATTTGGATTCCACAGCCAATCGTAAACGAGGCCCTGCCCCCTGTAGTGATGTCATCACAGACTCACCTACTCATAAACGTAACAGGATGCTCTGAACTTTTCCTACACCACTAATCCCTCCTCTGTCCTCTCCTTGGTGGCCGACTGGACAGCTGATGAGGACTGATGCCTTGGCCAACCATTGAAATCTTCCTCCTTTTCATCTTAGTTGCAATGCTACAAATAAAGGAACTCAACTATTACCAACCCACATATTCTCCCCTTCTTCTTTATTTTTCTTTCACCCCCTCTGTTGTCTTACAGCCTCACCATCGTAGTGTTTTTCTTTCCTGTTTATGTTTGGTTGCCCTCAATAGATCTGATACCGAAGCGAGCACACGTCACACTTGAAATCCTTAAATTGCAGAATGTTGCGTTTAGACATTGTTTATTTGGCCAGGCTCCTTTGTGTTTCACATCTGATAATCAAATGAACCGGGCTGTTTGCAGTTCTCTTCCCCTCATCCCTCACGTGTACTTCCTCCTCCTCCTCCTCCTCCGTGGAGTGCTGGCCAAACCAGACTGGACTGAAACCCAGACTCCTCGGGAGGCTGAACCACCTCCCTGCCGTGTGGCTCGACTCAAAACGCTTGTCAGCGTGTGTATCTCATTCTGCTGCTGCTCTGTGTGTTTGCGTATCTGACAGCAGAACTGCCACTTACTGTGTTGTACTTGTCTTTGCCTTTGAGAAAGCTGCTACAGTATCTCTGGTTGTTGTGCAACTGTGTGTGAGTGTGTGAGTGTGTGAGTGTGTGTGTGCGTGTGGATGCAGGGTTCTGGCAAATCCAGCACCCACCTGACCGAATTGTTTCCTGTTTTACTTAAATTCATCCTATATTTTTCTTTAGTTGCTCTTTGCAGCCCAAACCAGGGTTTTATCACAAAGCAGGTCAGTCCAATTTACATGATAATGGTGACTATTATTACTGTCAGAGTTAGCTGACACTTTGAGTAGTGGGGTGACAAGAGATAGAAAAGCAAGATGTATTTTCAACAAAGATTTCTATGTACCCTTGTCCTGCATTCTTGCAATTTTCTAATCGCACTGTTACTCATAGGTATTGTCATGTTTACAAATAATCCAATTATACACTGTTTCCCTTTCAGCATCAAAACACATTTGACTGCGTACTGGTTCTTGCATTTTTGCATTAAGAGCAGTAACAGTGTTTCAAAGCTTGCATTTTACCTACTTTATGTTTACATTTGGCCCATTGATAAGAACTTAAACTGGTGCATTGTCATCATTTTGTCTCTTGTCCTTAAGAACAAGTTACACTTTCACACTTGTGATTTCAGCTTTAAACCTAGAGAAAAAAAAACGGGGCAGTTGCCTGTTAACTAGTAGGGGCAGGTGGCTGTAATATTTTATTTTGTTTAGCCAACTCATGGACTATTGGTCTTGATGGTTCAGCAAGGCTTGGGACACTTGTTTTGCTAATTTTACACACTGCTTTGTGATACGATCTTGTGTAATGTGTGTAAATAACATGTAGGTGCTGTTATATGTGGTACATATTGTAAAAAGAAGTGCAAATTCATTGGGATGTCCATGTACAATAACAATTCTGACATTAAAGAAAATACAAGCGGTTATCTAAGTTGTCTTTGAGTTTTCTACCAGTTGTGTTTGATGTTTTACTGACTCTTTGCTTGACATGGTCTTATTTCAGTGCAGGATCATCTTTACTCTAAGTGATATTTTGAGTGACCTCGTGCCAATCTCAGGAAAGGAAGGATAAGGAGTGCAATGAAGTGGAAAAACCCGAGAGTTTCAGCTATTGTCTGTTGCAGTTGTTCCTCAATCATCCCTTCCTTTCCTTGAAAGAGCTTGATGTTCAGTTATTCTGTCATCACTCGCCGAAGAATAAAGGATCTACTGAAAGGAGAACATAGCGGTTGTATATTTGTATTTGTTATTGTAACTGCTGTATAGCGGAGTTCTGTAAAAGCAGGTTGTCAACAAACTTGAAACAAATTTTGAGAGCCTTGTACAGTTCAACTTTGTCAACACATGGGGGCGACATAGACTAACTTCTAATGGTTTCTCGTTTCCTTCTCAAAAGAAGCTTGTGCAATTAAACACACTAACAGGGACATGAAATGTCACCTTAATAGATCAATGGCAAAATATTGAACATGGAAACAAGTGATGTTTTGTTTGGTAGAGCTCATTTTGCAAACAGGTCATTTTATTTGCTCAGTTTCCATCCTTAATTTGTTAAAGTGGTATCTATCAGCCTGTCATAATAATGAAACAATGAAAGGAAATATCAGAAGGTCAAATAGAACCACTCACGACAAATAAGGGATACTAAGACACACAAACCATAATGACAAAATTATTCGAATTGGAGCATTTCAGGTGACACTTGAGGTGACTCAGTGCATTAATGTGCAGTTGTAGTCACACTGATGAGTAATTAGAGGTAGTTATGTGCTTCACTGAGGCAGTGGCATCTTTTAACACTAAAAAATGAATGTGATTAGGACAGACCTGGAGTGGCATGGATATCAGAAGAATATGTCAAAAAGCACTTAACAGACTTCAATAAAATTTGCTGGAAATCAAGATCATGAGCCCAGGAGGGACTTCTTATCTTTGCATAAAGTTAGCACCAAAACCATCTAACCACAGAGCCTTGAAGCTAAATTAGTTTTCCACAGCGATCTGTCCAAATAGGCCACAACCGTTTCCACCTACACAGATATTCTCACTTTTTTTTTTTTTTTAACCACTCCTACAAATTTCATCCAATCTTTACCAAATTTGGCACCTAAAGCCCACAGGATCATTCTGTAAAAAGATATTAATTAGTTCTTTAATATCCCATAGCGTTTTCCTGTAACTGTGTTGTCAAATCTTTGTTTGTCAGTCCTATTTGTCCAAATTTACAGGATGCATGTAAACCTCAGCTCACAGCATTCCTGCAAAATTTTATGGCATTTCAGCTACATGATGCACAATGGCAACATGATCATTTTCATTGGCACACTACTTCGCAGTCATGAGTCTGACTCACTGGAAATTTTTGCAAAATTCATCCTTGATAAAGAATTGTTCAAAAATCCACCAGCTTGTCCGTCATTAGGTTTATTTTAATGCAAAGCTGGATGTCGATGCAGATTAAAGAAACGTTTTAAATATTAAAATAACAAATTTAGAGCATTGTGCAATATTGGTAGATGTATAAGCCATTTGAGTGCTTTCTAGTTTTATGGTCCTTGATGGAAAGCAATTTTATGATTCATAAGGGACTGTATGAAAATTATTGGGGTGGGGAGGGGAGGCTGGACCTTGTTTTACTTAGGCCCTCACAAGGCCCTCCTCAATATCTTCTATCTACTGAAGGAAGCAAAACATAAATAATTAAAAATGTTACAGTCAACTTTAAACCTCAGTATCTTAATGGAACAATAATACAGCCACCGTGTGCATAGTAGAAGTGAAATTGAAAACTGGGCACATGGACTGAGCACAAGAAATAAAATGTATATCCTGGGTAAGGAAACAAAAAATTGAGACTACCCTCCCTTCAGCCAAAAGAAAAATTACAATACCCATTCCCTTTTCTGACCCCTCTTCGCCCCCAATTAACCTTCGCACGGCCCCTAAAATAAGCCAAAAATGTTTTTTCCCCTTTTATAGCGGAAGTCTTTGCAAGTATTTGGTTCCATGTCCCTCTCTGATGTGACAGCTGGTTTGACCTCAGTGCCAGCACACACACACAACAGCTCTCAGAAATCAAGCACTGCTGTCTATCTTCACTAAATCACTGCCAAAGAACCACCACACCTAAAGACAGCCAGAAAGCAGGTGCCACAGCCTTTGATGTGCTAGAGGAAAGCTACCAGGTCAGCAGTACTTTTGGGCCAACTTTTGGCCCAAGCAAACGTCACTGTTTGATCTCCTGACTCCTCTCCTGTCTATCCACCACATCCAGTGAGAATATCTGTTATTTCTTTCCTCTGCTAACACTGCACGGTTGTTTTTGTTTCATCATGTATCTGAAGGCTCTAAAGGCTGCTATTTGATGGAACCATGGAAGAGGAGCAGAGCTGACCGCAAGCTGTTTCACACTTCAAAAGAAGCACTGTGCATGTGTGTGTGTGTGTGTGTATGTGTGTGTGAGAGGGAGAGAGAGAGAGAGAGAGAGAGAAAGAGACATGACAAGAAGCAACAAGTGTCTGAATGTTCCAGAAAACCCCTCGAAGATGGCCATCTGGGCTGCGCTGGTATCAGCTCACACACACACACACACACACACACACTCATATATACACACACACACATATAGGTGTCTCCTAGGATGCCGTCTGGTCTGAAAGAGAGAGTTGGTGGTGTGTCTTGTGAACCATTACAGACACACACACACACATACAAACGTCCGTTCCATCATAGCAATTGTGCGTCTGTGTGGGCTTGACCATTAGGGAGTCTTCAATGGCAGACAGCTGGCGATCAATGATGCACTAGTTATCCCTTATGTGCATGTGCGGGTGTGCACCGACATACACAGCATAAACACAATGGGTGATGGTAATTGCTGCACCAGGTTGCACTAATTGATAGAGGACAGCATGCTTATACACTCACATACACACAAACGCATTAACGCATTAGCACATGCACATAAACAGAAGCCAATCAGGCAGACTGAGAATGTGTCCCCAGAGAGATAGAGCAGCCGGAGAGCAGGGAGATGGAGAGGTGGTGGAGGAGACAGGGAAGGAGGAGAGGAGGAAGGATGAGAGGTTAAACACTCCCCAGAGACGGCTGCTAGTCAGGGCTCTTAGTTTTGTGCACATAGGCTACGGTAGGTGAGCAGTGCGTGGCGTGCATGAAAACGCAAGGTCTGAGAGATTGTCTCCTATTTTTGGGTCTGCTATGTTTTTGTGAATGTTCCTTCTCTTCAAAAGGAGTCCCCCCCCCCTCCTTTTCTCTCAAACATAAACATGCTTGCACACACACATGCACACACCAGATCTTCAGAGCTCCCTGTGCACCAGCATGTCCCTGTCTTCCACAAATGCCATGAAAAAAAAACAACCCACGAGCTGATCACCATAGCAACACGTTATATATCTTCCAGCAATATTTATCCAACCCAGAGAGGAGGGGTTGTGGTGGTGGTGGTGTTGGTGGTGAGGGGTGGATGGAGAGGGGAGGTAGAGGTGGTGGTGGTGATGGAGTGTGTGTGTGTGTGAGGAGGGGGTCGTGATGCAACTCCTCTAAAAATCAAACGGTCATTATAGAAGAGGGGTTGCGGTTCAGGCGGGCGGCCACAGGGCGGCAGCAGCGTCCAACGCAGCAGGGCAGCAGCATCACCAGGCATCATCACTTCAAGACCGGTGACTTTCAGTCATGTGCCACACAGAGCTTACAGGCGTCAGGTTTTCATCCCAACCAAATACTACACCGGCTTATTTCACTTTTTATCAGAAGGTGTGCCGACGAGTGAAATTGGCTTTCGTGGTTTGAACGCTGGTCTGCGTGCATCTTCGTGGCACATGAGTGACAACCACTGGACTAAACAAGAAAGGTCCAAAAGCAGTCCCGGTGCGTCCTCAAAAGCAACACCTACCAGTGGGATGCTGGGCACGCATTAAGGGATGGAGAAAACGATTGAAGAAGAGAAAAGAAAATGAATGGAGGGGCAGAAAGAGAGCAGGAATGATTGCAAGGTCCCCCTCCTCCCCAAGCATAAGGATTAGATGTTGTGCTGCTGGCTGCAGATGGGTTTGGGCTTGATTCGGTATGCGTGTGCACAGTGTGTAATGTGTCAGAGTGTGTGTGCGTGTGTTTGCTTGTATGTGTGGGTTTATTTTTTGGGCTCAGGAAGCAGGTTAAGCAAGGGGGGGGGA
>NTHP01000164.1:679834-689977 GCA_003416845.1 Oplegnathus fasciatus
TTATTTCGGCATCCTTTTGATCCGTTTATTGCAATTAAATCACAGCAAAATCTGTTTATTTTGGGATCATACCGCTGCAGTAAGCCAGATTAATTCAGCCTACCCGTGACTTGCTAGATACAGTGAATATTTATTGATTTTGACACACCAATTATGAAACTGCCACTCAACAGAGGCAGATGGAGTGGTGAATGTTCACAATAAACACAAATGATCTTGTGGTCAAACTCGTTGTTGTCCAAACTGTTGTCCTGTGCACGAGCACGAGTTGTGTGGCTCAGTCTGAGCCACTCTGTTTGTTTCCCATTTACAGAGCCAGGGCTGTGTGCGAACACCAGATTTTTTTTCAGTGCACACACAGAATGGACAGCTAGAGGACCGTGAGGAGATATTCGCTGAATTTGACCAAAAGTGTATTGGATTAGAATTGCAGACTACACCTTTAAAGGGTAAGACTGGCATATTATTAATTTTTCTTATTGTCAACAAATCCCATTAAAAGACTAAAACCAACACAGACTTGATTCTACTAACAAGTGTTGTCTGTGTTGCCAAATCCTGCTTATAGCCTTTTCCTCTGTGCCACAGAGCTCCATTGTTGTCCAAACACTATGAAATTAAAACAACAAAAATGAGACAAGATGTTGCACTGGATGACGTGTTGTTTTTTATTTGCACCATGAACATGAGCCCTGTGGTTTAAATTCTACATTTACCATCCTGCTGCAGAAAATACTCACTAGAGCACCAAATGTGTATTCATCCATCGCTGAAAATAGTCCCCTGCAAGTGCACTATTTACTCCTGTCTAAGTGATGTTTGCTGAAAACGACAGTGCCCAGCTGTTTTAGGAAATGAAATATGTATTTGTGAATCATTTTTTCAGTAGGAATGAGTGGGCTTGGAGTACCACCGACAGGGTAAGGAAGTTGGAGTAGTAGGATGAGCATTGAGAGACTAAAGGCACCAGTATACTCCATCAGAGCTGCTTGTCGGTTGATTGAATAGCTTCGGAAACCCCTTCCCCCCATGCCTTTCCAACATCAGAATAACGGGGGGCTGCGTCCGACCATCTCTGTAACCTTCTGAAATGGACAATCTGACATTCACACCCACTTCAGGTCGTAATGGGCAGCTGTGCAAAGTATAAAGAGAATATAAGAAAGAGTATAAAGTGTGATACTGTCAGACAGACTGGAATAAGTAACTTTAAAGCTACTTAAGAAGAAACAAAGCGGATAATCAGAGAGGTAAGGGATGGCGTTGTACTCTATGTGTTCATATTTTAAACATTACGAAACATTTTGTCATCATCTTAATGTTGTACACTGTGGTAGGCTGTAATGTGTGTATGTACAGTAGAGTATATGAGCAGGTTGTTGGGGATTCGTTTCTCAGGGCTGAATCCCCACATTGAGGCTCAGGAGACGTTACACAAGACGAAATTGTTCATTGGATGCGACAACTACTCTCACCGAGCTGCAGAACGACGCCTGACAGCCTCACACACCTCATCAAGTATTTAATACAAACTATGTTTCATGCATGGCTGTCTGCGTGTGCTGTACGTCGGTCTTTATGTGTGTGTGTGAGAGAGAGAGAGAGAGAGTGTGCAGTTGAACTCTTGATAAGAGCAATACACCAGCAGAAGATTGCAGTGCATCCTCTCACTCTCCCTGACACACACACACACAGATGAGGCCTCCAGAGTTCAGCTGGCTCTGCCCATCGCCGTGGGCAGTGAGCCTTTGTGGGGCACTGCATTGTGGGTATTGTTAGACACCAAGGCCATAAAGAGCGAGGAAGATAGAGGGAGAGGATAAGAAGCAAATATTGCGTGAGAGTGACTGACAACACAGATGTGAAGAGGCAGAAGAAATGTACTGACTGTAAACCAGAAGGAAATTAAAGTATTGTAAACCAAATGTGGTGTCATTTTTTACTGTTTGTTTCATTTTGGGGACGGATAATCTTTTTAAAAAAGTGCTTTAAATGAATTCCTACCATGACCGCAGAAAATACTTGTTTCTGATTGGCTGTCAGGTGTCTGTTAGGCCCGGCACTGACTGGCTGCCTTTTCATAAGAGGACATCTCACATTACACAGCAAATGTATGCCCTGATTTTGGCCTGAGTGACAGTTTTGCTTGTTTGAGCGCTCACACTGAAGGACTGGCGAGTGCAAGAGCAGGAAGGTGATAAAGCTCCATGATGACTGAGTGAATCCTGAATCATGCAGTGGGCGCTGGCCGGGGTCCTTAAAATCAAGTTTCAGAACTGTTCAGAAAGAACAGACTGTCATTGTAAGAGAATACATTGACTTGACCTTGTGTGTACCTTATTACTAAACATAGAAATATTTCAAGTGAAGGACAAGAGGGAATGGTAATGTGTGAAACTGGATTTGGGATACAAGAGGAGTTAAAGTAGTAGCTAACAGGTTAGCAGTTAGCTAGCACACATTTGTCAGCCAGCCAAGCAAACGTTACCTGCCTGCCTGTCTTTAGGCTATATGAGCTAATTTTCTTGAGCAACTTACCTTTCTTAGAATCATAGGTCTCAATTTTTATATAACAAGTTTATATATTTGAATATTATTATTATTAATATACATATTATTGATCATAACAATCAACTTTATTTATGTAGCACCTTTCATGCACAAAATGCAGCTCACAGTGCTTTATAAAACAAAAAAAGCAAAGAGTAGACAATTTGAACAACATATATTTAGTATTTTGAAATATTAAAATACAAACAGACAAAATAAGACAATGTAATCATTAGCCACGCTAGCGGCATGGCTCTATGGAATGACAATCGGTCGACCAGTCGGTCCGCCACTTTGCTCCAGACTGAAATATCTCGACAATAGTTGGATGGATTTCCATGAAATTTTGTACAGACATTCATGTTCCCCTGAAGGTGAAGCCAACTGAATTTGGTGAATCCCTGACTTTTCCTCCAGCGCCACCATGAGGTTGACATATGGTTTTGATAGAAATATTATTTAGCTTGCTAAAGTAGTTGTAATATAATGTATCCAGCTCTTGGTTGGATTGCAGGTGAAAACAGGAGGAGACTTGTCAAAAAGCAGAAGAATTTGTGCCCACTGTCAGACACTGTGTACCATGGCAGTCCATGAAGAGAGACAACAATACCAAGTCGCTTGTCTCTTGATTAAATAGCTAGACAGCTTGAATGTTGCAACTAAGAAAAATAGTCTACCAGCAGCATAGCCGTATTGCTGTCAGAGGGGGTAAAGTAGTTATAAGGTCCAAGGTAAGATGGGACCAGGGATGATCAGGCACCATCAGAAAGCAGAGAAGACCCGGAAGACATTTTATTACTGAGCATGGTGGAGCACCAGAGCTGCAGAAGTGCCTGGATGTGTTGCCAGCTGAGGTGCAGCCAATGACATGACAGTTTGAAGCAGGATCAGTTCCAGCTAAGCAGACTGTCCAAGGCGTCAGGCTAATGGAGGCTACGTCCACCATCAGGACCCAGGGTGATATGACAGTGTCCACCATTCTTGATAGGAATTAAGTCATTTAGCAGCTTGAAAAAGGCACGTTTTTTTGTAGGATTTGTCCATTCCACAAACAGATGTATGGCCTCCCTCCAACCGGTTAGCTGACACTCCTACATCACTGCCAACAGCTCCTGGTTACAGATATCAGAATAACTCTCTCATGATGAAAGGCACTCAAAGAAAGATGTAGGTTGTTGTTAATGGCAAGGCTCTAAGAAAGAATTATGCCTATCATCTCTGTCATATCCAACTCCATGATGAACAGTGAGAGATCTGTTTGAGTCAGAACTGGAGTCTGAACTGAAGTGTGGTTTTTGGGGTGTAGGTGTTGATTGGGGCAGTGACCGAACTTCTGTCGAAGAAAAATATGGTAAAATGAATGAATGAAGTAAACTAATAGTTTGCCATAGTGGGATGAGGCCACAGAGGGATCACTTGAAATGTACTTTGGTTAAACTGTATATTTTCCCAGTGATGATTAAGCCTATTCAGGGACGCTCTAAAACATGGAAAGGACATTTTTAGTTTTTGCAAAAACCTTGTTTTCCAGTAGTCTCTTGAACACAATAACAACAAAGACCCTGTTAATGTACTCCACGGCTGCAGTCAATGGAATTCCAACCATTAAAACGACAGGTCAAATGTAGGATGTCAATAGCACAATCACATGTGATGAAGTGGAAGAGTGGTCAACCATTTCAGAGCCTCTCCTGATTGCTGAGAGGTCCCTGATTTGCATCGGCCTCTCTCTGCCAGCCGGGGTTCCTCATTTTTCTCACAGCTACAAGTGTCCCACTGAGCCAGGTGTCAACCCAAATGGCAAACATAATCAACTCCTCAGGTGGTCTTATAACTCACATGTCACCAGCGTCTTTATGCTTTTAGCCAACCCCTGTGAAAATGTATTCAACAAGACTTCAGATTTTCTCCCCTGCCACGGTGCAGAACAACTACAGTTCCTTTTGTTGGTGTACAGCATGAGATCACATTATTTTGCATCCAGACATTGGATTTGTGTTCCTCGACAGCTGTGGCTCACACCAGAGCTGACCACACGGAGATAGCAAACAAAACACTGCATGTCTTGGAGAGGATTTGGATGGCTGGGCCCTGGATGCTCGGTCACGTTGTACTTGTACCAAGAAAGTCAGGCGGAAGTCTGCACTCTCTTTGTAGCCCATGGGGATTGTGAGAGTGGCCTCTAGCTCTTGAGCCAACTGACTTGTGAGTGGGGCAGGAGCAGCTGCAGCTGATAGTGAAGGAAAAGGAGTAAAAGACTGAAGGAATCTATGGTGATGGCCTACTCTGATATCCTTTCCTCCAACAACTTTTGTTAAATTTTGAATGGTAATGATGGTCCAACGTTGTATCCTACTGACTTTGGTGACTTTTCTTTTAGCGCCACCATGAGATTGACATTGTTGTCTTTTAGTGAAATGTCTCGACAGCTATTGGATGGATTTCCAAGTGATCTGGTACACACATTCATGGTACCCAGAGGATGAATCCTAATGACTTTGATGATCCCCTGATTGTTCCTTTAGCGCCATCATCATGTCAAGTTATTTTCCCAATACTTTAGTTTATGACCAAATACCTGCAAAACTAATAACAGTCCCATCAGCCTCGGCTGTACTTTGTGTTTAGTGCTAATAAGCAGTTGTTTGCATGCTCACACATAGCCGCTAGCGTGGGTGTAGGCACTTAGTCTTGTTTTCTATACCTATGCATTGAGAGCAATTTGAGTTTTAGTGTCTCACACAAAGTTTCTTTGACATGTGGACAGGAGAATCGAAGGATTGAATCACCAACCTTATGACTAAAGACCAACCTGCTGTGGCACCTGATGTACAGCCTCCCTGGCAGTGGCACAAAACAACACACTGACAGAAAATGATATTAAAACTATACTATGGCAACAGTAAGCTGTCACAGGAACAGCGCAGAACAGATCGACACACACCTCGATCAGGTCGATACGCAAACAGCAACGTTGTCGTCTGTCAGGGGAAAATGTTTTAAGTCTCAGCAAGGAATCAAGCTCCCACAGTTTGTATATCCCAGCAGACAGGCGCAAATAATGCCTCTGTGATTAAGTAAGAAAGATCTGAGTGCTTCCCATCGACAGCAGACATTACTGTCAGCATGAAACTCTTCAAACACCGTGGACAGCTACCGCACTGCTGACGCGTCCATAATCAGCACCTCGGACAGAGACACAGCAGCACAACCTTTGAGTCCTCTACAGAAGGAAATAGTATTATCTATGTCTGACCTCTTCAGCAACATTAAACTGAACAGCATTTTCATGTGTTTACAGCAACAGAGACACCTCCTGTTGAGTCTCCAGTTTGGCTTTTGCTCCTGGTGTGAACATAATTCAATACACGTTTGTACAAGGATTCTTCTTATATTGTGGACTTACGGGCTTTTCCTGTCCATGTGATGCTCTAAAAAAGCAAAGCAGCAGGCGACTGCATAGATAACTCAATTTTTAAACATCTATGTGGTTACAACTAGATAATTTATGGCCTCAGTCAACAGCGCTGAAAGGTCGGTTTACTCTACTGAAAAACATATTTGACACTGACAAGTACTTTAACAAATTGCTCAACTCAATTTTATTTTCTAACTTTGAGAAAACACACACAGCGAGGTGCAGTGTGAGTTTCACTACAAGTCCATCAAAATTTAGCAAGACACATAATTCTTTTCCAATGCACCATGCTTAGTTTTCTGAAGGCTCTTTGTTACTGTATCAAGGTGGTATCTGAGGTTGATTATATGCTGCTTAAATCACCATAAATACAAAATATTAAAATTAAGATTATCGTTGCAAAAACGATCTCATCACAGTGTCTGTTAGTAGCTGTTTCTGGAGCTTTTGATCACATCACGTCAGCGGAAGGAATTTGCTTAGTTGTGGTGAAATAGCAGATATTCAAATTTCCATTTTTCGGAGCACTTTTAAGAACTTCTTACGTATGTTGGCTTAAAAATTGACTCTATCCGCTGAGGAAGACCGCGTCATACAATTGAAGCTCCAGAAACAGCTTCTAATGGTCCTTGTGATGAGATTGTTTTATCAACTGCTGTTTCCAAGGTCAAGAATTCGCTCTAATCACTACAACCTTTTAAAAAACAGTTCTTACAGAATACAATATTTACTTTTAATACACAAGTAACCACCACAATCTTGAAAGGTCAAATTATACTTATGGGAATCTTTAAAGTATAAGCTTATTATCCAAGTTATAATGTGTATTTTTTATTATTTTTCATCATTTATATTGGAGGTATTTATTGTGTTGTTTGTTGGTAGCATGACATCACCTAATCATTTGGACTCCTGCGTCTGAGCAATCTTTACAACACGGACCACAAAAAAAGTACGTCTCGTACTTTATTGTGTCATCCTTCACATTTTCATACTTGTCTGTGATTTAATGTCAAATAAATGGAACTAAACTCAAACTTTTGCTCTCATCCTCTCTCACCCAGCAAACTCCGCTGAAAAGTGACAAAGAGATTTACTTTCTCTGGGCTGCAAATTATTCTCACATCTTTGATTTTACTCTGCGAGCAGATGACAAGAACACTAAACATTATTGTCGATGGTCACGCTGATCCCTCACAAGGTCGGTGATGTTGTAAACAAAGTCTTTGAAGAGATGAAACTGCTGGTAATTTATAGGCAGAGCCCTGACAAGTCACTGTTTCCAGGAAGTAATGAGTAAAGCAACAACATTTAAAATTCATGCCATCCTTTACAGTGAGTAATGACTAATATATTACCTTTTTATGGATGCCAAACTCAATATTTTCAATAAAAAATGCACCAGAAACAAAGAATGCAATGAAACATCTGAGTATTGGAACATGGTTTCACATGCAGTTGTTCATTTCAGTCACACACATGCACAAGCTGTCCTCATTTGTCTGTCATGGGGCGTTGTGGTTGGGGGATGTGGGTGATGCTGAGGGGACGATGCCCAGCGGCGAGCACTTTCCCCCCAGGGAGGGCTGAGTGCCTCTCTCTCTCCTGCCTGGAGCTTCATCATTTATAGAAGAGACAAAATAAAACAAACACAACAAAACGGCGTGAAGTCTGAGAGCTGCGGCTCTCACATTTTACACACTCTCACACATAGAGAGGGTAGCTGGAGATGCTCATGGAGCAGAGTTTGTCCAACTCCTTGTTCCTGCCTCCCAGCATCCCTCAGCCAGCAGCAGTCAGGTGGAAACCCTCTATTAGAATAACAACAATGCTGCACACTGTGTATGTGTGCGTCAGACTGGATGTAACATTAATGGTGATTAGCCAGGTTATTAAAGCTAAATTTACTCTAAATGTTCTGCGTCTATTTCTGCACCTGGAAGTGCCCTGATTAGCATACAGCTATTAGCATAAGCATAGCCTGGCAGAGCTATTTATGTGTGTGTGTGTGTATGTGTGTGTGAGAGAGAGAGAGAGAGAGAGAGAGGAGGTGAGGCAGGGACTAGTTGTCATCAGTCACGCATGACATCTCTCCACTGTGTGCTTATTTGAGATTTATAGCTTTCTACCAGGGAAGCCATGTTGCCTTTGTTGCTCAAACTGAGCTGACTGACAGAGACTGTGGTGTCAATCAAACATCATCTGTCAGCGTTCACTAAAGCCAGCAGAAAGTCCACCATCAGAGCTGTGAAAGGAGCCGTTTAGCCCGGATATTAAAGGGGTACTCCAGTGATTTAGTGTTTGAGGACTCGCAAGGCACAGATTAAAGACAGGGTGGTTAAAATTAAAAAGCAGCAGAGACTGAGATATTCTGACTTTTAGTACTTACAACTACTTACAACAAGAGTGATGATCCAAACACGTTGTTCCCATGATGCAACTCAATGGATCCTCCCTGCCTGGTAAATGTCTACGGCTTTCAAACTCTGCACCTCAATGTCTTTTTTTTTTTTTCAAGATTATTTTTTGGGCATTTTTTTGCCTTTATTGTACAGTGACAATGGAGAGGCAGACAGGAAACAGGAGAGAGAGAGGGGTATGACCATAGACTGTATAAAAGAAGTGGACGTAGCTTCCGGGACCGTAAAGTGAAGCGGAAGTGCCTTAAATCTGTATTCTTTCTAATGGCCACCAGGGGGTGACGCCACTGTTTCCAAAAATTAGTCCGATTGTATAGAAGTATATGAGAAAATGACCCTACTTCTCACTTGATTTATTACCTCAGTAAACATTTTCCTAATGAGTTTACGCTCTCAATCGCTTCAAGTCTTTGTCAATACAGCATGATGTTCATTTTGTAAATTATGGTCCCATTTTGAGTAAAATAGATGATAAAGCAGGGTGTGTTTTAGGGCGTGGCTACCTTGTGATTGACAGGTCGCCATGGTAGCGACTCCCGACAGGACTGTTCAGCGTTTGGTTGTACTAAGGAGTTTGCTGTTCATTTTGTCCGGTTAGTACATTTTTGTTTGAGCCTGTTTTTCATTAGCCAAAATTAGCATCCCAATTAATATCACAGTTAACGTGAATAATGGATGCACCTTGCTAACCAAGCTAGCTAGCTAGCTCTAGTTAGCTGATAGCTTAGCTCCATCCTCTTGTCCAAATATGGTCATTTCTGACTCCAAAAAACCAAGATGGCGACGGCCAAAATGCCAAACTCGAGGCTTCAAAAGGGCAGTCCACAAACCAATGGGTGATGTCACGGTGGCTACGTCCACTTCTTTTATACGGTCTATGGGTATGACATGCAACAAAGGTCACCAGTCGGAACCAAACCAGCAACACTTTCAACCATTTGGTTACAGCGCATGCCACATGTGCTGTAACCAAATGGTTGATTCAGCTACTAAGGCACGCCACACCTCAAAGTCTTAACACAGACTTAAGCGCTGCTACAAACATATGATGATCTTATAGACCATGATGCATTGCTGTAGATTAAACAGTATATAAAGTAATTAAAATGACCTCAACCTTAAACATCTACAGCAGTAAAATGCAACATACACATTAATGCTGAGGTAACATTATTCCAGAAACATCAGATATAAAGTAAAACAGTGACAGGGAACATTTTAGTGCACAATAAGTACTTTTACTTTTCATACTTTAAGTACATTTTGCTGATGATACTTACATAATTTTACTTATATAAGGTTTTGAATGCAGGACTTTTACTTGTAGTGGAGTATCGTACACGTGAATAACTGACGGCGGGAGCACTTTAATCTCCTGATTACTGAACATAAATTTAGTTAACGAGCTAACACGAAATGTAGTTGGTGCAAGCAAAGGTAAACTAACATGAAGCAGAGTAATCTACACTTATAAACATACAAAATATGTAATTTCTATAATAACTGTGTATATTGTAAAATCAAATGCATGCAAATAGTTAGCAACTAGCTGGTGAACATACTGGAGCATCTAGCAGCTAAACAGCTAGACATTTCCCTCCTGAGTTGTTGGGGGTCAAAAAAAAACAAGGAAAGTGAATTTTGGCTTTCATTCACCAGGTGGCCAGAGACAAGACTCCAAATGAACATTAACAGTGCTTCATGTCTGCTCAACGTGTAAACAGGCAGCTGTTTGCTAACAAGTTTGTCATAGCA
>NTHP01000164.1:690162-758174 GCA_003416845.1 Oplegnathus fasciatus
GGGAAAGTCGCTGCCGACACCCGGGTCATAATACTGCAAATGCTGAATATTATCTATTCCAACATAACATGCTTTGTTTTTTAATCCAACTTAATTCTAACAGACAGTTCAACCACTTCTGAAAAAAAAAAAGCTGCAGAGTATCTAAACTGAAATCAGCTGATCGACTGACAGGCTTGTTTGCATGGAGTTTTTCAGGCTCAAAGCGGGGAATATACATATACACATATACAGTATATTTATATGTAGGCTATGATGAAGAGGTACCTAACATCACGTTGTCCCTCATTCTTATAAATACCTTTTGTTACATAATTCAAACAGAGGTTTGCCTATTTTAAACCAGTGAGAAAAGCTCAGGGAAAATACAAAAACACAGAGTTATTCGTTGTGAAATTACTATAATTGTTTTAACCTGACGGTTAATAGTGTTTTCATGTAAGCTTCTATAGCTTCTAGTAAGAAAATGATTATGAGATACAGCATGTGAATTATTGAGCTTTAGAGGTGCTGGTAGGCAGATTTTCTGTGATGAGCCTGGTTCTGAAAAAAAGACAATATCTTTGGTTCTGTTGCATCGATTTTGATATTAAAAAAAAAAAAAAAACCTTTTCATTGTGAGTCCCACAGTGTTATACTGTAGGAGTGTATTGCTAAATTGGTGGACGCTTCTTTTAAGATAGATAGATAGATAGATAGATAGATAAACTACTGGTTTATATAACCCTAGAGTTGATACACTGTGCATAAGGCTGTGCTGTCAATCAAACATCATCTGTCAACATTTACCAAAACCTGCAGAAAGTCCACCACCAGAGCTGTTAAATGAGCCACTTCGCCCTGATTCAGACGCCCAGAACAAAACGTCTTCTTTGACTATATATCAGTCCTGAAAGCAAAATCAAAATCAAAACTGCCCATCCCTCCCACCCTTCTTCCCCTGCTGGATGGATGACTTTGACGGTAAAATGCTGTCAATCCCCATCAAATCTGTATGAACATGGACTTCAACACACACACACACACACACACACACACACACACACACACTTACACAGAGAGGCTTGAATGTCAACATGTTGAGAAAAATTGAAACAGTTTCTCTTTCCTCAAGCTCACAATATCCAGGGAAAATGGCAAAACATTTTCACACCGAAACACACACACACACACACTCACTCACACTCTCTTACACAAAGTGAGTGCTGACCGCTGGAGGCTGAGAATAGATGTTCCAAGTTGGATGCAGTTGATGTAACTATTATTTCTCCTCTCTTTCTGCTCTACTCTCCCCTGGTTCATGTTACACCTATCTCGTCTTCTCTCCCTCCTCCTCCTCTGCTGCTGCTCTCTCATTTCTCTCTATTCATCTCCTCTCTCTCACTCTTCTTCCTCCCCTTTCCTCCCCTCTGACTAGGCTCAACTCACTCCAGTATTTTTAGTATTTGTGAGTAGGCGTCGCCAGGTCCTTATGAATTTTCATGGGTTTGTTTAGTGTGTAGGCTGACACGCTGCTCTCTCTCTCTCTCTCTCCCCCTCTTCTTCTATCTATCGAGCTCTCTCACACATACAATCACAACAGTTTAAGAACACAAGTGTACATGCAAACACACACACGTGTTAAGTGTGTAGGCTGACTGCTGGTTAATGAGGATGTTTGAAGTCTTGGGAAGAGCCAACAGCCTACAGCGGGCCTGTCAAAATCAGCTCTATCACCCTCATCGTCCTCCATCATCCTCTGCTCTGTCTCCTCTTCTCTCTGACTTATGCCTCTTGTTTTCCTCCGGACTCGTCTCCAGCCGCGGGGTTGCTCAGATGGAGACGTTCTTAATCCAGGAAATTAATTATCTTAATTTATCTGCTTAATCTCACACCCCTACAGTGTGGCTATATGTGGTAGAACGTGTGTGTGTGTGTGTGTGTGTGGCCTTGGGATTACGTCTGTGTGTCTACAGGAATATGCACATGTATGTATGAGTGTGTGACGAGTCGTATGTTACTGCAGGGGTACAAGGAACATGTATTCTGCTCCGGTGTGTTACAGTAATTGCATTACAGCCTGACATGAGGGGCGGCTCAATTCTATTAATTAAATAGGAGGCAGAGGCTTGTGTCTGAGTGTGTGTTGTTACTCTGTCCATTAGATACGAGCATATGGATCACGTCAGGAAGAATTAGGCCGCTGTGGTCCTCACACCCCGTCTCAGAGGAAGCGACACACAGACGAGCACACAACATATGCATATAATCACACACTCTTCCACACAAACAGGCGTGTAGGCCCGGGTAGACGCTCTGTGGTGTGTTTTGTGATGTTTTCAACGCGAGCCATTTCAAAGAAAGTCTGGACGGCTGCAGCGGGACTCCTCGCTTCTTTGTTCTCCTCTCTCCTCCTTCCTCCTTCTCCTCTGGCTGCAGCTGGTCTATGGCTTGTGACAGATCCTCCAGCCTCGGCGTGTGTGTGCTGATTTGCAGCATGCATAAGTGTGTGTGTGTGTGTGTGTGTGTGTGTGTGTGTGTGTTTGTCTGTGTGCTCCTCTCTGCTCCCCTCTCCTGTCCCACTTCAGCCCAGATTAGAGCGTCCGTCTCCTGAGGGAGACAAAAATATAAAAATAAAGCTTTTTACCAGAACACTGATCTAAACACACACACACATATATACACATATTGCACTCACACACACACACACGCACGCACTCACACACTCATGCTAAGGGTGCATTATGAAAGCCTACAGAGAGTGGGGCAGAGAGAGCCCTTTTACAGCAGAATCCCAAAAAAGCCTTTTCTCAGAGTAGTCAGCAAACTGCAGAGACAGACAGACAGACAGACAGATAGATCAATAGATAGATACTTGCTAATAAAGCATTCTTTATAAATTGTTTATAAGTTGTATTACATGGCTTTATAGATCACTAATAAGCCATTAATAAAAACAACTTTTGGGTTGCCAGGTTGTGAAAAATCCCTGTGGCTGTTATCCTCCTCCAGTATAACCTGCAGTATCACCTCCAATGGACAGTTTCACCACTTATCTTCTGAACGTTTCTAAGAGTCCACAGCCATGTTAGCAGCTCTGTGAGGCTGCACTTGGAGATAAATGAGAAAAATGCTAACATCAACATGTTAACATGCTCCCACTGACAATGCTAACGTGCTGATGTTCGGCAGGTATAATGTTTACAATAGCATATGAGCATGCTAGCATTTGTTAATTGGCACTTAACACGAAGTACAGCTGAGCCTGATGGGAATGTCATTCGTTTTGCAGGTACATTTTAGCATGGCTAAAAAAAAGACTACCGAGCAGCCAGACCAAAACTCATTCATTAACTACTTATTAACTCATACAACTGCAGACACGACAGCTTATTAGAAAGTCACAAACCTCTCATTACAGACTTTCTAATAAGCCATTAAGGTTGCAATTACATAACTAAGTCATTCATTAAGGCAACCCAAAAGTTGTGCATTGAAGTTCGTTCTTGGACTTGGAAATAGTCGTTTGAATAAATAATTTTGAGTCCACAGACTAGCTCTTTCCATAGCTTTCAACCTATTCCCTGGTCCTCGTCGGTGGGTGGACAGTGAGATGAGGTTGAAAGCTCTGGGAAAAGCTTGTGAATGGACCTTGAGTCAAGACCCCAAATTTATTAATGGCTTATTCCTGATTTATAAAACATGAATAAATTATTTATTATTAATACTTAGAAACACCTTGTTAAGTATGTCTGATGGGTAGATGTTCTTTTCTCTAAGGCACACTTTTAAAGGTGTTTATAGGTTGTAATTAATGACTGTATTACTGGTCAATGAATAATTTACCAATATTTTATAGATCAACAATAAGAGTTTAATGACAAATGTGGTTTGCCAGATTGTGAGATAAACTGGCTGATGTGTATCTTCCTACATAATTTGCTTTTTTTTTTTCGTGAATTAATCATCTTTAATTAATCAGTCAGACCCTCTACAGTTCTGACAAGTGAGAAACCTGCAGTGTACCCACTTTCTAATAAGCCTTCAGGTCTGCAGTTACAATTGTTAGTAAGTCATTGAAGGAATAGTTTAACATTTTAGTAAATATGCGTACTTGCTTTCTTACATAGAGTTAGACGAGAAGATTGATACCACCCTCATGTCTGTACGGTAAATATGAAGCTACTGCTAGCAGCCGGTTAGCTTAGCTTAGCATAAAGACTAGAAACAGGGGGAAACAGCTAGCGTGGCTCTGTCCAAAGATAACAAAATCGACCAACCAGCACCTCTAAAGCTCACAAATTATCATGTTACATCTCATTTGTTTAATCTGTAAAAAGTGTAAAAACAGCAGTTTGTGGTTTGTATGCTAAGCTAAGCTAAACTCTCCTGGCTTCAGCTTCATCTTTACTGTACAGACATGAGAGTGGTATCCATCTTCTCATTTAACTCTTGGCATGAAAGCGAAAAAGCCAAAAATGTTGAACTATTCCTTTAAACAAGGCAGCCCCAAAATTATCCTTATAAATGGCTTATTACTGATCTATAAAGCATTAATAACTGTTTTATTAACCATTAATACTTCAGTTACATGATAGATAGACAGATAGATAGATGAAAAGATTAATCAACAAGACCCAGACAAGTAGAAAAATGTAACCTTTACTTATTTACAGATTGTACAGAGGTACTGAGTGACAAGGTAGTATTTACAACACAACTAGTAGCTTAGAAACCCCTGAACTTATACACAAGTGAGATACACAGCAGGGAGACCCAGAGGACTACACATCAACGCACTCCTTCCACCCAGTACTGTATATAATATGTGTACAACCTGGGCCAAACTAAGAACTGTGCTGAGCCTGGGAACATTTTCCACATGTTCCTCGATGGCGGCTGACGTTGTGCAGGAGCCAGCCGGGTGCCACATTGGTGACATCACAGGCCGGGAGTCGGGAGCGTCCGGGGCTCGAGTCAGACGTGGCGCACTAACCACGGTGGAGGGGAACGTTGGTGCATGTAGCCCAGCAGGTCAACTCAGGGAGAACTCAGGTGTTGCAGCAAAATAGGTACCACCAGAAACACAAGCACGTCATGCAATTTAAAAAAATCCCAAAAAATCAAACAAAAGGTTGGTGTAAAAATCTCTGTGATGGTGGACGTAACAAAACTCATTCTACATGCTCTCTTAACCACGACAGTACAGACGCAACATGTGTGTGTGCGCGTGTGTTTGTGTGTAACTGTATTTGTGTTATATGAGTAAGAGCCAGGTCAAATGTTATGTGTGGGACGAAGGGAAGAGAGTACAGAAAAGTATACACACACACACACACACACACACACACACACACACCACAAACAACCTCTCGATACACATATCATCCTCTGTCTTATATAAATGCCTGCACGGTGTAAAACACACACACACACCACACACACTCGCTCAGAGGTGAAACAGCACAGACTCGTAGTGGAAGAGAACTATGTGGGTGGGAGGGGGTTCGTATTAACCACACAGGCTGGACTATCATTATTCATTGAGTGTGATTCAGATGAGAGACCCAGCTACGTGTTGCTAGTTAACTGGTTAGCTGACCGGGATAGTTAACTAGTCTGTTAACCCAGCAGTGAGGACTGTACAGTGAGGTCCCAACCAACAACACACCAGAGGGAAAAAAGAAAAAAAGAAAAGAAAAAAAAAAAATCACACAAAAATCTAAAAACATGCCAGTCTTTTTTTTTTTAAGAAGCAGAATAAAAAGCCACGTCGTTATTGAAATGAACTCAACACTTAATACCATTCAAATCAAACAAATGAAATCAGTTTCTAACATTTAAAACAAAGATTTCTCTGTACAGAAGTATAATATTGCAACCTGATATTGTGCATATAACTCACACACCAAACCAAAAGAGGGGCAGTGTTCACCGTTCAAAGGTGCGTTTTTTTGTCTTGCATTCTTTGCAGCCAATATATATAGATATATATGTGTGTGTGTGTGTGTGTGTGTGTTTATGTGTGTGTGTGAGAGAGAATAAAGAATAGAAAGAAAGAGAATAGAGACAGACGCTCAGCTAATGGGATATCAAGTCCTTTTTCCATCAAAATCCTTGTGCTCAAAAATCAATGCCCTTACTCAGTAGATTATGGATTTCTAGAACACTCATACACACGTTGCCAGCTCGTCGAGTGTGTGTATGTGTGTGTGTGAGAGAGTGAGTGTTGCCTCTGTAACGAGTCACTTTGCAAACTCTCTGCTTTGCCACGTGACTCTCTCTGCTGAAACGCAGCGCTGTGTTCTCGCCAACAGAGAGCCACACAAGTACCAGCTACTCTGACGCTCGTCCAGGAGTATTAATTTGATGAGTAAATCTGCAACAGTGATGCACTCAGCCTCTAAATTCACTACGGAAACAAAGTTCTTTTGTTCAACATAGAAAGTTATTAGAAAAAAAGTACTGTATCCTACGAGAGCCGGTGTTGAATTGGATGAATTCTTACGACTACTGATATTAAGTGATTTCCAACAATATGTTGAGTTTTAAACACCACGACTGAACTTTATTCTTCTGATACTCAATCTACTCTATAGAAGGAAGCAGGGAAGGAGCAAAAAATACTTAATTAAGAGAATAAACAAGAGCCGATGAAGGAAGAAGGGAAGGCTTGAAGGAGGGATGAGCACAGTAAAAGTTATAAAAAAGAAGAGAAAGATTAAGAGTTGGTGTTGTGTATACTGTATGATGCTGTACCCATTATCTAACACTGTAAAACTTCTGACCTCACAATGGAAAGTGACAGAACTGTGCCCTTAACGGTGCCCTAAAACCCAATGTCAAAGAGAAATAAGAGAAAAGAAAACATCTATCCAGCGAATGATTGAGAATATTCATATTTTTCAGTATAAAAGTGTTTTTGGTCAAACGTCTGTGTTAGGTGGCAGGGTATAAAATCTACAAAGTGCACAAAGAGAAGCTATCTCATAGCTTCGACACACACACCCACCCTAAACTACTATCCTAGACTACTGCGTATGTGTGTGTGTGTGTGTATGTGCATATATGTGTGTGTGTGTGTGTGCATATATGACCCTGTATAGGAGTTTAACTGTAACACAGGGCAGTAGGAAGCATGCAGTATGACCTGAAGGCTAGCTAAGAGAGGAAGCAAGGATGCTATACTGTATGTCTCTAGATCTAGAAACACTAGAACACACACTCTCATCCTGATAGGCCATGTTTGGTCCACTTTTTGGAATGTTCAATTAACTGACATCAACGATAACAAACAGTCGGTAGTTTTTACTTCCTCGCTAAAAACAGACACAGTGTGTGTGTGTGTGTTCGAGTGTTTGTACATCTGCGGGCAGGAGCTGATACACTTCTCAGACCTGTGTCCTGACCAGCTGCCCGCCTCTCAGTCTAGTCTATTACAAAGATAGTAATTTCCATTCAAGTCAAGGATTACTCTAGTGTAGTTTACTACTCTTTAAGCCATGCTGGCAGTGCAGTTTGGAGGCTCAGACAACATACGGGTTGACTGTAGAAATCATAGTGCAACAGGAGAGTCCTGGAGAGGGGCGGGTGTGTTTAGGTGAAATATGTGTGTGTGTGTGTGTGTGTGTGTGTGTGTAATCTCAGAAAGAAAGGGGGTTTTCTGTCTCCCCTTCATCTCCAAGAGGCTGGTGAGAGGGCGGGACAAGTCGGCTCGTCTTCCAAACACACTGTTGTATCTTCCATCCGATCCCACTGTCGGTGTTAGACTCCGTGTACAGTGTCCCTCTTATTCCACCAGGAATTCGATCTGTCTTGTCAGACGTATTGTCAGTTTGTGCCTCGTTGCCCACAGCTTGAGGCTAGTACACACACTGACACTCACACGCACTCTTCATCTTGTATTGTGCCCCCAGGTGTCCCTGTGGCCCCAACCCTGCCCTACAGAGGGTGTGATGAGGAAACAATGATTTATTTACTCAGCATCACCATTAACCTTTTAGTCCAGAGCAGAACTTCTCGTCTTTCGCCTGTGTGCGTGTCTGTGTGTGTGTTTCTGTATATGTGCTTAGAATCAGAGCTGCCTGGTCCGGTCACACACACCTCTTTCTTGCATGCGTGTGTGTTAGTGTGTTTCAGTGAGAGTAAGTGTGTTGTGTGTGACTCTCAGACGTCAGACTCGATGCTGGGCATGCGGCGGTAGAGCCGGGGCCTGTTGCCGCCTGCGCTCGAGGCTCGCGGCGCTGTCACATAGCTCATTGGCTGAGAGGCAGCAGGTGGGACCATGTACGCCACCATGGGGGGCTCCTGCTGAGGGTAGAACACCTGTTGGTCAACATGGCCGCCATGCTGGTTGTTGTGATGGCTGCCATGGTTACCGAGGGTAAGCGACAGCGGCATTCGCTGCTTATAGAGCTCGTGGGCGGAACTTCTCTGTGGCATGCGTGTGACAGCCTGGGGGGCGGGATCTCGTTGTGTCGTGCCAGGGGCTGACTGGAGGAAAGGGTTGTGAGAGGGGCGATCGGGGAAGAGACTCTTTGAGCGCCGTGGGAGGGGCATAGGGGTGTCCAGACTGTGGTGGTGGGAGGGTGACGGAGAGGGGGGGCTGCGGCTGCTGAACGGACGATCAGAGCGCATTGTGAGAACATTAGCATAGGCCCCCTCGTCCAGGGTCAGCTCCCTCTCCCTATCTCTGTCAGGCAGGCTCAGCCCCCGCAGGTGGGTGTGCTGCTGCGGCTGCCGCTCGGGAATGCCGTCCGGAAGCACATTCTCATAGGAGTGCTGGCGACTCAGCTGAAGGTGCTGGGCCGACGAGGAGGAGGGGAGAGGAGATGGGGAGGAAGGGGAGGGCTCGAAGTGGCTGACTAGCCCGTCCCCTTCGCCCACCAGGCCCAGCTCGCTCTGGGGAAGGTAGTGTGTAAACATGTCCCCGCTGTGTGGGTGAGTGTGTGTGTGGGAGTAATGTGAGTGCAGGTGGTCTTCGCTGATGTCATACAGGTTTCCCAGGTGGGCGCAGGCATCACAGCGAGCCTGCGGTGAGCGGACAGTGTAAAGGCCGGAGTAGCCGGTCAGCTTGGTCAGGCAGGAGCGACAGTGGCCAGGCCTGATGCCTTGTGTCCCTGTTCCTGCAGCTGGAGCATCGAATGAACCTCCAGCTTTGTCCTTTCCACTGGAGGGAGAGAGAATGACACTGATTATACACAAAAAAACTATAAAAGCACTTGAAACATGGTGTTCATTTTCTGATGAACACGATACCTGCTGTGTGTGTAGGTGCTGTATTTCTTGTCCTTCAGAGAGTGCAGGTCGGCCTCAGCGCTGTGACTGTGGTGCAGCAGGCTGGCGCTCAGCTGCAAAATGGGTGCGTCCGCCTGGTGGGAGTATGTGCTGTCAGGTGGAAACAGGTCAGGGGGGTAACTGTGGTCGTCACCTCCGCCCTGGCTGTCTCGCTGGTAGGGGGGAGCAGACTGGAGACTGGCCTGGTCTGAATCAATGGAGTAGATCTTGGATCCTCCGCCCCCTCCTCCTCCCCCACCCCTCTTCCTCAGCTGACTGATAGGCTTGAATCCACCCCTCGCCCCCATGGAATCAGAATCTTTGTGTGATGGCGGTCGGCTGGAGCACTCTGAGATGTCAGAGTGTGGCGGCTCTTCAGGCAGGTAGCGCTGGCTCTTCATTGCTGGAGGTCCAGGTCCAGATGATGGGGAGGGGCTTGTGCCGGGACCTGGAGATACGACAGTAGGCTGGGTCTTCAATGTCTCCACACTTTTCTTCCACAGGGCTCGAGGTTTTGATGCAGGGCAGGCCGGCCCGGTGAGGCGGGTCTTGCCGTTGTCGTTGGTGATTGACAGCTGGGGCTTGTTGGGGCTGGTCTGAAGAGTGGGGGCTTTTGGTTGCACGGGAAATGGCGCAGCATTGTTGAGGAGGTTTTTGTGTCGCCCGGACAGTGACAGGAAACCCTGCGGACCAGCGGCGTTGCTATAGAGACCAGGACCCTTCGGGGGCAGACTATGGAGTGAGTTACCTAGGAGACAAGGAGAGATGCACCTCAGACAGCAGATACAATAGATGGATGTTTGGATGGATGCTCAGCCAGTTAGATGATACATTATCTACCATGCTGGCACAGTGTGTGCGCCATCTAATGTGTTTCTAATCATGAGGCCAGCTTATACATGACAGTCAATCCGATTACAGTCTGAAGTCCACAACAAGGTGAAGGGAGTCACCTTTAAATCTGCATACGCGACTGTATAGAAAAGTCAGGGTAACCTCTGTACGTGAGCAGGCTTATCACAGGTGCTATGTTTACCTGTTCCGTGAGGGTAGAACCTATGAATTCTCTTATAAATGTTATTCAATATATATATTAATGTACACTGTACATACTGTGTGTAAGAGAGTTATAGTACCTTTCCCTGTCATCACATCTAGGATGCTAGGCTGCAAGAGGACAGTGTTGCGTTTGGGAGAAGACAAAGCCATGGACTTGGCAGACTTGAGCAGATGCAGCATGTTGGCTTGAGGACTGAAGTCCAGCTCAGGATTCTTTTTCTTCATATCTATATGAACGCCATGGATACAGCTCCATATACCCTGAGAGGAGGAGAGGAGAGGAAAGGAAAAGGAAGGACAGAAGAGAAAAGGAGAGGAGAGGAACCGAGTGGCAGGGAGGAGAGAGAGAGATAATAGAAGAATTAATTCCCAACCCAGTGACTTCACAAAAAAAGTTCAAACATGCACAACACTAATTTCCTTGCACGGTGAATTAAGAGAGACCTTTGCATCCTTTTCTCCGGTGCATTGACTGCAAACCTTAACCTCATTTTGTTTTGTAATGTGGCTGGAAGAGATAATCGCCACTTTTTTAGATGAACTGCTTTCAGAGGCGCCTAGAAAATTAAATTTAGGTGGTGATGTCACTGGAGGGGGCCTTTGAGTGCAAGGAGATGTTCTTCCCGGAGCCACTTAACCTCCAGTATCGCTGCTCTAACGGCATGCGCACACCGACAGACACACACACCCACAGACACACATCGCACTCTTTTTGTAAAACACTTAATGTGTGAAATGCTGCTCGTCTGGAATAAAAGCCCTGCCTAACACAGAGACATGACATATGAATAATGAAAGACTGGTCTGTCTGGGTGTTCCCATTTCTGTTTTGTGTGTGTGCGTCTGTCTATCTGTCTGCCCGTGTGTGAGTGTGTGGTCAAGTCTGTCCCTCACCTCCCTGCTCCTGCATATGCCATTTTTAACTTTGTTAGACCAGACTTGTGTATGTGGGTGTGAGAGAGAGAGATACAGAGAGAGAGCTTTTTGTATATCTATACGAGTGTGTGTCCACATCATCCTCTTAGCGGTTTGATTCCTCTATCCTGCCGTCCATATCCGCAGCAGTAAATTCATCTCTACCTCAGCTGGGCTCTATAATCACACTACCTCCCCCCTCTGTCATCTTTTATCACACACTTACATACCCAGATGCCTTCTATATCTTAACAGTAACTATTGTGTGTGTTTCAGACATATGATCCACAAATACACACACACATACACGTCCACAGATTTGTATTTTATCTTAACTGTAACAATCGTGTGAGTTTCAAACATATTTCAGGCATTCACACAACTAAAAGTCCCTTTTTGCGCATTCCTGTTTGCATTTTCACCGCATCTGCAGAACCATGAAGATTAGGCAAATTAGACAGATAAAGGATTTAAAATCGACTGCTTTGTTTGAGATGCAATTTTTGCACACAACAAGAGAGCAACAGAGTTTAATTTTTGTAATTTACTGTGTGATGTTTGAACTGATGTTGTTAAACAGCACAAAGGCTCCTTGGCTGTCTTCAGAGTCGCAATAATGTGCTGAGGTCTTTTTCTGTTATTTTTCTGCTTCAGTTTGTGACCGCATTGGAACTATTTGCAAATACAATTAAGTTTTGTTTCTTTTGCTGATTCTCTGTGTGTTTAGCCCACTCTCTCTTTATCTCATTCTCTTTCAGAGTAGTCTGCAAGTCAGCTTTAAACTGTTTAAACATCAATAACATTACAAGAAATTCCCACCCCGAGTCCTGATATTGATATTGCAACAACCGGAGATTTCTTACATTCTGAATCAATGCTGTACATCAGTTGTTGCACTCTTGAGGACGGTGTTTGATCGGTAAGCGGCGTTCAGCACTGCAAATTCTAACTGCAACATCTGAAAGTACTACCTCAGAAGCAGAGGGGGCAAACACTGCTATCCAGGAACCAAAACTGGACTATGTGAAGTCCCTGGGAAAGGTTCCTGCAGTGGAGAAGGGTTATTAGATACATTTCCTTCTCCTCACCCTGCTAATAGTGAAGAGCAGACCCGGCCTCCCAGAGCAGACACCAGTGAAGCAGTATCTCAGCCTCCAGTAGAAAAGGTGTTCAGAGATGAAGGTGAGGATGGAGAGGCCCATGGCTGTGGCCAGCATGTAGAAGACACCCGCCATGTTGTCCACGTCCAGCTGGCTGGACATCACCTCGTTCTTCTCATTGTGGCAGATCCCAGTCAGCCACTGGGCCTCCAGCTCCTCCATCTCACCTGTTGGAAAGGAAAAGGCAAAGTGAAGGTTTAAGATGGCAGTGGGTCAGGGAAGAGGAATGAAGGAATAGGAATAGAAGCAGAGAGAAAAAGAGGAGGTAGGGGATGGGCGGTAGAGGGAATAAGGGAGGTGTGGTGAGAAAAAGGGCGTATCATTACGCAGGAAGATGGAGAGGAGAGGGGAGGAGGGGAGAGAGGTGAAGTGGTAAATAGATCGTAATGGAAAGGAGACAGGAGGTGGAGTGAAAAAAGGGTTGTAGGAGGAGGGAGAAGAATTGATAGTGATGGAGTGATGAGGAAAGATGGGAGGGAATTATTATCAGACTGAGTGTGTTTGTGTGTCGCGTGCACATGCGGGTGTTTGCCCTGGATAAAAAGGCCGGGTGTGAAGCGAAGCGCTTTAGTGGTTTCAGCAGTTTGATTTCTGTCTGGCTCATTCTCTTTCTTCCATTCGCACCATCTCACAGCTTATTATACAGAACAATCTGGAGGAGTAAACATAACAGGACACGGTGGGCACACACACACACACACGCACACACACACAAACCCACACAGAGTAATGATGATGAAATGGTGTGTTAAGACTAGCCCCTGATAGCTTTCTGACAGAGGGAGGGAGGAGAGAGGGAGAGTGCTGGGGGAGGGGGAGGAAGGAGGGAAAGCGGGGCAATGGCACAACTGTAATAACACTAAAGGCCAGGAACAACTCAGAAACTTAAACTTTAATGCAGTGTGACTAAGATGGTGCAGAATGTGGATGCGTGCGAGCGCCTCACCATCTCCTATGATGCCCAGTATGGCCAGATCAACCAGGCGTTTCCAGTAGGATCCTTTCTGCAAGGCGATACCGTAGCCTGTGGTGGCAAAGATGTAACCGCTGCCGATGGTGACTAGTTTGCAGCCGTCGTCTCTGCCCGCCATGTAGTTCAGCACAGCGGCGTCGTAAATGAAAGCATCCAGCTTCCTGTAAGAGACACGAAACATACCCAACCTGTGACAGGCGGTCGAAAGTAGACATTGGTACACTTTAAAGGAATAGTTCAACATTTTGGGAAGTATTCTTATTCACTTTCTTGCTGAGATATATGAGAGTACTCTCATATCTGTTGGTTAAATATGAAGCTACAGCCGAGTCCTGTAGTCTTGTAGTCTCTCCTGGAGTCTTCCTGTAGTCTTGTTGTCACAGTGAGGTTGCCAAGCAACCAGCAGAGACTCCAGGAAGTCACTGCGCCAGGCCAAGAAATAGTCCTCAACAAAACCAGAGGCTAAAACCTAATTTTTACACTTTGTTTTGTAACAGGGACAACTTTGGGGCTGTCTTATCTAAAGAAATAGTTCAACACTTTGGGATTTATTATTCTAAAATATTATGATATTATTTGGTTTTTTGCCAAGAGTTAGATGAGATTTTATTTAAAAGGTTTTTAGAAATGAAAGTATCAAGTATTTCACAAGAAAAAGAGCAAAAATTATATAAAAAAATAATCTTTCTTCTTCCTTTAATCATATTGTGACCCCTCCGATTTATCTTCTGACCCCTTGGGGTGTTGTGCTTTTTTCTTGTGAAATACTTCATACTTGTATTTTTAAAAACCTGTAAATGAAAAAAACCTGAGAAAAAAGTCTGAATCTTGAACAGCTCATATTTTGAACAGACCATTACCTGTGACAAGGGGTCACAAGTAAACATTGCTCATAGGCCAAAGAGGTGGAGAACCACTGCTTTAAAGGGTTGCAAATGGTGGGGCTTTTAACATAAAAATATACGAAGGGCCATTTTTCTTTTCTGTTTTGTGTCTCCTTATGTATTTTCATAAGATATTTCAATTGAAACAGCTTTGCTAATTCCATGTAATAGGAACAGAATTATAATGTATTTGGGGTTTGTCTTCATTTGATGGTAAAAGAAGACGATGTGAAATTTGATCCATCAGGCTTCAGCACCAAAGATGACAACACTGCTGAGTGACAGTAACAGTGTTTCTCAGATCCATGAACAAACCAGTTGGTTTACTGACAACGCTCTGTTTCTTGGAGCTGGAATCCTCAGCTTGGACTCGGGCTGTGACTGAGAGTACTCTCTGCTGGTACAGTAAATATTCACACGCACGAGGATGTCTATGTTCGCACTAAGCTATAATATTTTATTTGCAGGTTTTGTCATTTTTCTGACATGACAAGTTGAATTCAAACTAAGGGGCTATAATTTGTATCTGGCACGACAATCCCCCCTATGTGGGCCTGATACATCTGAGCTCAACAAAAACAGAAACTTGATGTATGGCAGTTAACCAAACACAATGTAACAAGGAGTCGATACCACCAGCACGTATAGCAGTAGAAACATTTTTATAAGTTCATTGTGAGCAAAAAATGGTTTTATATAACTCAATGAATTCACCGTGGTGCTAATCAATCACCCTGGGGCCCTAAATGTTAGATATGTATGCATAAACATAAAACACTTTGAATTAAACTGTTCACCAAAGGGCATATGTTAAATGCAGTCATTGAGTATCTCTTGTTTGAAAACTGCACAGAGACTAATATTCATTCAAGTACATCCAGCAGCTGAAAACGATAAACTGCAGATTCATTTTAAACGTGTATTTTGTGCCACAGTCTATTTCACTGACTTCACTGAAATTTTGACTGCAACTCCAAAGTGTTCACACTTTCTTCTGTGTAAACAACCACTTTTGCTGAAGAATTAAATTAAACACTGATGATTCTGCTGAACGCATTAATTATATGGTTTTGATGTTGTATAAACAATTCCTAACATATGAGATATGAGGAACAAAGCTTATCTATTTGATATGCACTATCAATAAAATAATTGCAGAGAGGGAAAAGCGAAAAAGTAAAATTATATTAGGAGAAAATACCCTAAAGATCAAAGCACACAAAACTAATGAACAAATAAAAGCAGTGCAGCCATTCTTCCATTAGTGTGTGTTTAGGAGGGAGAATAAAGGTAGCAAACTCCAGAACAAATTACACTCTCCCTGTTTTGGCAGCTCCCTCTTTCCAGCAGCAACAAGACTCAATAATGAGCACTTGCAGACAGCGTTTGCATTTTACTGTCAGTGACAGAAACACTGAGCGCAGTTACTGCAGCATATTAGCATGAGCTAGAGTTGGGCCCCACGGGGCTGGGTTTCTGTGTGATGCAATGTCTCTTTTTCTGTTTGTTTTCATACGTTCTTAAGCATATATATGCTGTCTGCAAACAGAATTACCCTCTCAGGTATAATAAATCTCAACTTGACGTGAGTTGACTTGACAAGTTTACAGTACCCAGTCTTGAGGCTGACCAGCGCATCCTGAACGCCACTCTGATGGTATTTGGTCATGTACTGATGCATATCTGGATAGTTCTTCCTGATGTTGCGCTCGGTGCTGCCGTTAGGGACCGTCCCGAAGCGAAATGGAGGGGAATATGAGTATGGACTCTGGAACTGCAGGGAGAAAAAGAAAGAGAGCAAAAGGGAGACAGATTGTTTAAAGAGGAAACTGACAGGAGGAGACAGGAGCACAAAAATAAATAAAAACAAAGAGGCTAAAAGACAAAGAGCAGGGGTGAGAGACAGCAAGAAGAGACAAAGTAAGAGAAAAGGGAGGGGAAGAAAGGGAAGGAGCAAAAGTGTTAAACTGAAGGAGAGACACACAGAGAGGAGGAGAGAGGTGGACGAGTGGAGAGTGACAAGAAGAGACAGAGGAGAAAGGAGGAGGGAGAGACAGTGGAGTGGACTCATCAGTCATCATCATTGTGTGTCCAGTCTAGCGTAAGACTGGCTGGGGTTCTGCTGACACTGCCAGCCTCTGCAAACTACACATACACACACATCCAAACACAAACACACACACACACGTCTTTGATCTATGCAGCCTGTGTGTGTGTGTGTGTGTGCGCCCCTGGGTCTGCTGTGCTGGCAGTGTTAGTGTGGTGACAGCTACGGCCAGAGGGTTTGGGCTGTTGAAGCCCAAGGGCACTCCCTGGAGAGTCCTGTCTGGCCGCAGGGCTGGCATCCATTACAAGAGCAACCCTGACTGTGAATGCGTTTAGTTTCTTCTGTATGTGTGCGTGTGTGTGTTTCTGCGTGTCCATATGTGTGTAATCCCACCTTCTTGTCAGACAGTCCAGTGACTTGGTCCACAAACTCTTCCTGGATCATGAAGGCAGCCAGGTTGGCAGTGTAGGAGGCCAGGAAGATGACGGCAAAGAAGGCCCACACTGATACGATGAACTTACTGGTGGTGCCCTTTGGGTTCTGCACGGGTACAGAGTTGTTGAACACCAGACCCCACAGCAGCCATATGGCCTTACCAATGGTGAATGATGGACCATGCGGGTCTGAAAGAGAGAGGCAAGGGAGCAGAGGGAGAAATAAAGAAGAGAAAGTGGAAAACATACGATGTGCTGAAGAACCAAGAAAGGCCAAGGCGTGTTAAACTCACATTTTCAGCTGACAGTATGAGTCTGATTTTGGGGTTGTTTATTGTGTGTGTGACTGACTTCCATGTTTGCCTTTCCGTGTAGTTTTTTATTTTGTTTTACTTTGTTATTGCGTGTTTTAACTTTATGGTTTATTGTGTGCGTAATTGACTTCTACGTTTCCCTTCTGTGTAGCTTTTATTGTGTTTTACTTTGTTATGTCGTTATGTCAAACTTTCTAATGTTTGCTTTGTACAAGACCTTGTAACTCTGGTTTCGAAAGGTGCTTTATACATTTTACTTACTTACTTACTTAAAATACATTATTACAGCCATGTAGACCTTTACTTCGAGCAAGTCAAAGCCACAAAAAAGTGTAGTAAGTGAACCTCTGTATAACCGAATCTAAAATGATGTTTTTCAGACTTATAATTTTAAAAAAATTAATAAATAAAAAAAAGCGAACACAATTTGGTTTTTCAGCCTGGAGCAGAATGCAAGTTGAAGCAAACTCCAAATGGGAATCGATAATGTCTCATACTGAGGCCTCCTGAAAGCCGAATGGTTAAGGCGCATACATTATAACTGTCTGCAGTTTGACTCGGCTGGGGACCTTTGTTGCATGTCATACCGCCTCTCTCACCTTTTCTCCCCTTGTTTCCTGCCTGGCTCTATATTGTGCAATCCTATAAAGGCAAAAAATGCCTAAATAATCGGATTTAAATAATCGTATTTCCCAAAATGTTGAACTATTCTTTTTCAGATGCACTGTTCTCTTGGAGGTAAAGCTATTTAGAAAAGGAAAGTATAGTTATAAATATATATATATGTATATATGTATATATATATATATACAGTATATATATAGTTGTGAAAGTTTTACATTTTTGGCATTTGTTGTTCAATCAGTGTGTGTATGAAGATGAAAAGTTCAGAAACATTGTTTAGATTTATTGAACTATGTTCAGGTGTGCTAAAAGGAAAATCAAAGAAAAAGCATAATTCACCTGCTACACCTGCAGTGGCTTTAGCTCATTTAAATGTTGAATTAATCTAAAATGTAATTTTGTGGGAACACAACATTAATCTCTAATTCACAGCCAGCAGGGCAGCTCCCGGTTCTGGTGTTTGATGACGCCTCAGATTACAGTGTTGGTGACTAGCTTTGGGAGAGAATTGTTAATGCTCTGTAACATTAACTGAACTGTCTAAAGTCGGGGTAATAATAGGTCACTTCTTTTGCTCCAGGGGAAGCTTGGATTTGTGCTTCTTGCTCTGGGGAGAAACGATTGGTGTGATATTCCTGATTGTGTGTGTGTGAGCCTACCTTTGCCTTGGGCTAAGTTGCGGTTGAAGCCCAGCGGACTGACAAACTCAAAGAGGAAGACGGCGATGGCTGTGACAATGAGCAGCATCACAAACATCATCACCCAAACTGATGCACTGAAGGGCTCTGAGAGGAAAAAGAGAGAGAGGGAGAGGGAGAGAGTTAAAGAGAAAACAAGTACATGAGACAGAGAGGCACCGTGGAGGTGCAGGAGATGCATAAAAAGTGAGGGATGGAGAGAAAGAGGAGACTCAATACAAGAGAACAGGGACGAGGGGGAGATAAAGTGAGGAAAGATGATAGAGAAGACACAGAGAGGGGAGAAAGGGAGACAGACGGAGTGAGAGAGGAGGGAGGGAGGGGAGGAGAGGGAGAGTTAGTCACAGAGAGTTTGACGGAGCACATTTCCATATTTCTCATTATTCCCTTGGATGAGAGCTGCGAGAGGGAGAGGCCTGGGGCGGGGGAGATGGTAGAGGAAGGGGGGAGAGAGAGAAGGAGAGAGGGAGAGAGAGATGGAGGGAAAGAGAGAAGAATCAAACTCCAAGTGATCTGATGTGCCCTGCTGTGGGCATGTGTGTGTGATCTATTTGTGTGTGATCTGCGCATGTGTGTGTGTGAGAGTGTGAGTCTGCATGTGTTTGGTGTGTAGCAGGGCAGGAGTTCAGAGAGCGGGATGAGTGCCAGAGACGTTGAACCCAGACAAATTGTATGTATGTGTGTGTATCTGTGTGTGTGTGTGTGTGTCACTATATGTGTAAGTATGTGACTGCCAGGGTTAGCCAACCCTGAGAGATTGTGCACTGAGGTGCCTCTAATATGAGTGCGAGAGATACTGAACCGTCACTGATACCCTGGCCCAGGCTCAACACACACACACACTCACTCACACACACACACATGCATACAATGTGTTTTCATATAAATACACACACAAAGCATTCACCCATTAACATACATACGGCCAAAGCACATTAATTCTCCACACACTCTTGATTCAATACAAAAACGTCCTAATATATTCCTGCAGTATCACACACACTTTTTTTTCTTACACACACACACGCATACTGACACATGGCTTGATACACAGGGACCAACACACGCATGGTCCAATACATCCCCTCGCTCCCCGTCTCGCTCCGATGACAATACAAGACATTAGGCGAGCACAGAGGAGCGCTTCAGTTTCTAGTCATCTGAACAACTGGAAGAGAGGAGGAGGAGGAAGAGGAGAGTATCAAGAATGCTTTGTCTGAGCTCACTTTTCAAAAAACAGCTGGCACACTCCACTTCCTCTGCTCTGCTAGAAATATTAATGTGCTTAGGGTGTTGAGGCCCAGATAAAGTCAGGGTACAAGTGGAGTTTGGCCAGCATATACTGTCTGAATAAAATATTCCATTTTATGTGCGGGATTTTGCCAACATGTAAGCACCTCCCTTTTTCTGCTCCCAAGGGGGAACAGACGAATAAAAAGAAGAAAGAAAAAAACAAAGAGGAAATTTATGGTTGAGGAAGACAAAAAGAAAGATGGATTTACCGAGGAAGGCAGAAGGAGAGACGGTCCCATTGCTACGCGACACCATGACGCTGATGCCCGTCTCCACAAAGGGCACAGAGAAGTCAATGACCTCTGACCTCTCCTCATTGATGGTCAATGAACCGACTGCCATCACTGCCTTCTTATACACCACCTGGTAGACAGAGAGAACAATAGTTACAGCGAGTGCATGACTCACTACCTTCACTGACAGAAATAAATATCGTGAGCTCTGTAAATATTTGGACAACAGCAGACAATTCGTCTTTGATATGTTCCTCATTTTTATTTTGGATGTGAAATATCACAGTGACTGAGGGTATAAGCGCAGAATGTCATCTATAGTTGGAGGGCATTCTCAGCCATATCGGATGAAAAGTAAAAATACAGCTGTCTTTTTCATAGTGCCACCATTTCTGGGTGTCTGAATGTATTCTGACAGACGGAGATTCTGCTCATACAGATGTCGTTTTTAGTATGCGATAAAATGTTATGTTTTTTCAGATTTAATTGTCTAAAGGCTTCTACCGGTCTGCTCCCATAAACATTACCACAATCTATGGATCATAATGTCAGATTCCATTATCAGACGTTTTACGTTTCAATTTCAACCTTTAAGGATTTTACTGTGACAGCACTTCGCTTCAATCCAATCTGTGATTGAATAAATCATTTCCAGAAAAGATAAAGCGATCAAGTACGCCTCGAGGTATCCTGCTCCTGCTGAAGAGCCTCGTAATCTGTAATCTTAAATATGAAATATTATTGACCATATAAATTACCGTTATATGTGACTCAATGATGATAACTTGTGATCGTATTTGAAAACATAAACCTTTTCTTCTCCTAGACACAAACGTTAATGATATAAACAAACCTTTTACAGCATCATAAAACATTATATCTTGTTGTCTAGTGCCACAATGTGTATTAAAAGATCTGCGAATCAATTACAAAATGATAGCAGCTTCCAGTCCTGTGGTTTGGTGGTGGGCTGACACCTATAGATCATAGATTGTAGCTTTAAAGGATAAGTCTGGCGATATTCCATATATTTCTTAAAATCAACAAATCCTATGAAAAGACCAAAACTAACAATAAACTGATTCTTCTAACAAGTACTATCTCTGTATGCCTGATATAGCTTATTCCTCTGTGCCACAGACCTCCATTGTTCTCTAAAAACTATTAAAAACACATCAGTGAGATGCTCCTCTAGTAGAAACAAATGGGCGTAGGGTTGAGTGCCAAAGACAGGGTAAGGAATTTTTATGGTATTTGTTGACGATAAAAAAATATAGAATGACACCAGCCTAATCCTTTAATCATTACATTCAATAATAATTCCATTATTCAAACGGTCGAAGGAACAAGCAGTACAGTCAATAATGACCTGTGGCATTATGCAACTGAATGATATATCTAATGTGCCATTTAAAGTATTAGTAATGTAAAGGAATAGTTTGACATTTTGACAAATACTGTACGCTTACTTTCACAGCCGGCACTTGGTTAGCTTAGCTTAACATAAAGACTGGAAGCTGTAGCTGGCAGACATAACGTGTTATTAGAGGTGCTGGTGGATGGATTTTGGTACAGTTGGACAAAGCCAGGCTAGCTGTTTCCCACTGTTTCCAGTCTTTATGCTAAGCTAAGCTAACCAGCTGCTAGCTGTAGCTTCATATTTACAGTACATACATACAAGTTTTAATCTCTTCATCTAACTATGGGCAAATAAGCAAATGCTGGACTATTCCATTAAATATAAGCATTTATTTGACATTGCTGACAGCTGGAAGACACTGTGGCATCATTAGGTAACACTGACCAGCAATGATATACACTCCCCTCCAAAAGTATTGGAACAGTGACGCCAATTCCTGTATTNAATATAGAATGACACCAGCCTAATCCTTTAATCATTACATTCAATAATAATTCCATTATTCAAACGGTCGAAGGAACAAGCAGTACAGTCAATAATGACCTGTGGCATTATGCAACTGAATGATATATCTAATGTGCCATTTAAAGTATTAGTAATGTAAAGGAATAGTTTGACATTTTGACAAATACTGTACGCTTACTTTCACAGCCGGCACTTGGTTAGCTTAGCTTAACATAAAGACTGGAAGCTGTAGCTGGCAGACATAACGTGTTATTAGAGGTGCTGGTGGATGGATTTTGGTACAGTTGGACAAAGCCAGGCTAGCTGTTTCCCACTGTTTCCAGTCTTTATGCTAAGCTAAGCTAACCAGCTGCTGACTGTAGCACCATATTTAGTGCACAAACATGAGAGTGGTATCGATCTTCTCATCTCAGCAAGAAAGCAAATAAGCGTATTTCCCAATAATTACACAGAAAGTCAGAGAGAAAGACCGATATGGTACTATAGAAAGGGACAGACAGGTAGGAAGTACCTCTCCAACCATGCCGTTCCACACATTGTTGATCTTCTTGCCGTGTTTTCCATTTGTGACCAGGTAGAGGTCATAAGTGAACTTGACGTTCCTAGCTATCTTCTTCAGAATGTCAATGCAGAAACCTTTGCAGCATTGCTTAATGTAGGAACCTCCTGATGTGCTGTTACTGCAACATACAGACACACATATGCACAAACATAATTAGGTCATATTCTTTTATATTAGAGGACATTTTCAGTGTTACACAGGCGAGTGTGTGGAGTGTGAGTGTAACTGTACTCTTGCCGCCTGCTCGCTCCACATCTGGTGGTTCCATCAAACTGTAAAACTAGAATTATGACAGTGCAGAGTAACCATAAATACAGCTGAAGGGCAGAGAGAGCATGTACGGTGTGTGTGAGTGTGTGTGTGTGTGTGTTTCCCTTAGTGCCTGAAAACACAGGGGTACTGAGCAGATGCTGCCAGGCTTTAAATAGAGCTGGGCTCTGCAGAACAACCAACCCACATGATTAAAATATCAGCTGTCCTTCCCCTCGTCTCTCTCCTCATTCCTTTGCACTGTCCTTTTCTCACTCCCTCCCTCCTCTGTGTTTCTCTGATTCTGTCCGTAAGGAGGTACCTCTCCAAAACTCACAGCATGCCTACAGTACACACACACACACACACACACACACACACACACACACACACACACACACACCGCAGCCTCACAGACAGGATGCACAGAATGGAAGCGGATGTTTAAGTAAACTTTTCTGACAGCCATCCCCGAGGACCTCGGAGCAGTGAACTAAACTGAATTGTTGGATCAAATGATTCTCATAATCTATTAAGCCCTACCAGCATTTTCAAAAGTATTTCCATGAAAACTTTATTAGGTTCCCATGTCAGCCATCTCCGATGTAGCATGTATGGATTGGAACAGTAACTCTGTGACCTTTTCAGTTGCCATTTCGGCTGACTCCAATTCAAGAGGAAGTTCATAAAGAACTGAGGGATTCACACACAGAGAACACAGAGAACGACTGTCAAAGAACCGAACCATCAAAGGATTAAAAGATCTTTTAACAGCAGTCAACTGCATTTGCGGCACAGCGTAATGCGCATGTGTGTGTGTGTGTGTGTGAAAGAAAGACAGCATAGTATACGTACATACATACATACATACATACATGTGTGTGAGTATGTGTATGTACAGTATGTGCCCCAGGTGTTCTAATGCACACATACAGTGCTGTATACATTAGCTCTTCCCAGCTGAGCCCTCTCTGTGTCCTTATGTCACTATGTAAACACACACACACGAGCACACACCCACACAGCAACAACAACGGACTCCCAGAGCTACACATACAGTACATCTGTTTGATTCATGTCGTACTTTTGTAACAACAAACGCACACAAATAAAATGGAAGTAGTGACTGAGTAAATGTAGCACTTATGGATGGTTGGATGTATGTACGCACGCATGTATGGACACATGGATGGCTGGACACAGAAACAGCAAATGTAACGTAAATGAAGGCCCAAAAGAGACTAGTCATCTTGGCCTGTGACCACTCAGACTGCTACAGCGATCGATTCGGACAAAGGTTGAGAATTCGGGTCACAAGTTAAACTCGCCATGCGCTGTGATTCAGTCGTCTAATTGTCCGTGCCTACAGTGTTGCGTTGTCATGACTACGTGGATCAGAAACTCAATCTTCTGTCTGTCTTCTTGAGTCCATCTGACACAAAAGCTTTTAATATGATGGATTCTGTTTGTTGAGAAAAAGTAAATCAATCTTCAAAGAGAGCAATTACAGTTGTTGTTTTTTTTGCACTTTCTCCGTGCCTAACAATGACTATACTATCCTATCTTGTCCTATTCTATCCCATCTTAATTGCTATCCTGAAAAATTTAACTATTTTCTATTGTCTGGTAGAAATTTTGACATTTATTATGACAATAATGCTGTCAGTCACAAGTAGAATACTTGAGGAAAGATGGATTTTAGTGGTGCATTTGGACTGTGTTGTGGCCAAGTGAAAAACCAGAAGCACAATACAGATACAGTACTGAGCCAGTGACAAATAAACCTGCAGCAATCATGATTAATGATCATGTACTCTGAACTGGCTGCATACAGATGAGCTCAGATGTGAGCTAAATCGTAGAAATTAGCAGAGAAGAACAAAGCTCCCCTGTCTTGTCACGCAGAGGCTCTTACTGAGCTGTCCATACATAGCAGATAATTGGAGCAAAACCCAACATGTCAAAGAATCCCAGGGAAGTTTCTTTGAGAAAGTTTTACTTCCATTGACTATTTGAGAAATATCTCTGCATTGTTTACACACTCGAGAGGGACTGCAACATATTTCAGCCACTATAAAAATGCCTTTTAAGTTTTTTTTCAAAGGGAAAAGTCCATTGTGTTGTTTGACATGTTGCTGTTGAAAGAAGGCTCTAAAGCTTTCTGCTGGGCTTATTTTTAAAAGCATACGTCATACATGTAGAAACACACTGAACAAATCCAAAAGTATATATGATGTGACAAAAATCACAATCAAAAAGTGAAATTATAAATTAAATGCCTAAATGAATCTATAAACGGTTCATTTGTGGCAAAACTAATGTTAATTAATGTTATTAAATGTTATACATATTCAATTCAACTTCATTGTGATCTGAATTGAAATCAGTTTGAACCAATATCATTTGTAACAAAGGAAGATTTAAGCCATTCAGCCCACTGCTATTGCCCACTGTTGCAGTGGAGGAAGTGATATATATGCAGTGAGGTGGTGAGTGGTGAGGTGGGAAAAAAACTGTATATACAGTATACATAAAAATAATCCCATTTGATGAACGAAGTCAACTTGTGAAACATTTCCATTCCATCAGCTGATGTTGTTATCGCGAGCGACTTAGTGCACTGATAACAGATAACAAAATACTCCTGAGATCCTGAAGTGATCATCAGATAAAGACATGCTAAAAATAAGACTAGAAAAATCTAAGTAAACAGATACAAGGGATGGTTTTTAAATAGCAGGTGCAGCAGGTGCAGAGTGAGGATTTGGGAAATGGGGATATTCAGGGGAAGGAAGCATTTTTCACAATAGAAGATATGGAGTAATTCTGCTGTCCCGCCTGGAGTGGGAAGGACATTTCACTATTGGGGAGCAGCGGAAAGAAGAGTCAAGGCCAGGTGAAACGATGACGTAGCTGCTGCAGGGAGTGGAGAGCTAAGTGGCTGGGTGTAGCAGAGCACAGGCTGGCGGGTACGGATAGCCCGTAGCCTGCAGATATATGCGTGCGACTCCCTGAGGAGCCTTGAATGCCAGGACCAGAATTTAGAATTTGATGTGAACAGCCACCGGCAGCCAGAGGGGAGGGGGGGATACACGTGGGGAGGCGACAATGGAGAACTTGGGGAGGTTGAAGACAGGGCAGGTTGCAGCGGTCTGGATGGTTTGTAGCTGCTGAACAGAATACTTTTCGAGCCTGACTTGGTGGGAGTTGCAGTAGTCCAGATGGGAGATGACAAAAGGTTGGTCACCGTCCCACATGAAACATCTTTTCATTTTCTGTCTGCAGATACAGCTCAGGCTGGGATTTATCTATTTATTTATTTACAGGTTTGTTTTTTAACAGGGACACTGCACATTCATAGAACTGTAAATGTGCCAGAGTTAGCCAAAAGCTTAGTGTGCATCCCTGGTATGGAAGCCAAATAAGGTCATAAAAATTTGAATCTTATAAGCAACTAAACACCTAATTGCGCACTTCACTCTTTCACTACTGAATACTTGAACAATGAATTTATAGCATTGAAATATTTTACTCATGTGGTTTCAATTCCCCTCTTTGACATTTCCAATAGGTAATTTCGAGTGGTGCAATTTAGGCTGCAACTAATTAATCTGCTGATCATTTTCTCAATGAATTGATTGATCGTTCGGGCTACAGAATGTCAGAAAATAATAATGAAAAGTGCCGGTTACAAATTCCTAAAGCCAGAGGTGATGACTTCTGTCTAAAACCCAAAGACATTCAGCTTTTACCAGCAAATGAATTTGTTTTTGAATTGAAGCTTTTGAAATAGGTTGTTTACAGTCACGTGATTCCAATGACGTGCAAAATCCAGATGGGAGTCAGGAAGTGAAAAGCAGAATGGACAAGATGGAGGAAAGCCCGTACTGTGCTAGTTAAGATGTTAAGTTACTTTACCTTTAACGAAGAGGTCACTGCACACACGAGCACTATCCGACTCCGCTCCTCCTGACCGCAGACGAAGGTTCGCAAGGCATTTTGCTGGCGTTTTTCGGTCAATTTCTTGCATTTTCCCCCTTGTGAATAACAACTTTTGGTACTCTATAAAATCTCCTCGTGGTTTCTTGGTTTCATCGATTTGAGCAACCGTAAACGACACAAACCTTTGGCATTTTGAGAGCTTGTGATAGTGATTCCTTTGTAAGACTTTCTGATCTCCATCAGCAAAGCAGTGATGTGGCGTCATATGCAAACAACCTATTGCACAACATCACTGCAAATTAGTTCAGTGGTACAGTTGGTTGGTTGCAGATTGCAACCAACTGAATACCCCTGCCCTCACCCCTCCCTTTCCAAGCGTGTAGGAGAAACTACGGTGGCCTCCAGGTGCTTTCGTGCTAGGCTTGTGCCGATTAGCTATCGTAATGTATTTCGATTAAAGGGATGATCGACGATTGGTTTTTCCTACGCTGATATTAAGGCGATTTCAACTAATTTACTATAAGAACTAAGATGTTATAAAAATAATCTCTAGAATCTGCGCCTTACTGTACATTTAGAGATGTTTCTGGTGGAGCGGCATGTCCACCCGCTGAGCCCTGTTAATCAGCACGAGTGACGAGTGAATTTTAAATCCTTAATTACAAACCAGTTTGCCATCTCTTTTCCATGGATCTGGCACCCTGCATCTCCACTCTCCATATGCCTGCTCACCAAAACTTTGCTCTGCGTTCCATAAAAGTAGTCAATGTTATGGATATGATTTGGACTGTGATAATAATGTTAAATGGAACATGTTGCTGTGATAGCACAGACTTTTAAAAGGGAGCCATTGTTTGAATAGAGGAGACATTACTATTAAAAAGATTTTTTTTAATGTTTAAATATTTTAAATAAAATGTTCACACACTTATATAAATCACCTCATAACCTGGCAATCTCGAGTAACCGCGATTGGACGATATGAATATAGAAACGATTGCCACCAAATTCAAGCTGCCACTTCAACGTAAAAATGCGAAAGGCCCTCTCTAGAGCCAGTTTGTCCGTTCTGGCCCACTGTAGAAACATGGCGGTGCAAAATGGCGGACTCCGTGGAAGGGGACCCGCTCCCTATGCAGATATGAAGGGCTCATTCTAAGCTAACGAAAACACAATGATTCTCAATTTCAGGCGATTATACACCAATGACAGCATAGTTATGAATATTATATTCCATTTCTGCCAATAGATCCCTCTAAATCCTACACACTGGTCCTTTAAGTATTCAGTTGCTTATAAGATTAAAAATCTTTATGATTTCCATACCTGGCCAAATTTTAAATAATGTAGGTACTCTAAAATTAGATAAGAATGAAGATTAAAAATATAAGAATAATGAAATATCATACAAGCACGCATAACATTAATAAGCTGGATGTTAATGTTTATAGACAATATGTACTACAGAAGAAAACAATAAGCAGCATTACTAATCAGTAACTGTAATATTTAAAACAAGTAACACGTTCAGTACATCTAAAACAACACATGAATCACACTGAATTAATGGAACAATGAAACAAAGACCACAATGGGAAACACATGCAATTACAGTGGTAGCAGAAAAACAAAAATCAAGTACACCGACAGATTGGCATTAGCAAGCTGACAACAACAGAGAGTAATTAATTATTAATGCTGACAGAACTGATTATCCATGAGCCAAATGAGAACTACTTTGCTGGTATATGTTAAACTGTCTGACAGAAGTTGGGATAGAGTTTTACTCCTGTACAACATTGACAAAGAACACAAAATGGTAAGTAATGCGGGGGGAAAATCACTGATGAACATCTTGGCAGCCTCAGTTGACATGTAGAGTAGTTATATATGAATCTGAAATTAGCTATATTGAATTTGATTTGAATACCTCTATCTTTTCTCCTGACGAAAAAACGTCTGGGGCTACACAAGAGCTATTTGTCTTAGTAAAGAACATGCATGTAACATGGACCACTGAGCTTCTGATTTTAGCATTAACTTGTGTTTCAGCACTAGCATGTGCATACATCACATTGTCAGCCACATACATTTGGATTTCAGTCTGGAGGACAAACAGATGGTGAGTCATTATTACATAAAGTAAAAATGAGTGGGCCCAGTATAGATCCTTGTAGAACAAAAGGGGACAAGCAAAGAGCAGCTGATTGACAATTATGTTCTTGGACAAATTGAGACTGGTTTGAGAGGTGTGATTCTATAAATTTTTTTCTACTGAAAAAAGTAGATCCAATTGAGAGTGTAAAATGTCTTCCTGAGATCAAGAAACAACTTTGCTAACACCACCTTTTTTAAATCCAACTGAGATTTAACTTATTAGAACAAACAAGTGCCTGTCTCGCCTCCTGTAACACCCCCAGTTCAGGGATTGTCAGCCTTTTCTTAGTAACTTTGAGCAAGTGTGGTATTTAAATGGCTCTTGAGCAGTGGGTAAGTGTTGTGTATTTGTTCATATTGTGAGTGTCTACTTACTCTTTGACATGCTTGCGGCAGGGCACAGAGTTTCTCATGCAAGTGCCGGTGAGGATGTCCACATTGTCGACAATGACGAAAGGTTTCTCCTCCAGGGTGACGATGGAGAGGTGGTTTTCATCTGCATCCTCATCCCCGTAGGAGTTATACCTCGGCCACACTGGGAACATCAACGACAACGTCCCGTTCTCCCAACGGCCCATCTGTGTGTGCGCAAACACACACAAACACAAACATAATCAGGAATAGCCATCTTAATTACAGTGTTTTGACTTTTAATTTCCTTGCTCCTTTGCAAAACCACTGTATTCATTTGTTACCTTCTCCCACTTCCTTTCACTATTCAGGACGATGACAACCAATTTGGGGTTGGCCTGGTAACCATCTGGAGTAAAGGATAAATCTCGCCCATCATTCCATACATGCATCATGTGTCTGAAACACATGGAAAAAAAGAGAGTAGGAAGCTGTTATTTGCATTTGTTTTGCATCTGTTTGAGTGTTTGTGTGTACAGGAGCAGGTACATTTGAAATAACAAGTTAAGCACTCTGTAATCACTGCAAGAGTATCCTCTTCAAATCAATGCTGTCTTCACCCACTGTGTGTGCATGCATGCCTGAGTGTGTATGTGTGTGTGTGCATCTATTTGTGTGTAGGAGGGGGAAGAGTCAGAGGCCACATATCTCTCCCATCAACATTCTGCATTGATTTCTCCACAGATATACGCCTGAAAGACAAGCCACTGGTGCAACAAGGCTGCCCTCACTCTCTTACTCACTACAGTTATCTTGCATACACAAACAGATCCTTTGCTGAAACATTTACACACTCGCTAAAGTGAAGCAGCAGAGAGGAGTAAATGAAGCAGTATCACACACAGTGATATGGGATTAAGAATACACTCACTCCAGTGAAACAATTTTCAGCAGGCGAGGATGTTCTGAGAGTTAAGACTGGGATAATAGCATGAATTCCCACTGGGGGGAAGGAGGGCTGTCTAAGGAAGTTGACTAAAAAGACCAAATCACAAGAGGGACAGCAGCTGCCCAAAACAGACAACACTTTTTCTTCGATGCCTTGTGTTCTATTGTATTAGAAATGGTGTGATTCATTTTGACACAGTGTCAAACACGGTTGGTTGGATGATGCTATATGACTGAAATATCATCTGACTAAAACAGAATATTTGAAAAGCCAAAAATTTCCAGCTTTACAAACATTTTTGAATTTTCCGCAAGAGTCCACTTTCACATACACAGAGAAATATTTTCTTTACTCATAAGTGTTACTATCATTTATGTAAACACAATTTTTAATAGATGCAGTCAAAAGATGCTTCAGGTACTCACAGATTCACAGTTTCATTATTCTAAAACAGTTAAAGGAAGCTAAATTGCACGCCTGTTTTTTTATGTGAGCAGGCACAGGGCCATGAAAGATTCATGCATAAACTCAAATATTGCGACAGGAAGTCAAGATGCATAAAGGGAATGGTTTGAGTGCTGTTTAGAGTGCGCCCTGCAGGTGAAAACTATGATAATTACACTCCAATTGAAACAGGTGGGATTTTATGTTGTCTCATCTGCAGGAGAGGTATTAGAGTCGACACACATAAATATTGTTGTCGGACAGTGGATTAGCGAGAGGTACATTAATCATCTGTTTTTACAAAGACTTTCGAAAAAGGTCTGTGCTCTTTCAAAGCAGGCTCCGCTCACACTGAGTAAAAAGTAAATAAAAGGTCCCTGTCTCCCTCGCATGCAGGCACTGCAAAAATACCAGCTCTGCCGTGGGTACGCCCTCTCTCAGCAAACACAAATAATTACATATAAACCTACAAAGTTACACATAAGAGATACTTCTGTGTGATATAATGGCCTTTGTCATTATAGATTACAGTGCTTTTGACTATTAGTGACATGTCAAGACAAATATATATTTTTGTGTTTGAAAAATCTTCATGGTGCAGCAGGTGATGCCCTTGTCACAGTGCATTGTCACAGCCGAATACATATAGCGGAAACAGTGTTGCGGTCTATTCTGGGAAACTGCTGTCTCCTCCTATTTCAGGTTTGTTACCATTTTTGGGAAAAGAGTTTGATCTAAACAGATGAGGCTGGTGTGTTTTTGAGGCATGTAAAACAGGCAGATTATACACCATATATTCATCTTTATATCCACATGTATATTCATGTCATTTTGTGATCCCGTGTGATGTTAACAAAACAAAATGTACAGCTACATTAAAAAGGGGTTCAATGATTTCTAAATGAGTGTATGCAAAATTATTTGCATTCACTAGAAATTCAATCAAAAGCAGCATTAGCTACATCGCAGAAATATAAAAAAAAAACCTGCTATTGTAAATGTGGGTCCCTTTACTACTATGTGTGGAAAATCTTTCTATTATTGAAGTACTTGGCCATTGTGTGAGCACTTTCTAAAAGTATGAATAAAGAAAGAAGGGAGGCTGTTCCCAAATTCTGTATTATGGCAGGGAGCATCTTTTCAGAAAAAAGTGGCAGCTTAGGGGTTTGCATGGAACAGTGGTCCCATCAAATGGAATAACCTTTTGAAATTTACTACAAGGACAAACCTCAGTAAAAACCTGAACCATTGTGGAGACCAAATACGCTGAACCACAGCCTGAGATATTAATGCCTGTCAGGCAAGAATGACAGGGAATCCAACGGGGTTGATAGTGTCTTTTAAGTGCCAGATTATGTTGTCCTATTCCTCTCCACCTCACGTTGTTTATATGCACACTGCGGCAAGATTGCATCTAGACTAATGTATGCAGAATTCTGATCACAGCCTCACCACTTCCAAATCAGGGTAGGGAAATCCAACCTGTCAGTTTATTATCACAAAATTGGCTGCAGTTGTTTTGACAAATATGCAAATTCTATCTAATAAGTTAGTGAGACAAATGAGGTACCTCTGACAGAAAGAAAAAAAGATTGTTCTGAAAAAGGTTCGAGCTCCTATTGAGGTCTGAGTTATATTGGATCAACCTGTCAACAATGGCGGTATTGTATATGCTTTGATATATACTGTAATGGGCTAGTAAGAGAGAAAAATGGTATAATAAAGCCATAATGGTTGAAATCACACTGTGGCTCTCATTCTAATGAGGCAACTCATAAGTCATCATAGATGTGCATAGCCTAGCAACCTGACCTTCATGTTTTCAGTCAGTTTTATATAGATTTCTGAATTAATAATCATATTTTAGCCACGGCATGCCTCATATTCAAGATGCAGTCACAATATCACACCAAAAATCCTGAAAGGAAGCAATACAATTAACAGATTCTGCTTTTACAATTGCTCAGTATGAATGTGCCTGCATGTGTGTCTGTGTGTGCCCATTTGTCCCCTGCTTCTTGTTTGAAGGATTTTCCTGTTTCCTCATCACAGAGACTTCAGAGAAGAGTACATACACGCATGCTGGTGTGCATATGTGTGTGTGCACACACACACAAACACACACACACACATACACCTACCGACACACACGTGCCACCCACAGAGCCACGTAACAAGAAAAAACAGAGAGAGAACAAAGCTAGTAAAAGCTGCTGTAATCCTGACTTAATGACAGTGACTTCAGTCATGTGAGGCAAGGCACACATACTAGGCTGTAGTTAACACAGGGTAGCAACAACATGGAGGTCTGCCTGAAGTTCAGTTCATTGTCTCTCGACTAAGGCAGCAGAATGATCTCATATACCGAGCAGCCATGTACACAGGAGCTAATACTGTAGTGTTAAATGTCATTAGACATCACAGTGTTTAACACTGCTGTCATCTCTGCTTCCTTTCTCGCTTCTACCCCTCTCATTAGTACATTAAAAAGAGTTATGTAAGACTGCTCAACCCTCAGCTACAAAGACAAACAGAGTTATGCAAGTCCCTAGACCTTGATCTCCTCACACACTCACACTCTCACACATGCACACACACACACACACACACACACACCTGCGCAGGGCACTAGGTGGGAGCTTCCCCGGGCTCCTGTCTGACGGTGTGCTGTAGCAGCTGCTCTGGGCCTCTGGCAGCTCCCCCTTCTCCCGCAGCATGGAGGTGGCTGCAAAGGATATGATGCCCACCCCATCCCGCACCCGCGTGTCCAGCGGGTACTCCCAGTCGTCATAGGACACGGAGATCATGCCCAGGGGAAACATCTGAGAGGAAAGGAGAGGAGATCTGAGAAGTGGCACATATGGTGTGAAAGATTCAATTTGACTTCAATTTGACATTTTTTACCCCAATTTTAAACATCCATATGTATCTCTCAAAGGTGTCAAGCAGATGATTTATTGGTTCTGTGTGCCTTCCTGAAATAATTCATACCTGGCTATTAAATAAGTGTGAGCAGACCGTATGTCCACAAACTGAATTCATTCACTCGTTCATGTATTGCCTACACCTTGAAACCGTCAAAATGAGAAACTAAATAGCTCATAAAGTTTATTTCTCTAAACCAGACTGAGCAAACATCAAAAAATGCCAGCACGCTAGTCTGTCAGTCTATCCTACAATACTTTGTTTTTACATTTTAATTTGGCACAAACTGTAGAATCAGATCTTTGTCTAAGAAAGAAAACAGAGGCATAAAAACCAAACACAAATAGGAACTTGGAGTCGAGGAGAATGATGGACAAGGAAAGGAGGAGAATAAACATTTGAGAGGCTTTTGAAAAAAGGTAAGCAAACATTGGATATGTTTTCATTCTTAATGTGAGGCGAACATTTGAGCTGATTATACTTTGAATTATTTATACACATTTTATATGCTATTTGGATAATAGCTACGTTGCTGTCCTACATTCTGAGAGTGAACGTGTATGAAATGCTGTCAAATATCCTATTTAAGGGCTGAGCAAATGTTCGCGTAGAGAGAAGAATGTAAACAAAGCAGTAAACTAAAAGTATGTACACAAAATATGATAGGAATTATAGTTTACTGTCACCATGATTTGTGCTTATGGCTTAAAGGCTTAGTTCGACATTTTAGGAAATATGCAATTCACTTTCTGGTCGGATGAGAAGACTGATACCACTCTCATATCTGTCCTCTAAATATGACAGACAGACGATTAGCTTAGCTTTGCACGAAGACTGGAAACATGGGGAAACAGCACCTTTAAAGCTCACTCATTAACATGTTATATCTCGTTAGTTTAGTTAGAACAAATTGAAGTGTAAAAACGGGTGGTTACGTGCCAGACTATTTCTTAGCGGGGAGAAGTAACTACTTGGAGTCTACGCTGGTCAACTGGTGCCCGGCCAAGAAATAGTCTGCCACATAATCCTGTGTAAAATCACAAATCGTTGTTTTTTCACTTTGTGTTTTTGTACAGATGAAACAAACAAAATATAACGTGTTAAGTAGTGAGCTTTATAGATGCTGGTAAGCTGATTTTGTTTCCTTCAGACTGGGCCAGGCTAGCTGTTTCCTTCTGTTTCTTTATGCAAAGCTAAGCTAAGCTAACTGTAGCTATGAGAGTGGTGTCAATCTTCTCATCTAACTCTTGCCAAGACCGTGAATAAGCATGTCTTTAATGCTGTATTTCATATATAGAGAATAAAGGAGAGGAGAAATACAGGACAGGTAGCAGATAACCCGCGACAGCCTGGAATCAAAAACACTGTTTTCTTGTCAAACCACTCAAAAATGGCCACTTGTTACTACACATGGGGCCTCACTACCTCGGGGGTAAAGTCTGGGTTGCCAGTGGTGAGACTGGACACAATCCAGATGTAACCAGCTCCTATCAGGCCCAAGGACCGAGCTTCCTCTAGTATATACCTGTCGAGGAGTAGAGTCAGAGAGTTAATAAAGATTCACTACAGAAATTTGGCAGCATACGACAGAGAGACAGAAAGAGCAAAAGAAAATAAAAGACACAAACACTCACACAGCCTCATCTTTGGAGCAGTACAGCAGTATAACAGGACTCTGGATCCTCTTGAGGGCAATGTGTGATTTAGAGTTTGGGTCGCCATCTACAGCATCTAGAGTCACCACACTCTGCAGGTCCCAGCGCACAAAGCTGTAACAATACACCATTAAATAATACAAGTATTTAATATTGTCAGCTGCCGTAAATAAAAGTTAAACAGAGTGTGTGTGTACTTGTGGGGGAGCGTATTCATTACCTGTGATCCACTGTTGTCTTCAGTGTGCTGATGAAATCCTGGTACCCGGGGAACTTGGAAGTGACGATAGAAAAAACATGCCAGTCATACTCCTCCATGATGGCAAGCATGAGCAGAGCCTCCTGCTGCAGAGCCGCGCCGAACTGGAAGAATGTGGACTTCTCATCCTGCAACAACACACAGGCCAGCAGCAGAGACAGTCAGCAGATTTGTCTGAGGAACTGAATTAATTGCAGAAAAGGAAAAAAAAACAAGAGCTGGAGTGAGTGAGTGCAAATCAAAGACTCAAAAACCCAATAGAACTAAAACCATTTTCAATTTTGCAATCCGTGAGTCAGACGTCAGACCCGGGGAGTGACGGAGATAAGAGAAAGTGTAGGTGTTAGAGGAATGAACGGGGAGAGAGGGGAAAATGGGAAACAGAGGAAGAGGTAGAGAGACACTGAGAGAGTGAGACTCGGCCGACAAGTGAGACTACACTGCAAGAGAGTGACTGCTGACAACAGGGGGGGGCCTAATGGTCGGAGATAACTGCCTCATAACTCACAGGTTTGATTCACTCCAACCCTCAGTTGCCAGTATAACAACAGCCGTGCATTGTCGCAAAAGCTAATTGAGCCAAATACTGACGCTCTACCTGCTTGCTCATTTTCTATGGCGCTGTATTGTTGAACTGGCTCAATGTTACACAGAAAAAAAAATCAGAGTCATTAATGCCGAACATAATTGCAAAAGATACCGTGTCATTTTATAGCAGCCTCATTTGAAGTCAGAGGATTTTTTCTATAAACTATGGCTCCAAATTTGACAGCATTAATTCAAAAATGCCATGTACAGTTAAATCATTTAGTCTCAGTATTGGTAGGAAACCGGAGGTCAGTGTGAGCGAAAGAGGCAGCAGTAAGCATCACCAAAACCAAAGCAGCTATTAAATAGAATGAAACCCAAAGCGAGTGTGAAATAAGTTGCTAATGATTGCAGAATGTATGTTTGCATAAAGCGTACGCTGAGTTTCCCCCTTGGGACACAACAAATAGAGAGCAACACAGCCCGTCCACCAGAGAGGAGAGAGCAGAGAGGGAGGAGGAGCAGACAGGGAGAAAACGAAAAGGCTGAAGGGGGGAGAATACAAAAGGAGACAAATGTTCCAGTCTTGTGAGTGAGATTGAGATACCTGCTGCAGAAAGAGGTGGAAAAGGAGTGAAAGTCTTGGGAGAAAAACTAAAAAGAGACACGAACATCAAACCTCCTCACAAGGCCTCGCACGCACAGGCCACATACACACATATACTACATGCTCTGACAACCCCTCCGCAGAGGGCATCAAAGAACGTGACACATTAAACATCAAAGCTCTCATAAACACACATGGAGAATCAGCTGTCAGCTCCTGTCTCTGCCCCCACCACCACCACCTTCATGTGTGTGTGTATATAAATGCGTGTAAACCTATATTGTGACTCTAGTTTTGTCCTTTAGTTTAACAAAAAGCCCTCAGCTCTGGCCATCACACACATAAAGCAGGCCCCGCAGAGATTTTACTCTCCTCCCTCCACCGCAACAAAAAAGGGAGAAAAGTGGGAAGGAGAGGAGGATGAAATTGTACTTCAAAAAGATCTATCTCACTGTTTCCATCTCTCTCTCTCTCTCTCTCTCTCTCTCTCTCTCTCTCTCTCTGTGTATCTGACTGTAGGTGTGTGTGGCTTTATACTTAGGTTTAGAAAAGAAAAAAAGAAAAAATCTCCCTCTGTGTGGCAACAGGCACATCCTCAGTTTTGCCCAGATAACACCAACACACAAGCACAGATACTAACACGCACAAACACCCACTCACACCCTCGCACATACAGCACAAGTGTACAACCAGCGCTCACATACAAATCAGCACTGAAACATTCACTCGATTTACCAATTAATCAGTCAACAAAACAATCTGTTAAGTGTTTAAAAGATAATTACAGTTTATTATAATAACATGGGTCATATTTTTGTAGTTTTGCCCATTACTGGTTATCGTTTCATTGCACTGATCTGGGAACACCGGAGCATCACTACATTGCAACAAAGTCAGACGACCAGACAGGTTGTGAACAAGCCAGATTAGCCAGATTATCTAAAGTGTGAGTGCACACAAATGCAGCGATGATGGCTGGACAACTGAGCGGGCATTCAGATGAAGCTGCCTATTAGGAAAGATACAATGCAGATATAAGGCCGGGTCATGCTGCAGACTATCTGTTCTTTGCTTGGGTGAGAATTGGAATCAAGGACCGTTTAAAGGTGCATTAGGTCAGAGAATGGTGTTAAGCTTTCTGATATAACTGGTAACTATTTGTAAGACTAGTGGAGCTAGAAAAGCAGGGATAACGGCTGGACTACTGAGCAGGCCGTGACATTAAGATGAAACTGCCAATCAAGCCATTGGGGCCAGAACATGGCAGATACAATGTAGATATACCGGGTCAAACCATTGAGTATCTGCTCTTTGCGTGGGAGTAAAAGGCAGCTTAAAGGTAAGTTAGGTCAGAGCTAGAGAATAGTGTCGCCTGTCAGAGGGCCCAGTAGATTTATGACAGCACAGCCTGATATCCACTGCAGGGCCTAGCGATAAGTCAAAACATCCTTTAACATGAATACTGGGCTTCAACAGGAATCCACACCCAACTTTTGTGTATTGATAACTGACAAATTACTGTGGCAAACTGTGACCAGTGGTGGAATTAAGTACATTTACTCAAGTACTGCACAGTACTTAAGTAAAGTACACATACCTTAAAATTGTACTTAGGTATTTCTATTTTATGCTGCTTTATACTTCTACTCTGCTACATTTTGGAAGCAAATAATGTACTTTTTACTCCACTACATTTATATTTTGACTGCTTTAGTTACCTTGCAGATTTAGATTATTAATACAAAATATAAATCATCTAATAAATTATGGTGTATTATTATGTATTAATCTACCCAGCAGTATATGAAGTAGTTAAAATTAGCTCCACATTTACCAGCTTCTACATTGACGCGATGCTAACACATTAATGCATCAATAATTATAATCCAATAATATAATATACATGATTCTGAAATGAACCATTCTGCATAATGAGTACTTTTACTTTTGGTCCTTCAAGTATATTTTGATGCTAATACTTTTGTACTTTTACTTAAGTAAAATTTTGAATGCAGGACTTTTACTTGTAACAGAGTATTTCTACACCGTGGTATAAGTAAGTAAAAGATCTGAATACTTCTTCCACCATTGACTGTGACTGATTTTTACGACTGACATTTTGGATGATAATTTCATTAAAGATGTAGTCTACGATTCTAATCCAAAACAGTTTTTGTCAAATTCAGAATATCTCCTCACGGTCCGCTAGCTTTCCATTCTGTGTGTGCGCTGAAAAAAAAAAAAGTCCAGTGTTCATACACAGCCCTGGCTCTGTAAATGGGAAACAAACAGAGCGACTTGAGTTGAGCCACCAATCCAGGTCGTCAAATATCGACTCTTTAGCCGCGTTTCCACTAAACACTTCGGTATAATATGTCACAACTCGTGCTCGTGCAGAGAACAAACTAATGCTGTGCGTTACTCGCGCGAGTTTGAAGAAGCACTGAAGGAAAGGGTGTATTTGTTTGGCTGTTGAGTTCAAATATCAACAGGCTTTCTCTAGAATCATAGACTACACCTTTAATTAATCACCTTTGTTTTCTCTTCCAAATAAGTCTGGCTGAACTGGAAGTTTGTTTCGAACCTGTATGATTACATTGCCATAGTATAATGTAATAAGCCAGAATTATCCTTTGGGTCATTTATCAAGCAAAAATGCCAAACATTTGCTGGTTCTCAAATGTGATGATTTGTTGCTCTTTTTGCTGCCATAGCCTTGGGTTTGTTAGTTGGACATAACAACTTTTCTGAAAATGTCACTTTGAGCTCTGAGGACTTATTTACTCTTTTTTTTTTTNNTTTTTTGACATTTTGTGCATTAATTAACAAAAAATGGATTCATCAATCATTGATGAAAATAATAATTAGTTACAGCCCTAATACACATTGTGTAACACATTGTGTTACCTTCACCTATGAGTGCCCACTGAGGAGGACACAAAAAAGTCATAATCCCAAAATTCAAAATACATCATAAACAGCTACTAATGACCCGAGGCGGCTCTTGCTGATGGAAAACAAACAAAACAAACCCTTCTCAACAAGATTGAAATAACTAGTTCTTAATTTTATAATGTGAGGAATCAGATGAGCACACACACATATACACAGTGGCTCTCACATGATGGCAAGCTAAAGATATTGCAGAGGTGGTGCTACATGTCATACATGTTCATAACATGCTTTTAACATGTTTAATATTTACACCTGTCATGGTGGCCTAACCCACACACTTCCTTTTAAATACCTTCACAATCTAAGGAGGAGAGGAGAGGAGAGAGGGTGGGGGAGGAAAGGAGACAAGAGGGGAGGAGAGGGGGAGGATGGAGCGTAAGTGGAGAATTTACAATGAATGAGGTGAGAGTCTTTTTAGAAGACTGAGGGGTGAAAGGGGAAGATGATAGTTGCTGGTGGTTGCTGAATAATAAAGGATAAAAAGAGACGTTGACACAGACCTGCATCTTCTCATCAAATCACACAAGTCCACCAAGAAGCTCACATATGAATAATGCACACACGCACACACACACACACACACACACACACACACACACACACACACACACACATACAACACACACCACACAAATGTATTTCCACATTATAACCCACATACCTAGAGATTTCCTGATGACATCGTGCATCAATTATACAAATACAGTGAACTTCATGTACAGTTTTTGCATCCACCCACGTGCACACAGCACATACACATGTGTACGTGCACAAAGACCCCTAAAAACACAGCTTTACCCATGAGCCAGCATGCCGATAAATAATACACCACCAAAACCAAGACAGCATCTCACTTTTTCTCTCTCCCCCTCACACACACACACACAGACACATGCTATTTCATGTCAAATTTCATTTTTGTTTACAGCAATCAGAAAGAAGAAAATATGAAAGTGTGGCGAGAGCTGTACAGATTCAGGCTAATGAGGGATGAACTGACACATTTCTAGAAATCGAGGAGGAGTCCTGCAAGTAGCGAAGATGGATGAAGAGAGAAATGAGCAACCAAAAGCTAAGGAACAATCATTTAAAGGCTGGTAGAAGGGTAAATGACATGGGGCAGCACAAAAGAAGAGGACGGAGCAAGTATGCAGAATAATGAGAAATAGATGGGGGTAAGGAGGAAGATGATGATGAGGCCAGCAATGTGCTATATTAATATTTAATGCAGTAGGTCACTTAGGATGGTGCAGCTACATTAAAGTTGGCCTGACAAAGTACGGACCCCAGATGCTTTTAAGTACAATCCTACTTAAGTCTGCACAAAAGTGCAAAAAAACTAGTATGGCAAAATAAGTCCTGTGTCAACAAAGACAAGCTCGCTGCGGCTTCAAGGGTCACAAAATAAGTCAATTGCCAAAAAAAGAAGAGTCACAGTAGAAGTACTACAAATGCAGTTTTTCAGAGTGATATTCTGCCCAGAGTTGAGTTGTAGAAAGATTAAAATACATCCCCACATTATTCTGGTGAATTGAAAATTACAATTCACTGGCTACACGGTGCAGAAAAAATCTTTTCTAAGTCTCAGAGGTTTGAAGTACAGGTAACAGACGAATCACTAAAATCTAATTTGGTATACAAATTATATTAGTAGGTATTTCCAATGGATGAGCACCTTTGAGAACACGGTTACCGCCACAGTAATTAATAGATCCCATCCAAATGAAAGTGATGTGAATGTGCTTACACCGTGAGGAACATGAAATAATAAAATCCTACTTGAACCTTAGGTCACGGCTGTCTCATTCACCATGCATGAATCCAAGTGAACACTTTCATGGGGCATTTTGGGATGATATTTGAGTAAGCCAAATAATTAGCTGTCCAAATAATTAGACAGAGAATTTCTCATGGAAAAAATGGAGAAGTAGGACTTGCAGATTTTAAGGCAGTTTGCTATGAAGATACGCACAAGGCAAAGGATGTAATTTATCTCTTTATCTTTATTTATATAATGCATTGAAGTACAATTAACAGTACATATGGTAAATATGGTATATGTGCCATTTCTTATCGAAACAGTCTTTATCCAAAACCAGGTGTTGCAAACAATGTGAGGGCTTAAGCTGTCTCCAATAGGCCTTTTTTAAATGGAAGACATTTTGACATGTCATAACAGGGAAGCCATAGGTGTAATTAATAACACTGATGGTTGCATTCAGTTCATCCATCCTTAACATTATTAATTACACCTGTGCTTTTCCTGCTATGACAAGTCAGAATGTCTGCTGTGAAAAAGGGTTATAATTCAAACCACTGTGGCACAATACACCACTGACAGCAGATCTTATAGTAGTAAAGCATGTTCTGTTCTCTTTAATACATGCCCTGAAAAAAGTCTGCCTCTCTTTCTAGTCTTTAATCCAGGCAAAGGAAGGTCACCTCAGGTATTACAGTAGATATTTTTACAAGTAAATTCTACCTGGCAATGTTGAGCCTTATCAGTGTAATTAGGATTAATTGAACACTGCAGGTTAGAATGTTAGAAGGAGACACACTAAACAAGGGCCTGTAAAGCATTAAAACTGCACTAAAAAGCTACACTGGTAGACAGGACACATTTTCTGTTGCAGCCTAATTCTGTGTAAATGCTCAGCAGATGTTCTCCAAACCCTAGTGCTAACAAACGCCGCTCTAAATCCATCCGCTAACAAAGAATTAGCTCGGGAAAGCCACTTACAAACAAACACCTAGGGTAGTCTAGGAGAGGAGGCTGTTGTCACTTGACCAGCGTCAGAAGTAACACAGTCAAAAGAATATCCATTCAGAGAGAGCTGTTAATGTTACAAAAGCTTTTCCGGTATCGACTGCATAATGGCACTTTCTTTTCAAAAAGACATCTGCACATACATATTGATTTCTTGATTACTCGGTGTTTGAACTATGTTACCGCTTCCGAAAACCTGCGAATAAGTTTTATGAGCATTTTAGTCAAACATGTGACATCAAACATCATTCTTTGAACATTGCTGAAAGCTGTGAACAGGGACAGCACAGTCAACAACCTCTATAGCAGAGACATAGCATAAAAAATTCTCTTGACACTAACAGAATGTAAAGGGAGGTCCCTCGATAGCTAACAAGCAGCGGTCCCTTCAGCACTGAAAGCTCTTCAGTTTTAGAACACAGAGACAGGTCCCAAAGCCCACATCCACTAACCGAACATAGACTTTACATTCCCAGGATTGACAGAGAACTATAGCATTTCGCTCGCAGACACTGGCTCCCAATGCTAACAAAGACTACTTTAGTATTTAACAAGAGGTAAGTCCCAATGCTTAAGTCTACTGTAGTATTTAACAGCCTCACACTCCCCAGGCAAACACAGAATAGCATTTAACACAGCGCAGAGCCCCTAAGCTAGCATAGCCTAGCTCAGACTAGTGAAGCATTAGGTCTCACCACTAACTCAGACAAGCGTGTAATGGACAGCAGCGCGGCCGTGGACTGACAAAGCGCACAGCATTACGGCGTAACCTCAGAATGTAATATGGGACTGAAATACAGCATGTCTCCTGACACTTGAAAACACTTTTACACTTACTTTTTTATTCTATACAAAAGTTTAAATAGTCTTATGTTAATTTTACCACTGAGTCAAAGTGGACCTACTGTAGAGGCCTGTATTTTAGCATAATTATAATAGCGTGATAGAAAAGTTTGGAAGCAAAGAAGAGCCATATAATTTGAATTTTATAAGCAGAGATAATTAAGGTAAACCTTCAGTAGAACAGACTGTATTAGTCTCTGGCTGTGGCAAATACAGTAGTGGGTTCACAGTTTTTATGGCCCTTAATGGCAATGGGGAAAAAGTAAAAGTCTACCACTTTTACACTAAAATGTTTTGCATTAAAATGCTCAATGCAGAACATCCCAGACAAATATTAAGAGTCTAGATGAGATACTTCTCTACTGGAGCATAAAAAGGCCGTAAGGATTTGAATCTTACAAGCAACATCAACATCAAAATCGTGAAATTTAAATACCGCTAAACTTGTACAACTGACATAATCCATTTGAAAAGCATCGATCTTAATTCATATAGTTTGAATTCGCCTCTTTGAAATTTCCAGAAGGTAATTTCATGTTTAGATAGATCAAGATCAATCAAATTAAGATATAAAATCCAAGTGTGCAGATTACCATTCATCTGAACTTCTCTTTCTTGGATATGACTTATTATATGACAGAACATAATTTATAACAGAAGTCTGATCCATTCCGTTTAGGTTTGATTGCTTCTTCTTGGTAGCCCAAATCAAAATAACCACTTCAATCTGAGCAAAGTTCAGTATAGTTTTCTGAATATTGGACATTTTTCTGTTTGAAGTTGTGAACCCTAAAACTAAAAACAAGTTCTTGAAATTGCACAACTCAAAATTACCTACAGTATTGGAAATTTTAAAGATGGGAATCAAACCTCATAAATTCAGATAGATGGTTCTCAAAGTGAAATGTTTCAGTATTATAAATTCAATGGTATTAAAAGCATTAAGTATTGAATAGTGGTTAAATTGAATTTGTTCAGTTGCTTATTGGATTCAGATCCTTATGGTCTTCTTTTGCTTCCAAAGAGAAGTAGTTCACCTCTCATAGAGACATTTAATTTGTGTCTGGGATGTGCTGCCTTGAGCATTTTTTTGTGCAAAACATTTAGGTGCAATACCAGTGTAATTTAACTTTTTCCCCACTGTCATTAATGGTCATAAAAACTCTGAACCCATCGCTGCATTTGCCACAGTCAGAAACTAATACACTCTGTTCTACTGCAGGTTTACCTTAATTGTCTCAGGGAAGTCATAAACTCACATTTGTTTTCAAAAATCCATTAAAAACAGCTCGCAGACATATTGCTGCCTTGAGGAACATACAGTCATCCATCATACCCATGTAATATATTTCTTTCCTGTCAACGTGTCAGTCGGGATTTTTTACAGTTTTGTTGGGATTTTTAGTGTGGCAAAAACAAATTATCAGCTACTACATGATGAGATTAGCAGGAGATTAGTGATTCATTAATCCAGTGTCACACTCCAGGTAATGTGCCAGAGATACAGTGATTGAAGGTAAGATATCTCTTCCCCAGACAACCATCAGCTTACCCTTTTATTTACCTTGTCTCGGAGTTTGTTTTACGTAATACTGCATATACTGTGGCTGCTAATATTTTCAGTCTTTCATCAATTTTACATCTAACATCTGACAACTGAAACAATACGCTTCAGTTGGATCAAAGCAGTTTCTTTATCAATGAATGGTGAATTCTAGCTATTTCATCAAACTGGTCTATCGTAGTAAAAAAGTGGATATAAAACAAATATTTGTTTATTTCGTTTGCCAAGTTTTGATCATTCACAATGTTTTTAATGAAAAAGAGAAAATGGCAAATATACAGTAATTAGTATAGAGTAAAAAGAGAACTGTTGTCAGACACTGACAAATAAAAACTAAAAATATGCAAGAGAAAAAGCATACTTTTTAGGTTGAGACTGTGAAGCACAAACAGGCTCTTACAACATTTTGATTTAATTAGCAAAACTTTCTAATGCAGATGTTCTTAGGAGGAGTATTATTCCTAATTGGAGCTGCAAAACAAGCTGAGTGGTTGTTTTCTTGATACTGCAGATTAATGAAAATGTAAACCTCATGATCAAACAACTGCTCAGGTTAATATATTAATTTGATATCGTAATTTGTTGATAAATACCCCCCCTACACAAGCTTTTCAGCTGCGTTTAAAAACATTCTGTGTGCTCCTAGAAACGATCCATCAACTCTGCTCTATAAATCAAAAGCCATACTCTGCAGTGCTGACTCTATCGTATAAGGTGCTGCATCAGCGTGCAAAGAATAAACTAGAATATTGTAAAGAAATGACATGATTATTTGGCTGAGGAAAGAAAAATTAATTTCTAGCACAACTTCGACAAAGCACATTGTATTGGATGGCAGGAGTGCGCTTGCCAAGCACCGCCGGTTAAATCTGTCTCCCGGGTGGTAGCCGATGGTTGTGTGCATGGTTGGCCCTGCCTATCCAAGTGTCAGAATGCTGCTCACGGCAGAGGCTAATCACAACACCTGTTTAGGAGAGATTACAGCAGGATCCGCCAGAGTGCTGAAAGGCCTCTGCTTTATTAAAACTGAAGTGTCTGTCCAGGCTGTGACATCCACAAACACACACACATACACAAGCACACATACACAAGCATCTGTGTGGCAGAAAAAGAATAGGATGCGCATCTATATATGGTGTGTGTCTGTGTGTGTGTGTGTGTGTGTGTGTGTGCTGCCGCTGCTGTTTGAGTAATAATAACTGTTTGACTTATAGAGCTTGAGAGAGAAAGAGATGTTAATGTTATTTCATCCCCCTACATGGAAAATTAATGACACAGCCAACCCTATCCCTCCCTCAGTTTCTCTCGTCCCCATATCGGTGAATGAATTTAAAACAGCTCAAGAAGTGAGCAAGACCCTGCATCCTCCTCCCTCCTCTGGCAGCCTTCATTGGCAAATCAAAGAATTGCCATTTTGATATTTATAGCTGAAGGGCCTTTGGGTGAAAAAAAAATCCCACTCTCTCTCTTTCTCTCTCTCTCGGTCTCTCTCAACCCACTGATGGTGACTCTGTTGGACTTTAGAAACCTTAGGCCTGGTGTAAAAATGGCAGCAAGCAGTGAGTCAGCCCATCCCGGCTGACTACCTCAGCATTGATTGCCGGACCATGCTAAGGAGGCCAAGTGCCGCAGGTATGAGGACAGGACAGCTAGCCGGGGTTGGGGTCAGGGCACTTGTCCAGTGCCACTGCAAAACAAAAGGATCTGGCTGGTGTAGGAATGCCACAAGCCTGATAATTAATTAGACAATTCACAGCGTGTTAGTCTTTCTGCTTTTAGAGAAGAGCTGCAGGCCCTTCTGAATACTAAAACATTGGTTTATAACCGTTTTGGTTAAAATTACATTAGCCCAGCGTTTCTTAAGTGAGCTGTTGACAGCCGAGGCATTGTGTTTACTAAATACCAGAGAATAAGTTTATACAATGACACAGACTTCCAGAGGGCATGTCGGATGGGTGCAGGGTGGATTCTGGGAGGAATGCTGGAAAGTGGTGAAGGGGTTTTGCAGAGATTGTCTGCGGGGAAAGGAGGGGGTTAGACAAATCACTAATTCTGCAGAGAGAAGAAAAACGGTAGCTGAAGGGGGATTCATTCATTATATATAAGCCTTAGTCAGGTCTGTGTAAGCCTTTTTATACCAAAAACACTCCCACAACACTATTGTGCACATGCTCTCGCTTTCTGAAATACACACATAAAAATCTTGTTGCCACATTTAGTTAAACCAGCAACAGGCTAACGCGCGTTAATCCTCTCTCTTTCAGCCTCCGCTGGGTTTGTCCCCACGTGAGTCCATTTCCTCCAGTTTAATACCACCACTGGTCTCCTCTATTCCCCATCTCCCCCTTCTCCTCTCTCCTTCCCTCTCCAATCCAGCCACTTGTTCTCACCGCTTTTGTTCACATGACAGTCACCATCCACTGTTACCATGGCAAATCAATGGTCAGTCTACAGATGGGAGCAGATTCATTTCTCCCCAGCACACACACTCATGAACACACACACACACACGTCTGAACACAGATTGTGTTTGCTTCCCGCTCTGGCATTCCACCACACTGGTAATGGATAGGTGTTGATGTGCCGCGTGGTTGAGCGCACACAGGCAGATGTGTGCATGTAGGTGTCTGTGTGTGTGTCTGTGTGGCCAGTGTGTCAAAGATCAGATAAGTAAATCTATTTCCTTTACTAATTAAAGGAAGGCGCTGCCCCCCGAGGAAAAGAGAGCATACCGAATGTCAGGGCACGGTGTGTTAGATGTGATAACCACATACACACTTGCACACACACACACACACAATACTTTTGCATGTACAGACACACTCACATATGCACAAATGACTTTTGGCGGTGTGTATATTATCTCTGCTGTGCATCTGTGGGGGTGGGTTGTACATGTGTATATGTGTGTGTGCCTATCAGTGTATGCGCTAAGTTGCAAAGTGTCCATTGGGGGAGTTAGAGCAGCTACATGGCAGATGCTTAAAGCCAGTGGCTATTAGACAGCAGAGCAGAGATAATAGGCTACGGCTGCCATTACCTACTACGCCCTATTAGCCAGTACCCAACCTGGAGACAAACAGACAGACACACAAACGGGGCAAATCTGTACTTGCGCGCATGTATTTTTATGTGTGTATCTGTGGGTGTGCATGAGTGCGCTCTATTGGGCAGCGCACGCTCGGAGAGATAGATGAGAGAAGAAGGGAGGAGACAGGAGCGATAGAGAGGAAGGATAGAAGGGCTAATTTACCAGGCCTCCTATTAGTGAGACAGATCTTTTCCAGATGGGGAGGGAGGGGAGGAGAGGTAAGGCAAGACTCGGAGAGCGGGAGGAAGTAGAGGAAGTGCTAACACATTCAGAAAACAAAAGTGCATTACAGTCCGTGTAAGCAAGAAGATGAGCTGAGAGTTGACAGGGAGAGCGGAGGGGAGGAGGCAGGAGAGAGTGACTGAGAGAGAGAGACAGACAGAAAGAAGGAGAGAGAGAGAGAGATATATATGAGAAAACCCATTCGTGTGACATTCAATAAAAAGAAACAAGAGAAAAACCTCAGTTCCAATATCTGACTGTCTGCGGCTGACGTTTCCTAGTGTGCATGCGTGTGCTGAGGAGAGTGTGAGTATGACACACATCACATGCCGGCTCTCTATATCCATCTGTCTATCCATCCACCCCTCCTTCCATCCTTCTGTCACCAGCCGGTTTGATGCTGCAGCTCTTGATGCAGACTTTGCCAACGTGGCTGCTCCTGCTCGAGTGGAGAGCTGTGCAGATCACGATAGGTGGAGGCTCTGGTGCTGCTGACTGGGGGGTTACTCTACAAGAGCAGCGTGGTGAGTGTGTATTGGGGGGGGTTATGACGAGGATGATGATGATCATGATCACTGAACTGTTCTCTGTTCACTTTCACATCCTCTCCCCTCCTCTCCTCTCCCTCCCTCCTCTTTCTCCCTTCCTGCTCAACACACTTTACAGAAGTTTGAGCCACTGGGAGATCATTAGCACAGGATCAAACCCCAACACTCACTGTCCGCACACACACTGAAACACACACAGGCTGGCAAAAACACACAAAGCACACACACACTCAGAGAAAAAGTACACAGACCACACACACCCACATGCACAAAAGCAAGAAATGGGGGCACACAGAAGAGCACTGCAGCTTAAAATCCAAAACACAGAGTGAGAGAGACAGTGTGTTACAGTGTGTGTGTGTGTGTGTGCTCGTGTGTGTGTGTGTGTGTGTGTGTGTGTGTGTGTGTGTGTGTGTGTGGTTGGGGGGAGGGACATCGACAAGCGGTCTGGTGAGACTGGGGAGGAGAAAGAGGATTGACTGAGCACTATTTCTTTTTTGAAGAGGAACAAAAACCAGCAGAACCACATAATCTGAAACACAGAAAATACACATTTTACTTCAACAGACTTGACAGACGTGTGTGCACACTTCGCCACATGCACATAAACTGAGCAGCCACCCACACATCACAAGCCCATTCAATGACTCCACGCAGCCTCCCTCGCTCCTACACTCTTTCTAGCACACAAATAAAGAAAAGTTGCATTCACACACATGCACACAGAACTTATATTCTCCTCTCTCGCTCTCTAGACAAATGCATTCATGCATGCACGAACATGCACACATGCACACATGCACCGCAGCACCCAGACATGCGGAGAGAGGCAGAGAGAGGCACACCCACACACACACACACACACACACACACACACACACACACAGTCACACACACACAGTCACAGTCAGTCTCTCCATCAGGAGTGTGTTGAATAATTCAGTCTAAGGGAAGTACACAAGACTGTTAGGAGTGTATTCAGCGCTGGCCTGAGGGCCGGCCTCTGCTCTAAAAGCATGATGTCACTGCCTGCCTTCTCCTCCTGTCCCTTTCCTTGCTCTTTTTATCCTTCCACTTCGTTTCCACCCTCTCCCCCTCACTATCCTTCCACTGGTTAAATTTGCCTTTGATGGCACATTTGATGCTTAATTGAGTCCAAAAATCATGATGTGTGTATCCAACCAAGCATGAGTGCACAAAAATTAAAATACAACAAGAAGTTTAAACAGTATTAGGAGTTGTCATGCCTTAAAAAGTTTATTTCAACAATCTGTTCAGAGTCAGACCAGCCACATTTTTCTTTCTACCGCATCCACTTCTGTCTCTCCTAATTTCTCCCCCATTTGTTTCATCTCATTCTTTTTTTTCAGTCCTCCCTCCCTCCCCTTCCTTCTGCAGGTTTGCCAGCTGTTCTGCTGATCCACCGAAGCCTCCCTCAGATGTAGGTCACTCTCTCAATTAAGGCAATTAGCAGCAGCCGGGCGAGACCGAGAACGAGCCGCTCTCATTACAGCAACAGGAGCCATAGGCCCGCATCACATGGCTAGCACTTAACACTCCACTTGGCACCTGCATTAGCCTTGCCTAGCACCAATCTGCCAGTATTGGCACTAGGCAATACTGGCTAGTACAAGTATTTACTTACTAGCATTGAATTGGCCCCTGCAGAAGAGCCAAGCCACGCTGTTCAAACAATAACACTATTTAAACTGGATTAGTTTTACTCTGTGTGTTATTTCACGGATCATTCATAGAAGATACAGAATCTCCGCTCATAGCCCCGATGGAAAATGTCATGATAATCTCTGGTCTATCAAAGCACAACTTTAAAACCCAGAAAATTCAACACTGCACCAGAGAGGAGACATTTTCACCTAACAGAGGCGGTGCGTGGCGTTTAGGTCAAAAATCTTACCGCCTCCAGTGCATGTGTAATGACAATCTGCTGGCTGACATACAGGAAACCCATTATTGAGATTATAGTGGTGACACTTTGAACTGGATTGCTATTATCAGATGACATTTGAGTTGGTTGTTCCATATTTTTTTTCATTTTCCATACTGATAAAGAACACAGACAAGACAGGAAGACTGTGAGATGCAGTTGAACCTTCCAACAAAGCTAGTAAACCTTTTAGGCTGGATTATTCTGTCACACATACCGTTCTCAAAGGTTGAGAATGAACTTCCAAACTGTACAATTTGTACAGGATTTAAACATTGCAATAATTACACTTTCACAATCTCTTGCAGTAAAACTAATCAACAGTGGACATAATCTATATGAAGCTAGCTGGACATGTGATGGAAGCATCTGCAGTGTGCTGATCTGTAATGCAATCTTTTAGGACGTGTCAGGCTTGTAGCACCGCTGGCCATCATTAACTGGCCATATTGATGTAGGCCTCTCTCAGATTACTCCAATCCAAATCTTCTGCTAGCTAGCCTTGTACCAATAACAGCTGATTAGTACTGGTCTGGAGAACAATGTTCTAGGATGCATCACCATCAGCTAGCCTAGCAACACCTCTGGCCATCATTAAACTGCTGCAGTGAGGTAGGCCATTTTGTTCCATATTGCTCATTTCCTCTGTACACAAACACACAATCACACACTGCTGGGGAGTAATTAATAATGGTTTTGCTTTTGTTAATAACTTCACATAGTTATTATAAATGCTTTCCTCCAAACAAGTCTATACTGTATAAACAAATGTACTTTTACAATTCACTAATTAAGTCTGTTTGAATTTAGATGTTTAATATCACCCGCACACAAGTAATTACTACCTAAACCTCTATTGTCCAGAACTGAATAAGTAGCATTCATCCAATATGACAGGGAAAGGTCAGCTATCTTTGTTTGTTCACTTATCACATTCAACAGAGCACATCTTCCAAGAAAGGTCCATGGAGAATAGATATGCTGGAGGATGTACATGAAACTGACTGACTGAAATTTGCGTGTTTTAGGACCTAGACATAAACAATTAGCCGAACAATGTAAGCTATTACAATACAGACTGTTAATGACAACTTATATTAGCCCTGTCAGACTAAATCATACATTACATTGTTTGTGTCAACTGTATGAAGGAAAAATATTGTTATTTCCAATGTCCATACCTACAGTGATTTTGGAAGATGGTTGTTGAATGTAAATGTAAATGTCAAGACATTTCTTGAAGAGAAGTCAAAGTAATATTGTTACACCAGTTTGTACAGATGGTGTCACCTTGTTTTCTGGTCAACATAGGTATGAAATCAGGTGCCAGGTGTTGCTGGAAAAGAAGGCAAAAAGGTTTTGACCGTCTTGCTGGGAAAATGCCACCATGAGGTAATTGTGAAAATGTCGCTTTTATGGAGAAAGGTATGCACTGCTGTAATAGATTTGTGCATCAATGCACATTGCACTTGAATGTACAGTAGACGGTGGACAATGCCACATAAAGCTGAGGGAGGAAAGTTTGGACTGTGTTTATTTCATTTGACACATGGTTCACTGTGTTACTCTAGACATGACAATTACTATCCTGTCTATGCAGCCCCTCGGTGGTTTAGGCTGCAAGTTTAGGCATAGCCACTCTAGCATAAGCCATGTAATTGAAGAAGCCATACTGTATAGTTGTAATCTACCCAAAGGACTATGTTGTTACTACGCAGCAATCATTGCTCTTGACTCTAGACTTGTCAAGACATGGAGGTATATAGTGCTGTCAAACTGCATGATGGCTTTATGATAGCCTGAATTTTATGGGGATATTACAATTTGTATTTGTTGCCTTGAGTCTTTTTACAATTTTAGATCATTACTAACATGATTTTTGACATCAGAATTGGAGGGACCATTCTGTAACTTTCCGAAACCAACAATCCGACACCCACTTCACATCGTGATTAGCCAGCTGTGCGGAGGTGAGAAAGGCGCCAGGGTTTGAGCTTCTCTCTCAAGCTCTCTTTTTTTTAATTTTGTCATTCTCTGTACACAGCTGGCTTTTCACTCTGCCTTTGAATTTGGCCGTCGGAACAGCTACTGTATAAACACTTTTGACTTCCAATGGGGTCGGACAACATGTCGTACAAACAACCTCTTTTCGATCATAACTCGCCCCTTAACATCTTTAATGTCGATGTAAGAAATCAGCAGATTTGTTATTTCTGTAAAGTGGCCTATAACAACCTGTATGGCTGCCTTATATAGACAGTTTTGGATTTTCAATTTCGAATGATTTGAAAACTAACCTGAAAACTATACACTACTATTTGTGTGGGGGGTGAGGGGAGAGTGTGTGTGCCTCACTGTATATGTATATAGTATGTTCAATATGTTGAGGTTGCATTCAAATGAAAAAAATCTGAAATCTGCTACAATTAGCTGTTGTGCAGGTAAGAAAAATGATCTGAGATCTGCTGTTTGGCAGTGATGAGCTGCTGCAGTATCTTTACACTATTAATCATCTTCCCTATGACTAACACTGATGGTGTCATACAAGTACCGCCTAAGACAGGCCATCTCATGACACCACACACACACAACCTCTCTCTCTTTCTCTCTGAAGGGTTCGTACTGTACATCTTCACTTCCATTTCTCTCTCACATTTGTTCTCTCTCTCTCTCTCTCTCTCTCTCTCTTTCTCTCATCCTCTCAAATCGCCTCATACTTAACTGTTACCATATATGGTTCAATTATTCTACAAGCCCTCTCAATCTCCTCTCTCTCTCCCCACAGTCCTTTTCTCTTCTCGCTCTCTTCCTCTTGAACATCTAATATCACTCTGATCAATGTTTCTCCATCCTTCTCTTTCTCTCTCTATCTCCCGCTTTGCTTCCCTCATGCGTCCCCCACTCCTCCCCTGTCTCCCTCACCATCTCTTTCTCTGCCGTTATTGCCTCCCTCATCCTCTCTCTTTCTCTTTCTCTTTCTCTCTCTGATCTGCTCTGAGAGTGTTATTTATACAGCAACAACCCACGCAGAGTAGAGCAGAGCAGAACAGAGCAGTGAAGGGAGTTTGACTTGCCAAAGTGGGCATCACCTCAGAAACACAACAAAACTCTTCTCTCCTTTACTCTATCTATCCTTGCACCACTCTGTTTCTGTCTCTTCATCTCATCACAACTTTGCTGTTCATACTTTCTTACTGAGGCAGTGCACAAAATATTTAATAGTTCAAGGGTAGCAGCTCAAATGGAGCATCGGTTGCACATTCAGGGCAGAGGGGATGAAAAATAGTATGTTTAACATACTAGATTCAACAAGGAATGTTGAGCTTCCTGTGCTAACACAGAATAAAATATGGAAAGAAATGGGATATATTTGAAGTCTCATAAAACATTATTTTTAACTATTATTTTATTATCAAAAGGGATTAACAGTAAGGTTGTCATGTTGTCTAAAAAATGCTTTTGTGGATTCTACAGAAAACGTAGAGTCATTTTCTGTAGCACATTTTCCTGATTTGGATATTGAAATACCATTTTATGTGAAGTGAGTCAGAGCTCTGTATGGAGGTCAGAGAAATGGGACTATGGCTCAAAGGTTGCTGGTGTGAATTATTGACTGGCTGGGGCAATCTAATGAAAAATAACATGCATACTCACTCAACTTTACCTGTATGAAAATAGAAAAATAAATCCCAATGCCTACCCTCACTAACATGTCCTCCCCACTCTTACTCTCTCATCTGTAGTCTAGTTGAACTCTATCTCGTATTTTCTGGCCTTTTCTTCATGTGCATCTTTTCTTTTTTCTTTTAGTTCTTGAAAATGCCACTGCTACAGTAGTAGCCAATTCACAGTACGTGCTAAAGGTAGTATTAAGATAGATGCCGAGGAGCCTCAAAGTATGATAAAGTGTCATTTTAATAAACTTTTAATAAACTGCATTTGAGGCAGACACCATTTACTAGCTTCATATTTAGTGCAGATAGCAAGAACATTTGGGGTCTGTAAGGACTGTAACTCACAATTATGAGTGAGTTAAATGTATCAATTATTAATTTGGTTAAACAAGTCATAATATAGTCTACAAAACATCAGAAAATAGTCAAGCAAATAACCAAATGATTGACTAACCATTTCAGCTCTAGTTTGGGTAGTTAGCAAAGCTTATTGCTTATATTGTTCACATGTAACAAACAACTGATGACATCGATTTTCATTTCTTGATTTTCTATAGCTGCTGGTCCTATTCAGGGTTGTGGTTAAATTTGAGCAAACATGACGGACAAGAGAGCCTTTCCCCAGGCAACTTCCTGCAGTTACTCTGACAACGGTAGCTTTCTTTTATCTTACACAGAGTCTCTTCCAAGGTGACACCTCCAATGAGAGGCACCAAGGACGCATACTGGCTGGACACGTAAACCATATTGGCTGATCTTGCAAAGAGCGAGGCCAGCAAACCTCCGCAGAAACCGCACTTCTAAAGCACGTACCCACAATTTCATTCTTTTGGTCCAGCTCATTAACACAGGTGAGGACTGAGGTGTACATCGGTAAATTGCAGCCCTCGCTTATGGGTTAGCTCCTTCTTTCCCACCACACTCTGGTACAGCTCTTACATTATAGCAGGAAAAAGCACCTGTCAATCTCCTGGCCCCTTTTACTCTCATATGTGAATATGACCCCTGGGTATTCTGATTCCTCCACCTGATACAGCTGCTCCCCTCTCATCTGAACACAGCGAGCCACCTTGTTCTGTGAAAGAAGCACGACCTCAGATTTGAAGGTGCTAACCCTTTTCCCAGCCGCTTCACACTCAGCGGTAAAAAGCTCAAGTGTACATCACAGGTCACAGGCTGATGAAGCCGGAAGGACAGCACCATCTGTGATTTGCAGGGAAGACACGATAATGTGCCCTAGCTGGAGTTTCCACACCACAGCTGCAATTCACTTCCCGTACCATAACAGTCAAGAGGGCAGAGGGGACAAAGCAAATCCTTGATCTGTCTTGAACAGGTTAGACCTCATGCCAGGTAAGAAAACACAGCTTTCACTCCACTATACAAGGAGCAAAAGACTTGGATTATAGGCTATGGCACCCAATACTCCTGTATCACCACCCAGAAGATATCCGGTGTTGCCTGTGCCCATTACGCCTCCAATATCCCAGGTGGTGAGGCCACAAGACAGCGGCTTCCTGTTGCTTCTTCAGGCTGTGCACAGACAGGCTATGGGGGTTATTTGAACAACAGGCGCCAGGAGTACAGCTTGGCTACAAGCTCCACTCCCCAACCTGTCTCCGAGAGTGGGCGCCTGTCTCCCCATTAATGTGCTCTAACTGCCACAATTACTGAATATAAAACTCCACCAACACAATACAGAAAATATTAATTTAATAAATAAAACTGAAGAGACAGTGTCTCAAACTGCTGTCCCACTCACGCATCTGTGTGCGTCATGTAATTATTACTGATGTCCAATTATTTGTAATGAAAAGAAGATTCGCTGATTAGAAAGGGGGTAGATGATCAAAAACAGACCAAGCAGATACCGGTTTTTCTTCCACCTAATGAATACATCAAGTGATTTCTCTAATTAGTTGCACCCTCTCAGCTTGAAGGTAGCTATTCCGTGATATCAGCTGCTGCGGGGGGAATATAAAATCCCAGAATGCCAAACTACTGACTTTGTAGGAAAGAGTTATCCATAAATGTTCTTCTCCTGAACAAGTACAGTAATACTTGCCTGCATTTTGAGATGGGCTCTATGATCAATAACTTGCCATTTCAACTCTCTCTGAACTGTAGCTACAGACTAAATAAAATGTCACAGGGGACACGAGAACAAACACTGAGAAAGATCTCTGTTGTTTGGTTGAATGGAAATGCTGCTCATACAGAACTCAGCTCTCCATGTCCATATAATTGGACATTACTGCTGCATGAAATGTTAACAAATCTATCACTCCGCTTCTGGTTTTCTATCTCATCTTGTACCTGCACTCCCCTCTCTATTATTTCTATTACTCTTATCTCTTTTTCTCTCTCTCTGCCTCTCCCTCTCTCTAAGGGCCAGCAGGTGTGTTTTTCCTCTGAGGGAGAGAGAAACTTCTTAACATGGAGGAAGAGGAGTGGAACTGACACCAACATGGTATGCCTCTGACACTAGCTTCACTCAGATCTCCTTTTTCTACACCTTTTCTTTGTCTACTTCCCTCTACCACCTTCTCTTCCTCACTGTACCTCTCTCCCAGCAGAACACGTGAAGCACATGGGTGGTGGATGCCTCGGGGCATGTGCCTATGCTCTCAGCACATATGGCTGCCTGTCTGTACAGTAAATGGGGGTGAGAAACACTACTATGCATGTATGCAAGTGTTATCACTTATTGTATCTGTCTGTTATGTGGAGTAGCATAACAGCTTATCTGTGCAACTACTTATGTCAATATTATGTATGCTTGTGTAACTACACACATCATCGAGCTGACGTAGCAGTGAACTCATTCTAATTATGTTACTACGACAACTTGCGAATTTTTATCATACTAATGTAGTAATTAGATTTTTTTTGAGGATTATGTAAAGGTGAGTGGTTCAGGTAAAGTGTTCTGTACAATACATGGTTAAAATTTGTTTTTTTTTAAATAATTTCATCTGTAGTTTAAAAATTTAACCTTTACTTATACAAGATAAGTTAGCCAAGCATACATGCTCCGGTTAACATTTACACTGAGAAATAAATTAATAACAAGGACAGATAGAACCAAGAAAAGAGCAGACTGATAAAGATGGGCTCAATTAATGAAGATACAGGTACATGAAGGATGATTATTGAGATCTGTCAGGAAAATTGGTGAAATCTATTATTTCATCTGCAACAACAGTTTAGATAAAAGCATCTAACTCTTCCTCAACATTCTGCACTTGTTTGCACTTGGAGATGATTGATGTGAAACAGTGAAGTGGCGATAGCTACGGGTCCCACAAGTACTGCAACTTTGTCAAACACTTCCCTAACTATGATTGATTGGATTGTATGCCTGTTGCAGTAATTGGCTTATTAGACAATTGAAAAGTTAGGAGGTAGTAGTGTACCTATAGGGAGTATTTCCTCTGGAGAATGCATCTCTTTGTTCCCGTACCAATTACAGAGAGTGAGTGTATCAGCAGTGTGCAGAAGTATTAAGAATTACAGAACTTTTAGCCTGCCACATGTCTTTGTTTCAGGTAGTTACACGATAGATCAATACCTCCCTGCGGGCAGTGTCTGCTGATGGGCTACACAAGCACAGGTTCATTACTTCCTGTGATTAGATTCAGTTTTCCTCCCATTTTTAGGGAATAATAAAGTTAATCTTGACTTTTAGATTAGATTAGTTTTAACTCCATCAAGTCTTTGCTTACAGCACAGTCCTAAGGCGTGATTAGCCTGTTTGCAAAGTTTAATAAACATAATAATTTTCATTGGTACGTATAATGTTGGGGTATGCAAGGTTTGTGAAATTCCAAGACTGACCCAGTCTGGCTTATTCAAGCCTGAGCCCAGGTCAGGCCTGACAGCCGACAAAATCTTTCAGTTCAAACTCGTCACAAACCCCAAAGCCAACACTTGAACGCTGATAAACTGTTAACCGTCTTGCTGCTTTAAAGGTTCCCCATGGAGTTTTCTTGTAAACAAACAAAAATTATGTTTACATTCAGTGTTCCTCACCACAACACACAGTCTATCTTTGAGGCCTTACCTAAACATGTTGAGTGCATTTCCTTCCTCATAAAACATTCACACAGCCAATTTATAAAACAAATTTATGTAATTTATGTTGTTCATTGTTTACATTCATTGCTAGCAGTCTTCTTCTTCATGGCCTGACACATAGCTCTGTTTCTTTGTGCACTACCAAAGGCAGGGATGTGTGTCACACCACCCGCATGCTTGCACACGTGCATCTTTGTGCGTGTACACAATATGAACAAATGTGGGACCCACAAAAACACTTCTCAAAAGTGTAACTTTGACAATCCAGCAGCAAACAATTGCTTAATTAATAACTCAACTAACCAACTAACATCAGTCTGCATCAGAATCTTTTGAAGACCTCTAGTTGGGGTGTCATGGTGGCTCAATGGACAGTATTCAGTTATAAGAACCTCGGTTCAATTCATGGCCCTGGTCCACTTTGTGTGGGGGTTTGTACATTTTCTTCATGTTCATGTGGACTACCTGGGAAGCTTCAGTTTTGTCCCACATGCCAAAGTCATGTGTCTGTATTAACTTTACAATTAAGCTGTTAGAAGAAACAAATGAATGAAGAAAGGTATGAAGAATTGGTATTCACTATGGCCTCTTGTTTATTAGATATTTGGTTGTAGTGGTTTGTCTTGATTTGAAATCCCATGAAAATCCCACATCACTGTCTAACAACTTACTTGGGAAATGTATTTTCCCAACACTGATGCTTTGGGGTAATGCTGTTTTTCATCTGCGATACTGAGCCCATGTAAACACAAAAACAAATGTTTCTTGAACCGAATCACAGAGAATATATTCAAAAAATAACACTGAAATTAAATTCTACATGATTAGTAACATTTTGGATGTAAATCAGACAATGCAAACAAACACTGCAGTGTACAGCTTTGTTTTTCAGGGAAGAGCCACTTTAATTATACAGCAGATGTTTACATTATTAATGAAGATGTTATTTTTCTGTACCTATGTTTACTGTTCATTAGCATGTTTCCATATAATATGAATATTGCATAGACACATAAAAAATCATTTAAAAAAATCTAATTACAGAAAACTACTACTCATCATCATACACATTATTGTTATCGCTATCATCATCACTGTCATCGTAGTCATTATCATCTTTGACATCACTGTCATTATCATCACAATCGACAACTGAGACTTGGAAAATAGAGAAAATCCATAAGTTGGAGAGTTGTGACATAAAAGGCTATTAAGTTCTTTCTTGTGATCGGCAGTGTCAGTGGTATGTAATCAGCAATTCTGGTTTTCTGCTGGTGCTGAGAAGAAGTACTCACTAAATTCCCAATTCCCAATCTGCTAATTAAACACGAGTTTAACGCTAAAGAACAGAAATGGGTTTTGAGTGAAGATATGAGCAGATGAAAGGGTCGAACCACATATAACAGAATATTTCAATAGTCTACGTGAAGCAATAATAAAGGTGCTTCTTCCTTGAGTTTGGAAAATCAAAGGGCCCCATGTGACATGAACTAAGTGCTCTAGATGTAGAGGAACCAAAGACTAAAGGAGGGAAAACCACATTCAGAAACCCAGAAACAAAGAACAGAATGTTAGTCTTGCAATGCCAGACCTTACACACCACATCTGTGCTATGGCGGTGCAGGAGAAAGATGAAGACAAGCCAACAGGGAAATGTGGTGTACCTTTCTGGATGCATTTGTAAGCCTGGCACCAATGTACTATTCTAGCAGCATGGAGGACATGGAAAACAGACGGATCCATATGTGCAAGGGGTTACAGTAATCCGGTGGGGAGTATATAAAATGCAGTGGCTTAAGAACTGGATATGGGCTGTAGATGTTGTGCTGTAGATGCTCGCTGCTCCTAAAAAGGTTTGATGGGTCAAATGCAGAAGACGCATTTCATCAAGAGGATCAATAAATTGTAAATTGAAGTCCCCCTCCGCTCAGAAATGTGTTACTTATAGTTACTTCACTGTGATATTTGACCTTCACTATGCAGACTGATTTATGAGCAGAGTTTGACACTAGAAGGCTGTTTTCACATTCATCTGCTGAAGGAGGAGAGTTTCTCTGTGCTCACCTTAAACCTGAGTTTAAGACATGTTTGTACGAGCAGGATTTTTTGACATCACAACTAGTCTGGTCCAGACGGGTGATGTGGAAACTTGAAGCCTCCAGTGCATAAACACTGACAATGGACATTTCAGTGAAGCAGGAGACATCTTGTGTCCAGCAGTTAAACTTTTGAAATTAACAGAAGTTACATATTCTCAGATTCTGGATTTTTCAATGAGGGCAAAGGAGTAGAAGTGCTTTTAGACCTGCAATAACTGTTTTTTTTTGGCCACTTCCATTTGGGGGCAGCAGAAACAAGTTGTGAACCTTTTAAATAGTGAACTTGTTAGCAAACATGTTTATTTACACATCCAGCAGTTACAGAGCAACATTATCTTTCATTTGGAATCCTGCTTCTGGCCTCCTGATGTAAGTCCAATATTCACTCTCAAATCACTCAAATCTCTGGCTCTTTAGCAGCTAAATGCTAAAGAGAGCTTTTGCGCTGAAAAAAGCATCTTGCTGCAGCTGAAAACAACACTATGAGAGCGGTGAGACTGAAACAAAACGGTAAAGTTGTGGGCTGTACAGCTAAACAATGAGCTGAAACTTTCCAGCGTAGCTGCAGATTCAGGTGATAATTCTCTGAAGGTTCATCACTACGAGCGTCCTCTTTCACACTGTCACATTGTTTTCACATTGTTATTTGACATATTGTTATTATAGAAATATTGATTATAGCCGCTTTAATAATGTTTTACTTTTTTGTGGAAAAAACATATCAGACACAAATTATTATTTAAACCAGAGTATTTTATATGTCATAAAACATGTCTGAAGGCGACCTTTAAAGAAATCAATGTGTTTGTATAGATCTGAGAATAAGACAAAGTTTGATTGTGGAATCAACTATTATCCTTAAAGTTTTAAAATTAATATATTGTTATTACATATAATAATCTGTAAGTGTTTACCATAGACAGCACTGTTGCTTCACAGGAAGAGGGTCCAGGGTTTGAACTTCTTTCTGTTCAGAGTTCAGCGCTGCACGCTGGCTGCCCACTCCTCCTGAATAGTCAGGATGGGTCAAATGCAGAGGACAAATTTCCCCAGTGGGATTACTAAAGTTTGGCTTTAATTAACTTAGTTGGACATTATTTCCCTACTCTGCTGTTAAATTGAGTATGGAGAACTGGTGTATTTTCCAGGTTTTACAGTGGCTGATTAAATAAAAGACTTCCACAGAATCCACCACAATTCAAACAATTCAACGTTCTTTGCTGAAATTCAAACATCATTTCATCTCTCTCTTGACACTGGAGAGGGCAACGACATGTGGAACGTTACAGATTTCAGCTTTAAGGCCTGGAAAAATATCTTTAAGGTTTAGCAAAACTGTCTACATGGTCAAAGTTAGTTTGAGATGAAGAACTAAGGTAGACATAGGGGGTTCAAAACCCTTGAGGTTTTGCTCTTAATCTCCTGAAAAAAAGTTCTGTGTCAGTTAACATTTACGTATTGTCATGAAGACAGTTTTTTTAATTGTACAGATCAATGGGCTTTAGCAGGACATACTGCTGGGTGTTGTCTACATAACAGGGAAAGGAAATGTAAGTCTCAATAATATGACTCACTGGTGCGGCAAACTAATGCAGAAGAGAAATTTATTTGGAATTGAACCCTGAGGGACCCCATGAGAGATCCCAGACAAGGCAGATGAAAAAATGCCTAAATGGTTGTGTTCCTCAGTTATGACATGCGCTAAGCCAGGACAGTACTGTTCACACTGGCCTCATGCTCAAGACAGTCAATTATAATGGCATGATTTACCATATTGAAGGCAGCCCTGAAGTCTATGAGGAAAAGAACAGCACAGTCAGAACCAACAGTCAGGGCAAGGTTGTCTCAAATGAGCCAACTCCTGAAACCAGACAGATTTCCATATACAGTATGTTGTTACCATCCAAACAGAACAAAAACAGCAATATGGAAATGGGTCTGAAACTTCTGAAAACAGTATAATTTTTAAAGGAGGCAGGCCCATTGCATGTAAGAAACAGGATGCAACAGCCCCAGTGGCCATAGAGCTATTTACAGAGGAGATGACACTTGGGCCGACAATATCAAGAAACCCCTTAAGGAGGCTTGTGGGGGTAATGTCAAGAGGCAGGTTGTAGATTTCATGTAGGAAACAGTCTTTATTAAGAAACAAAGAGCTCAAAGCAGCAGAATTTTTCCAGTGAAATACAAATGTAGGGGACAGTTGTAGGGCACACACTGGTGCCAGTGTGAGGAAGGAGGGCACCACACATTTATTAGTGTGGAACAGGACCCACGAGACTGTCCACTCCAGAAAACAACAGCACTGGTCATTTGTTTAAACAGCTTCAAACAGCCTGTGTTTATGTTCAGAGCTACAGCAGCAGCAGTGGAATAAAACCAAGTGCATTTATTCAAGTATTGTGCAATTTTGAGGTACTTTTACTTTGATGAAGTTTTTCCATTTTCTGCTAATACTTTCTGCTGCTAACCTAAGGTGGTAGAGCAACCAATTGTAGAGCTGGTTCTATCCCCGGTTCCTTCTGTCCACATGCTGAAGTGTCTTTGAGCAAGACACTGAACCCCAAATTGCTCCCCATGTGTGTCCGTGTATAAAGCGTATTTTTACATTGTATTGTATGGTAAGTGAATGTTGTGCAAAATATACAAACAGTGTACTGTTTTATATATATGTATGATCAGGTTACAAAATATGATATAATATGACGACATTATAGATTAAAGAACCAAACAGCGTGAAAACCTAGACCAGCTACAACAGTAAAATGCCGCGTATATGTTTAATGCATCAGTTTTAATAATCCAGGAGCCAGTCTGTATAATGAGTACTTTTACTTTTGATACTTCAAGTACATTTTGCTGATAATACTTCTGTATTTTACACTTAAGTAACATTCTGAATACAGAACCTTTACTATTTTAATATTGTGGTACTGTTTCTTTTACTTAAAAGAGCTGAATACTTCTTCTGTAAGGCAGCTAAGAACTAATAGTCTGCATTGGTTACCTTTAACTATTGCGACAAACTTCTTAACCAAGTGAGTTACCTAACTTTAACCATGCAGTAATCAATATTCTATAATAACAATGAGTCAAATGACTGTGTAATGTGATAGGGGACGCTTGTAATGACAAATCCACAGAGAATCATCCCTTGACTCTGATGTTCCCATTAGCTCTAGGGGAATGTTTCAGATCATTGTTTTGGTTCTGCACCCCACAACTTTCCTGTTTTGGTTCTCTCTCTCACCGCTCTCATCAACCATTCCCAGCAATAGCAGGGAGCTGTTTTCAGCTGTGGTATCTGGTGTTCTATATGGTTTACGTTAAGGGTACAGGTTGAACGGTCACATTCCAGAAGAAAGTGGGCCTCTCGGTCCCTCTTGTTCTTCCTGATATTCCTCTCCTTAAATGGGAATGTTTTGGTCTATAGCTTACCTCATCTTTGCAATAACAACTACCCTATATAACTGGGCAGACAAAGCCGTTCCGGCAGAGCAATCCATATTGGCTTCAGATCCTCTCACAGGCAATCCATGGTGCTTGTTTTGATGCTGTGCTTTTTGTAATAAACCTTTTTATACAAGTAAGTCAGTGTCAGCGGAAATCTCTTCAACACATCTTCACATCATCGCTGCTTAATAAACAACACAGCAAAAAAGTTATCATAGACCCACTGTACACTACCTGCCCAGCACCCACACCTGCCCAAACCACAGAGACAAAGTACCCGGGTGCTGAGCATAGTGGAAGATCTACTGTAGCAAACTAAAGAGCCAGATGTTTCCCTCTGGAGTTGGTAGGAGAGATCAAAACAGAGCTAAAGTAAATATTGGACTTACATTTGTTGAGTTGACACAAACATGAATCCAAATGAATGCTAATGTTGTTCTGTGCCTGCTGGATGTGCAAATAGGCGACTGTTTGTTTACACGTTTGCTATAACAATTGTATTAGATGACAATATGTCAGCGTTGTGTTTACAGCTTGTTCTGCTGCCCACAAGAGGGCTCAGTTAATGCTGCTTTAAGAATAACTCATTTTCCATCATCATTAACATTAACTAAGCAGTTAACAGAGAGGCAGTGGATCATCCAACAACGTATTTTGAGGCCTGAGGACTTGTTGGAGCCCTTGGGTTTTTACTGTCCTTGGAGGTGAGGTCAGAAAAGTATATTTCTGTCATGACCTCGACCGTCTCCTGATGTTTCTCAGCAGTCCATTTAACAAGTGAAAATTTTTACTTTTTTACACTTTTCCCTCCTTGGAGCCCAGGTGCAGGCACTGAGCCAGGGCTGCCTTCTCTGCTCATGTTTTTCAAGTTTAAAAAGGGGCAATTGACTCAGAAATGGTAGACCAAGCGAATAGACAGAATAGCTCCTCTGTGCCAGAAACAGATTTGCATATGATGAAAGACAAGAGATCAGACAGTTCAGGACTGGAGATATTATATTGCAGTGGCAATTATGAGCATGCAATATACTGTGAGCTAGGTTTACTGCCAGGTTTATTGTCTGTTTATTGTCTGGAGATCCTGCCTGTTTTATTAACATGACATCAGCTGTGCTTCTAAATATTCAACTTGACTTTTTCCTTGAGATTCTACTGTAACATTTATGTGACCCAGCAGAAAGGCAAATGTGCAGGTGAGAGCTGGGAATAGCCTCCGAAAAAAATTATACAGAGCAAATCCCCAAATAGATTTAAGTTCAAAAAAGTGCAGTCAGAGGGGACTTTTGTTTTTTCCAGCTATACAACTCTTCTATATCACAATAGGCTTTAAATTCATGTCTATGTGACTGTAATAATTCTAACATGAACCATATAACTGCTATGGTTTTAGTTATCAGCTGGTCTGACAGAAAAATAAACACACACATGCAAACATACCTACACACTCTCTCCCTCACACTCTTTCTTCCCAAACACACACACTCTGTACACAGTACATGGACAAGCTTTCCCCTTGAAGCTTCTTTGAAAAGGTTTATAGAATCTTAAAATAGCAGTGTGGTCTGTGAGCACAGGGATTAAAAAAGAGAGAGCTACTATAGAGCTGCTGTAGTGTGACATCACACAGACAAACACACACACACACACACAAACACCACAACCCTGCCATTGCCATTTCATTGTACTCCCCAACTGGGGCGTGAGAGAAGGAGGAGAGCAGGGGGGATGACAAGAGAAAAGGAAAGGGGATGAGGTTGGCAAGAGGTGACGAGAAGAAAGGGAGCAAGTAAAAGACATGGAGGATGACTGAAAAATAAAAGGATATAAGAGAGTGATGCAGTGGAAAAAGCTGGAAAGTGTAGAGTGTGTGGTGAAAGCAGGAGAAAAAAAAAAAGAAGAGACACAATAATATAGAGGCTTCGTTTGTGTGGGACCACTGCTGCAGCGTGTGTGTGTGTTTGAGGTTGAGTAGAGATGACTGCCGACAGACCTGAGCGATTCGTGCACACTCATGCACACACACTTTTTCATAAACACACACGCAAACACAGGTGCAAGGACAGCAGGTCCAGCTAAGGTGATTCTCTCGTTGTGTGTGAGACAGAGGGACCTGTTGGCTGATAGCGACATCCTGCTGTTCCCTCACACAGCACAGACAGACAACACGACACACCAACACAGGCCGTGATGTATGCTAAACAGCTGCAGCGGCTCTGCTGAGGAGAGATTGACATCTCCAGCAGCCGTTTCCAACAAGCAAACAACAATAAGTGAGACTCACTGCCAAAACAGACAGATAAACAGAACGCAGAGACACATAAACAGACAGTTACACAAGTCCTGTTACACTGTCAGGAATGTTTCCCTAAGAAATTTAAGCCAGGAATGTGTTGCTTTACCTCACAATTACTATGTTTGGACAAAACACACTCAAATAATAAGTCATAAAATAAAGTCAGACATGGTTCCAAGTGATATTGATGTGTGAACTGAAGCTTACTTCAGTGAAGTTTTATTTAATTTGACGTTTGATACATGAAGGCAACTCAGATCAATCAGCAAGTTAATTAGGGCATCTCATCATGAATCTGATTATCTCCTCTGTCTCATATTGAATCTGGACATCTCTTACAGGACCAGACAGTCAAGGCTTCAAACTGTCAGGACGGGTATGCTTCAACAAAATCAATCCTCTGGTTCCTCCCATGCACTCAGTGTCATTGCATTGATAATCCAAAAACAGTAGTCAGTATTAACCCTTTCTGCTCTGTTCTTCGAGTTTGGTCCGTCACTGATTTATGTTGATGCTGGAATAATTTAACAGGGATGCTCCGGTTCAAATACAGTTATGGAAAAGTCACAACACTTAGCATGCCTGGCTTTATAGTGACAGTAAATATAACAGAAACAGGTTAGCTGCACTCTGATTTTCAGCTATATAAGTCAAAGAGGTGACACATCTCTTGCCTGTTATCAGTGTGGCCAGATGTAGCAGAGTTGTTGAAATCCAGTGACATATTTTGACTTCAGTGGATGGTGAAAGAACTGCAGGGGGAGTTTTTTAGAGATAACATTCATTTCCCTCCCTCCAACTCTGATGAACTAAGGGCACTCGAGTTGACATCGGCATTTCGGACAGCCAAAATGGCTTCCCACTACAGGCACACAGATGACTCTATGGATTATTTCACTTTTAATAACATGTTGTCAGCAGTGTTTTGCACAGGCAGTTTTGGGGGCATGGGCAAAAAAATAAATAAAAGCCCTAACTCTAACTCAACTGAGCCAGAGAAGGTCATGCCCTATGAAAGGGCCAGGGCAGGGCCTGAAAAGTTTTGATTGCCAGATGAAAAGGGCAATTTGCACCCAAGAGGAAAAAGGGCAACCCATTCCTGCCCCCATGAACGCCACTGGTTGTCAGTGTCAAAGCGGGAGCCAGCATCACTGCAGGAATGAAGCAGGGGCTTATCCTGTTGTGACTGGGCAGCAGCACCGCTAGCCAGGACCATAAAGACTGAGCTGTCGGATATCAGCTGTGACTGACAGTATTTTTGCTCCAGTTGCCTGGCCAATGTCAACAGAAACCAGCTCACTATGATGCTGAGAGTTTTACCATAGGCTGTTTTTGTTTGTGGATTGCGAATCCAACACCAGTGCATAGAAAGAGTGTTTTTGTGTTGCAATGGGTTGTTTAAAACAACAAACCATTCCACTTCAGTGGAGCAGTTTACACTGCGACGGAGACGTTTAAATAAGAAAGGATGGTACAACACAGCAAATAAGCTACAATAATTTCCGCCATTTTGGACTTTTGGAATTCAGATTAAGTACAGGTGTGACCGGGCCTTAAAGCAGTTAATCACTTAGTGGTGTGATGCTGTGCATGTTTAAGTAGCATTTCTGTATGGCCAGCAATGTAATTGGTAATTTGATGTAGTTGTAATTGCTAGAAGTAACTAAAACACACAATGGGGATGTTAGTTGTGTCAACAGACCCTTCCCCAATGCACAATTACTTGGTTAATGCAAAACATACATTACCAATTGTGTCTGCATATCTGCCAGGTAAGCAGAAATGCATGCTCTCCATAGGTGGACATGACTACCAGCTTGCACTGACAGCCAGTTAAATACACTCATTCTCCAAATTGGCCTGGTCTTGATAGTCTTACATACAATAGACACTGCTACACATAGGCACTGAGGGACAGACTATAAAAGGAACCACAGTTTAATGGATTATGTTGACCCTTCAGATTGGATGTCCACATTATTAGATGCAGATTTTTTTCCCTTAAAGCAATAATGTGCTACAGGGTACGTGCAGAGTGGGAGCAGAGTGGTGTGATTTTGCTTGGAGCAGCTTTTTTTT